>CM032228.1:38355000-38800000 GCA_019009955.1 Riptortus pedestris
TAACAACTGTAGTAGTAAGAAACCTCTAAACCTAAAACCTTATTTAGGGCGTAATAACCCAGTAGTTTCTAGCCCCAAAACACAGTTAATCTAACCTCTAAACCTCTTCACGAGGGACGAATAGTTATAGAAACGGCCGCCAGAGCTCTCGGCGGAAAGTCCAAACATAGCCGCCTACTGGTGACCACACGCATAATACAAATGCCAATATCTCGGTTAATATTCAAGATAGAGAATAAATGTATAGAACAATATTTATAGGAAATGTAATTTGCAATAAGATTGATTCTATACAATTGTTCGATCCGATGCATAATAACGGAGATATTTTGAATTTTCAAAAATCCCCCCTCTAAACCCCCCCTCCCACTGGTCCTATTTCAGCCGTTAACGAACTTGCTCTTCCTTTTTACATAAAACGATTAAATACCGAGTTTGGTGAAGATTAAACAAAAATTGCGACCGAGCGCTCTAGCGGTCGACATTTTTGTCTTATCGTTACCAAACTATATTACTGCTTAGTTTTCGCAGTCTCTGAGCGACGGACTTTTTAGCCTCCAGCAAATCCCCAGGCTTTCTCATCTGAATTTCACAATAATCTGATATAGGGTGTCCAGAAAGGGTATCGGGTATTTGTAAGTTCAATGAAACAAAAATTATTTGTATGGAATAAAAAAGTTTACTGTTTATTATTAGTATATGGATTGGAGAATTATTTGGAAAAGGTGATGTTATCCAAATGATGACCGTTACGTTGCTGGCACTCTTCTAAACGGAAACGAAGATTGGCGATAACACGTTGACACATAGCTATCGATATTGCTGCCATTTCAGACCTGATGTTTTGCTTTAACTGGGTTAGATTCGTCGGTTTGTTTTGATAAACCTTACTTTTAAGGTATCCCCATGCAAAATAGTCAAGCGGGCTAAGGTCGGGGCTTCTGGGAGGCCAGTTGATGTTACCCCTTCGCGAAATGACTTTATTAGGGAATAATTCGTTAACAACTTCCATTGAGTCATTTGAGGTATGGCAAGGGGCCCCATCTTGCTGGAACCACATTCTTGAGTTGAAACCTGCAAACTCCTGCAACTCTGGGACCAAAAAATTTCGCAACATATCGCAATAACGGTCACTATTCACATTAATTGCTCGGCCTCGTTGATCTTCATGAAAATAAGGACCAATTATGCCTTTAGCAGACATAGCGGCCCAAACAACGACCTTTGGGCTATGCAGGGGTCGTCCATGCTTTCGTCTCGGATTCTCCACTGCCCAGTAACGACAATTCTGCTTATTAACATGACCATTCAGGTGAAAATTTGCTTCGTCACTGAACAGAATGTTGTTAAAGTTGTTAAATCGCTGCAGCATGTCGTTCGCAAAATTCAGTCGATTAGCATAGTCCGTATCCTTCAATTCTTGAACCAATTGAATTTTATAGGCTTTTAGATGTAAGTCTTTCTTTAAAATCGAATGTAAAGACGATTTTTTGATGTTCAACGCTTGGCTTCGCTTTCGGATGGATAAAGACGGATTTTGATGAACCGACGCCTCAACTTCTTCAATTGTTTCTTCATCGCGAACTGAACGAGGACGACCAGAGTTTTGAATTTTAACTGTCGCACCTGTATTCTCGAACATCCTGATCCATTTCCTAATGCTATCGTCACTTGGCGCGTGGCGTGTACCATATTCCGCACGATAGAGACGTTGAGCAGTCACTATTGAATCACCATTACGATAATACGCTCGTACGCAAAATGCGCAATGCGTCCCCGAATACTGTCCCATCTTGACTAAAACTCCACAAAATGGCGGACGCAACGAATCCCTCCCCGCGCCCTTTAGACGCCCTGTTTCGAATATGGCGCGAAAACAAATACCCGATACCCCTTCTGGACCCCCTATCAAGATGTGCCTTTCCTGAATACCCTATACCTTTGCCCAAAGAGTTGTTTCAGCCAGAGTGAAACACAAAAATAATTTTCAGTTGAGAAATCTATTCAGATTAACAGATTCACTATACGGATAACCACCTATTATAGTTGAGTTTATGACAAAATATTTACAAATTTTCTTAAATATCTACTTACTTCTAATATATACATAGCAATAGATCAGGGGTCTCCAAACTACGGCCCGAGGGCCACATCCGGCCCGCGGACAGATTTTGTCCGGCCCGCGGAGAGCTAGCATACTTGAAAACCCCTTTTAGAGAACATATTTTTTATAGCAAATTAAACTTAGTTTACTTAACTATTCTAATTTTATGTTGAATAATTATTAATATGACATCTTCATTGATATGGTCATGGGCTAACTACTCATAACATTGTTGTAGGCTTATTGTTTATTTATTGAAAATTAATAATATGCAGTGTTGCCGTTTTGCGTTTTTAAACGTTGCGTATTTTTTCGGACTTTTTTTTTCATCAGTGGACTATTTTACTTTTTACCACCGGCAACAATGATAATATGGTTTTGGCCCTCGGAACTTACTGGAGTAATCAGTATGGCCCTAAGGCTGGAAAGTTTGGAGACCCCTGCACTAGATGAATGAACTTAAAACTATAACCTGCAAAGGCTGTGTAAACATTCCCCCTGCCTTGAATGACGCAATTCAATTGACATTCTTACTTTTCGCTCTTAATAACATATATAGACAAATAATAATACTGCATTTAAGTTAAAAAATTTTACTATTTAATGGTGTAGGACAGTGAAGGTCCATTTTCAGGTAAGTGATTTTATTTTAATAGACGAACTTTCACTGGTAGTATTCATTTTCACATCTGTTTTAATAGGAACATCCTCATCTTCACTGTCATGTTGTTAATTACACAGAAAAAAACTGTATAAAACCCTACTAAAAATATTATAAATATATTTTAACATTGGAAAAAAATATCTTTAAATTAAAAAAAAAAATGGATTGGGTTAATGAACTTTAATGTTTTTATCTTCTGGTGAATTTTTTAAATATACACTCAACCGCAAAAAAACCGGACACTTCATTTTTGTCGTATTAAAAGCTAATTTTCAGCAATTTTCTTTATGTGGGTATTCTAGTTATTACAGAGAATTTAGAGTCTAAGTCCATTGAACTAATCCCTTCAGGATTAGTAAACAATTAGATAAAACTCAGAAGAGATTTATTTGTCGTGAAGTTGATCTATTCTAAACTGTAGGTAGTTTTTCGCACATTTAAACATCTTTAATTATTAACCAAGCATTTTCTTTAATTAATGTTTTATTTTTATTTTGGTCCAGAATAATGGGTCTTTCAAACTTAGATGGAAGTCCGGAGCTTACGTTACATTGCCGAAACGCTTAGGGTAGCGAAGTCTACCATTCACTGTAATAAAAATGAAGAATATATATTTTTTTTAAATGTGTTAATTTATGGTTTTATTTTTTTTTTATTTTGTATTTTTGTGTAAATAATCAATAAAAATTATTCACTTTTGGCAGATTTTGTTTAAATAACCTATAGATTAACCAATTATTTTAATTAAGAAGATTAATATACATATATATTAAGTATTTAACAAAATTATAAGACTAAATCTAAGTGTCCGGTTTTTTTTGCGGTTGAGTGTATTTTAATAATTACATTGAATTGCGCTTTACTGAATTGAATTCTTGTGAATTACTTTTTCCTCTCATATAGGTTTAGAAAAAGTCTCTTTCCAATAGAACTTACAATTAGTGAAAAATTTCATAAAGTTTAAAAAGTAAATAAGACCTAACATAAGTAAAGTAAAGCCTAATAACATAATTGCTTAATATACAAATTGTATGAGAAGAAGTGGGTATGTATAACTATGCAAATAATGACGATTCCACATTAAACTCATTCCCTAAATCCTCCACTCCCATAGGACCGAATTTATGAAACTTGATCAATATTGTGAAATGAAAATATAGGAGATTATTTTTAATATTGTTAATGATAATGTCATAACAAAACGAACTGGCGTTTATCTCTTCCCCTAATAAAGGTCTCATGAAAACAATATTTAAGCCTAGAATAAAGTTGCTCATGATGCCACAGTTTATTGTTAATAAGTCATGAGTAAGAGTGGGGGTTTACTAAATGCTGAAAACTAAATAAAAGTCCGTCACGCAGGGGCTGCGTAAACTAAGCAGATTTCCCATGTGAAGTTTTACAATAGAGAAATCTGCATACTGCTAACACAATACCACCGTGATTAAATACAAACGGTAATGAGAAATCTTTCAGTTAATTAAAATAAATTCCCAACTGAAACGGCTTCTGAATTGTAAGAATAATTTATATTTTAATAACTCAAATTTTAGTAGTCCAAGAACTAAAGAAGGGAGGGGGGAGAACGTATTTGCATAAATCTCACAAAGTAACGAAGGTAAGGTAAGGTTAGAAGAAGCTTCCACCTGAGCCAAGTACTGGCGGGAATGGCCGATCTAATCCGAACTACACCCGACCACAGACTTCATAAAAGTGCAAAGATCTCGGTTAATATTCAAGATAGAGAATAAATGTGTATAACAATATTTATAGTAACTTTAATTTGCTATAAGATTGATTCTGTACAATTTTTCGATCCGACTTACAGTAACGGTGATATTTCGAATTTTCGAAAATCCTCCCCTCTAAATCCTCCCCTCCCACTGGTCCGATTTCAGCCGTTAACGAACTTCATGTTTCTTTTTACATAAAACGACTAAATATCGACCAACAATCGATGGTAACGATCAAACAAAAATTGCGACCGCTAGAGCGGTAACAGACAAATATATAGATAGGTAGATCTATATATATATATATATATATATATATATATATATATACATATATATATACATACAGTTTTGAACGGACTTCATTTTCGTCATCTACTAGGTAAGATCGATGGACATTTGAAGAAAAATTTCGAAAATTCCGTCATGAGTACAACCTCAATAGCTGATTTCCCTTAAGGGAAGTCTGCTAAAAGTGCAAATATCAAAACCTGTATAGGCCATATCCAAACATTTGCAATTATATATGTAAGAAGATTAGTTCCATACATTTTAATTCCATTCAATATTAAATCCGAAGTATAACGCAGATATTTTGAATTTTTGAAATTCCATTTCATAAATTTTACTAGAAATCAAACCCTATTTACCATTTCAGACATCGTGAATAATTCAAATCATAATCATGGATAGCATTTATTATAATTAAATGTCATCTATAATGTACATATTTCTTGTCAAAAACCAATCCAAGCAGACATTGATTAAGCTTGCTTATTTACATAAAATTATATACACAATAGCAAATGTGAGTATAAAGAGATTCCAATAATGCCAAAATTCACAGGAAATAAGTTAACACAACTTAGCTTCCCGACATCTTCCACTCCCACATGAGGTTTATAAATATTTTTTTACTTAAATTATTTATTCCACACATTAAGCGATATTAAACGAATATTTCAATAATTTATACACCACAATATCTGTGGCAATAAGTCACAGTGGTACCGTTATTAATTATGAGTGCGTTACTTTGTTAATTCTAAGTCTTGAGAAAAAAAAATTAAAGGAATTATTCCTATTTTTTTTTTTCATTTTTAGTCTTCTGTTTTGAATTTAGAATATTATGTTATGTAGCACTTCACGAGAAATTGCTAAAGGAGAAACATTCAAATGATCTTTGCTTTAATCCAGGGTGCTGGAAACGTTCTTGGATTCCATTGATATAATTTTACGAACCATGTATACCTTGCTGAAGTAAGTCTGTCATGTCTGTTCACTAACCGAAATTTGGTCGCCCTGTCCTCAAACTACAGTACATCCTCTTGGCGCACGATTGCATTTAACAATCTAGGTGACCTGCAGAGCTCTATTCTTTCCACATGCTCTAACCTCTTTAAAGTAATTATCTAAGATCATAATTTCTTCTTCGACTGTTCTAAATCATTTTCCTTTAGCTCAATCTTCCCGAAAAGGAAACTCCCACCTGTTTTCCATCGTACTGGCGCATATATTTGGTTTGCAAGTAACAAGGGTACTAGAGAGATTGTTATATCGGAGAATCGACAGAACATATAAAATATTATTCGTTACGAACTATACACACAGAACAAATTATATTTACTTATGTCACTAAGGGAATAAGGAAAAGATTAAAAATTCATATTCATACAATTTTTTTTAATATTATTTTATTAGAACAATAGTAATATATTACGATTATATGTTTATCAAAGGCTATTTCATAATATAATTAACGTATGTTCCATTCTTTGGTGATCAATTGTACTCCATTATTGACAAAGTTCCCAACCTGGAAAAAGTAAAATATCTAAACAAACATATTCGGAATATTTAAGATTAATTATCTAAATAAATTTGTCATAAATTGTTAAGGTTGTGCAAATAGTTGCTTAGAGATACATTTACTTTAAGGAGAAATCGTGGGAGTAATTGAGTTAGGCTGAGAAAAAAATATGAATAACTCGGTAGTTAATTGAATTTGAGAAAAAATGAATATAACAACCATTGCAGTAAATTATATTGTCAATAAGTCTGATAATTTTAAATTTTAAAATTTCAGGCAATATAATGGAGTAGTATTTTATATATTTTGTATTTTAAATGCTCTCTAAACCCCAGTTCTTCCTCGTCCAATGTCGGTAATTTACCAAATGCATTATTAATTCAACTTAAAACTATTAAATATCAAGTAGGATATAAATGAAATTATTTATGAAAAATAACTGGTATTTTAGCTGGAAAACAGACGTATCGACTTAGTAGGCTCTCGACTGTCGTACTATTATCATTTGTTAACGTACTTTATGCTGATATTGGTATTTGGAAGGGGTTATTTACAGGTTGCCACCCTTTTCAATCAAAGTTACCTTCTAAAGAATTTATGATCTTAGTTCATCAGTGAATGAAGGTTCGGTTTTAAGTAAATGTGCAATGAATGTGACATGGATGACCATGAATGATCATGAATAAATTGTTTAGCCAAAATTAGTTTGAAAAACTACTAAAGCTTAATTGCAATTAGATCGTATTTTTCTGTTTGTGTGTGTGTGATGTTATGCAATATAATAGCTCTCACCAGGATTACAGTCGTTGGCCAAATACATCATACAGGCATTGCTGAATGTCTTCTTGACTACCTTTCCATCGATGACCTTCTGACCACAGACTGGGTTGTAGTTCATTGGGCAGTACCTCTGACCACATTCGAGGGCCAGGGCCATTCCCAAAAAACCTGGTAAAAAGAAATATGTCATATTAAAATCTTTCTAACTATGTGTTTGAATGAAATTTGGACATTCATCGGCTCAGACCACCATCTTCAAAGATTTGACACTAATGCAAAACAAGAAGTATTCTTATATGAAGTATCCTGTTATCCAAACTTAAATGTAAGCAATAGAAACAAAAACCAATAATATCGGCTATTTCCTATCTTTATGTTGTTGACCTTAGATTTAAATACATAAATAAATGTAATTAACTTTACAAAATAACACAACAAATAATAATTAGGAATGAACAAACTAGGTTTGTAAGAATATTTAGGTTTACAGACAAGAAATGAAAAAAATGTCATTAAAATATTTGCGTTTAGTGCAGATATACAACTGCTTTATTAGAAACCCAATTGATTGGCCATCTGGGTCACAAGTACTTCATAAACTTAGGAGATTATTCGTATCTTGCAATGCAATGCTGATGTGGTAATCTCACATTTTATTCTGTACTACTCCTGTAATAAGAACTCCATGTAAAGGTGGGCATAATATATTTATTGAACAGAGAAGTGAAAATCGAGTGAGTAGTAGGGGGTGTAAGCTGAAAACAATGAAATGATGTGTAAAACACAACTATGGGCACAACCAAAGCAATTAGAATTTCTGATGATATCCCTTCTCTAAATCTTCACTCATCCTTGCCCAACATCAGGTATTTGTGAAGTTTATCCTTATTTTTACAATGAACTTTAAATTATACCAAAAACTAAAATTACTCCCCGTGTACAGTGAACGTGAATTTCCATTTCAGTTCATTCCTACTGTAGCTACCAATTCACAAACAGTCAGACAGACAAATTCCTACTACACTCAACAATAGGACTTGAATATGATAACTATGATAATCAGGAAATTTTCGGAAAATGCATTAATCATTTCAATAATTAAAAACTTAGAACTTTAGCTCCTAGCACACAAATTATTGTTGACGCAACTACATGTATACAGATAAATAAAACATTACATCGTGCACTACATTTACTTTTACATCGTACATTAGAATTATCATTGCTTTGCACATCAGATACAACTAAACTACCTTAAGATCAAGCTACAAGCAGTCTACTTCTTAATACCAACTATATCCCATCAATTCTTCTTGCCTATGCAGCCCGTTTGAATAGGAGAATTATACTAATGTGCAGTTGCTGCTCAAGCTTTGAAAGTACGAGGATTAGTCAAACCTGAATATTGCCAGTATAATGCAAATGCACAGTAGACTTAAAAATGACTGCCGGTTCACCAGGAGGCTTTATTAAGTAAATAAGCAATACAAATTCAGCCAAATCATCAATATTTACATAATTTGTAATAATTTAGAAATAAAAACTTACAAACGAAGAGAGCAAAAACCAAAGTGTACTTCATTCTGATGTTAGTTCATGAACTGAGGAAGATTGGCTCTGGTCGGCCTCTTTTATACTATCTATATCAGGTGATTTTAATCAATATTGAAAATATAACTATTCATTTTCATTAGAGATTAATTAAATTAGAGATACTTTTATTGTGCGTGATACACAGCCTTTTGACACGTTCCCACTCCACTGAAGAGTTAATAGGTACAACGCACTTAGTTTTCGATTTCTAAAGAATAATAAATTTGATATAATCACCTATAAGGAGCTGAATTATGACTCGTGTGAATCAACTTTGTCAAGTATTCTCCCGTATACTGGTAATTTTTAAAGTAAGGTTCTTAACGATAAATATTCATATATTTATGACTTAATGCAAAACAAATCTTGTGTCAGCATTATTTTCCAATTCTACTTCTTCAGAATTATTCCAAAATAAATTAGGTATTAATCTCTTAGTTGTTTCAATAAATATTGGTATATCAGAGCAACTTCATATACCTCCATAAGAGCATAATGTCTTGTATGTCATTGCATGGTCCCAGTAAGCTGTAAACAGTATTCGTCACATGCAAACGCAATCTGAGTTATGGAATTTTGTGTTGACGTTTCTAGTGAGTTCATTATGAGTCGCACTCTAATTACAGTCAACATTGTTATTTAGTGGCAATGAGAAACGAGAACAAATCAGGATATCTCCAGGGAGTCAACACTTAAATGTAAAAAATGGAAGTTGTAAAAAAAATGTGGCAAAAAGTGGACGTTAATAAATAATTCTCCATATTATATATATATATATATATATATATATATATATATATATATATATATATATAATATTAATAACATTAATTTTACACATCACTTAATAATTCTTTTGCTATATACTGTATTAGTAGGTGCCTAATCTATGTTATATTTATTAAATATAATTATAATAAATAAGCCACGAAACATGTAGGGCAGTATCAATAAAGTTTGCACCAAAATAATGTTTTTTATTGGGGACCATAAAATTCGAAGAATATATAGTTAATAAATAATAATAATAGTCTTCGGGGGCTCAGGTTAGCCATGCGAGTTAAAGCGTTGACCTTTATCTCACATGGTAAACCTAGAGTGGCGAGTTCGATTCTTGCCTGGGCAAAGGAAATTATTTAGTGACGAAATTCATTAAATAACGTCCTAAAATCCCACCCTGGCTAGAAAAGGGCGATAACCTGTAGATAACCAGCCCCAATTAGCCTTAGTTGCAAAAAGTGGACGTTAATAAATAATAATAATAATAATAGTCTTCGGATTGAACATTGTCTTCTTGTCTAGGTAATATCGATCTATAATACGGTAATATCGATTTCAACGGACCTTTATAATGTGGTATACGAGCAAAAACACTTTTTTCATTTAACACTAGATATCGCCTTAGTTAATGGTGGAAATCGGTTGTGGAATAGGAGCGGTTGAAGAGTGAGGGACATTCGATAATTCAAAATATCTCCGTTGTTATAAGCCAGATCGACAAATATTATAGAACTAATATTGGTAATAATTAAGCGAGTTATTGTTTTCGAGATAAGAGATATAAACTATATTGTTAAATGCCTTGGCGATTTCTCTGAAGGAAAATCAGCTATTGAGGTCGTACTCATGAGGTGATTTTCGAAAAATGTCTTCAAATGACCATGGATCATCCCCAGGAGATGACAAAAATGAGGTCCGTTCAAAATTATATGTATATATATTAAAGCTGTAGCGGTCGTAATTTTTGTTTGATGGCTACCCAACTCGATATTTACTCGTTTTATTTAAAAGGAAAGATCCAAGTTCGTTAATGGCTAAAATCGGAACATTGGAAGGGGGGGGGTTAAGAGAGATTTTCGAAAATTTGAAATATCTCCGTTAATGTACGACGGATCGAAAAATTGTATAAAACCAATTTTATTGCAAATTAAATTTACTATAAATATTGTTATATACATTTGTTATTTTTCTTGAAAATTAACTGAGAAATTTGCATTATTATTAAGTGTCTGCGAATAACGGACGAGATGAGATCTGCTGATGTCGGGTCTATTCGTGAATATCCATCGAAAGCATGTTCGGCCTTTTCCGTAACTGTTGGCTCTCGTGAAATTGATTTAGAGAGTCGTTACTGCTACTGTTACTAGTATGCAGATTTCTCTATTGTAAAACATCAGGAGGGAAATCTGCTCAGTTTAACGCAGCCCCTGCGTGACGGACTTTTTACTCGTAGAGACACACCAACCAAAACTCTATGAGCGCTATGCTTAATGGCAACCAGTTCCTATCAATTTCTCTTACTTAAGCAATCCTTTTACCAGATTTCCCTTAAGGGAAATCAGCTATTGAGGTTGTACTCATGACGGAATTTTCGAAATTTTTCTTCAAATGTCCATCGATCCTACCTAGTAGATGACGAAAATGAGGTCCGTTCAATATATATATATATATATATATATATATATATATATATATATGTGTATGTATATATTTGTCTGTTACCGCTCTAGCGGTCGCAATTTTTGTTTAATCGTTACAAAACTCAATATTTAGTCGTTTTATGTAAAAAGAAAGATCAAGTTCGTTAACGGCTGAAATCAGACCAGTGGGGGGGGGGTTTAGAGGGGAGGATTTTCGATAATTCGAAATATCTCCGTTACTATACGTCGGATCGGAAAATTGTAAAGAACCAATCTTATTGCAAATTAAATTTACTATAAATATTGTTATATACATTTTTTTCTCTATCTTGAATATTAACCGAGATATTTGCATTTTTATTACATCGGGGCGCCTCACGGTCGAGTTACTTTCCCGCCAAGAGCTAGTTCGGCCGTTTCCTTCACTGGCCTGGCTCTCGTGAGATGTCTCTATTGTAAAACTTCACGTGGGAAATCTGCTTAGTTTAGGCAGCCCCTGCGTGACGGACTTTTGAATTAGGAGTATTACACTAATGTAGAGACGGTGCTTGCTTCATGTTCTTGAAGTACGAGGATCACAACGGCCAAATATTGGATTGCTTTAATTTGGTTGCCTTCTTTGTGGGTCCATGGGACAGTAGAAGGCATAATATTAAAAAAAATATATGGCCACCACAATCGGAATTTACAGTAGGAGTACAAGATGTCAAGTAGGAACATTAGTCGATCATAGTGAGGTGTTTCAATGCCACCATTGCACATCTATTTCGTCTGGATGAAGCAATTTGTTAGAGCTCTTGAAGCATATTACAGTAAAGCTCAAGCTGATTCCAGTAAAGATAACGTTAGGAATTTTGGTTGGTCCTCAAATAAATAAGGCCATATTTCCAAAGATGGGGTTAGGCCAGACACGGACAAGGTGTCTGTCGTTTCGATAATGAAATCTCCAACTAACAAAGAGGAAACCCAAAGATTTCTAGGGTTCGTCACATACCTGGGAAAGTCTATCCCACGCTTGACAGAGGTAGATGCCCCCACCGCTCGCTGATGAAAGAAGAGCAATGTGGCTCTGGGAGTCCGAACATGAGAATGCCTTCCGAGCTTTATTCAAGATATTCACGTCAGCTACCACTCTTAAATATTTTGATGCAGAAAAACCGGCTGTACTTCAATGCGATGCAAGCAAATTTGGACTTGGGGTATCCTTAATACAAGACGGTAGGACTGTCGTATTTATCTGAATATTAAATAAGACGGAGGAGGCATACGCGCAAGACGACTTCAGCGGATGATGCTGGTATTGCAGAGGTTTTCTTTCAATGTGACTTATAAGCCAGGAAGGTCAATGCGTGTAGCAGATTTCTTGTCTCCATTCCCAGTGATGAATGACTTGCACGTGGAGAATAAAAATGTTATAATCTTAAGTGCAAAGGAAGAAATCATATTAAATGATCTGGAAAAATACAGGGGGCTTGAGTTCGTAAATGTGACGGATGAGAGACTGCAAGAAGTGAAAACGAAAACTACAGAAGATGACACATTGCAAAATTTAGAACTCGTTATTCAAAGGGGCTGGCCTGAAGGCAAGTGGAAAAGCGGAATCAGCCGTAAAAATCCACGCAAGAAATTTATTGAAGAAAAATGTGATTTCTTTAGTACTTGGTTGGAATTGAGAAATACACTGCTTCAGGACATCAAGTTCAGATGAGTAGAACACTACCAACAAACCCCGATCTCTTTCCTTCAAGCTTCAAGTGCCAAGAGGTGTGGTGGTGAGATGGGAGGAACGGAAGAGATTTTACAAAGCAGTCAAAGAAAGGGGTGATCGACCCCTGCCTCCGCTGCAGGTCGGGAAGAAGGTCTGGCTGAGACCCAGACCAGGTCTTAGCGCACCTCATCTTCATGAAGGCTGATAATAACGGAGATATTTTTGGAAGTTCTCTACATTGCAAACAACCAATTCCTTTTGCCCAATTCTCTGAATGATGTATAATGGAGACTGTAGTAAAAATACATATTATTTTTATTTCTTCAATAAATATCCTCTAATTTTGTAATGTTACTTAAAAGAAATTCATATTTAATAAATATGTGACGTTGTTACTACTTATACACTCAATTGAAAATTACGTAGTTCTTTTAGGGCTTCATGTTAAAATTGGAGACGATAACTTAGCAGAAACGCATGCCAATATATTAAAAAATTCCGTGATTGTATAATTTTCCTTAATTATCATACAATCCCGTATAAAGAAGCCAACACATTTAATATTTTCGTAACGAGCAAATACATTTTTCGAAAACTTAAGAGCAATGAGCATTGGCATGACGCAACAAGCCATTTAATAATATTTACTCTAATACTTGAGTTGTGTCAACAGATTTCCTTATTTAATAAATACTTTCATAAAATGATACTTATGCGATCACTTGGATTTGCAATTGATATCGAGTGGTTTTAAAATCAACACATCACTTAAGATAACTTCCAAAAAACTCATTAAAATCTGATTTAAAAGAATAATCTAGATTAATTGAAGCCATTTGATAATGATGCTATAAAAAGTGAATGTTTTTGGATATAGTCAATAGTTATTGGTTCAGCATCACGATGAAATACGCTTTTGTCCTAGCTCTCTTCGTTTGTAAGTGCTTCATATTCATGCTAATATTAGATTATATAGGTTTAGATACAATTTCATAAATTGTTTGTACTTTGTCGTCATAGTGTGTCTGGGAGATACTAGAGCACACATTTATCTAAGTTTGTAATACCCCATGCTATTTGCTGCAACATACGTCGATTATCAAACACGACTGCCACCAGGTGAATCATGAACAGCTTTGAAACTCAGAAACACACACATATTGCTTTAATGTTCTAAATTATTTCTCTGAACACGAATTATCTAATTCGATGCGCATCTGTCTCTTTTAAAACCTGCATGATAATTACATTAGTTTTGTTTTCGTAGTATAACTTCATTTAACAAAGTATGAGCGTAATTGTATAATAATGTATGTCACAAATGTAATTTACATACTTATATATGGAACCCTTTTTTTGACAATGATTTATGAGGCATGGGCTGCACCCGTTTCGAATCTGTTCTTAACATTAGATATTCAAGAAAAGGTGGTTTTTTGAGTCCATCGATGCTAATTATCCTTCATGAAAATACTTCGTGATTTTGATACAGGCTATCGACACATCCTGGAGATTTTGCTCCTAATCCTCCTTTTTCATTTAGCTCTTCAAACCCTGAATTCTCAGCAGATACTTCATCTATGACACAAATAGTATAAGAAATGAGCCCAATGTGACAGAGGGGGTTAAGTCATCCAAAGCTGGTATTCCTGGTATAAAAACAAGATGAAATATATTTTATGATTTTCCAGGCTTCCTAGGTCTTTCCCTGGCCCTTGAATGTGGTCAGAGGTACTGCCCAATGGACTACAACCCAGTCTGTGGTCAGAAGGTCATCGATGGAAAGGTAGTCACCAAGACATTCAGCAATGCCTGTATGATGAATGTAGCCGACGACTGTAATCCTGGTGAGAACTATTATGTTGCATAACGTCACACACACACACACACACACACACACACACACACACACACACACACACACACACACACACACACACACACACACACACACACACTCATACAAACAGGAACTAACATCTAATTGCAATTAAACTTTAGTGGTTTTCAAAAATTATGATTAAACATCTTATTCATGAATGCCTAAGTTACATTCACATGTCAGTAATAATTAAGTTGATTTCGTTTTCTCCTTTTACTCTTTGAGATTTTCTCAAGAGGTTTTCCCAAAAAGAAATCATTTATTTAAATCCATGCGTTCATTAATTTATAATATAAATGTTACTTTATAGAAAAATGCATACATTTAACTTTATAAAATAAAATAGTCAAAAAAGTAAGAGTGCAAATTAATTATGGGGGAGACAAAATTTAATGGTTATATAGAGGACGCTAATCAAGAATTGAATAATGTTAAACTCAAATATGTTGCGATTTGGGCCTCCTTTAATTGCGATAATATTTATTAAATGTCATCCTTTCCCCTTTAAAAATTACATTCTCAATTAGTTATTTATTTTTTTAACATTTGATTAATAACTGTTTACTTATCATGTGCTTGAAATAAATTTCTTTTACCTCATTTTATGTTGAGAAACTGAATAGTAACAAATGAAAAAAAGTCCGTCACGCAGGGGCTGCGTAAACTAAGCAGATTTCCCATGTGAAGTTTTACAATAGAGAAATTTCACGAGAGCCGAGAGTTAAGGAAACGACCAAACTAGCTTTTGGTGGGGAAGCCCAGTTAGTCGCCCAGTTTATTAAAAATGCAAATATCTCGGTTAATATTCAAGATAGAGAATAAATGTATCGAATAATATTTATAGTACATTTAATTTGCAATATGATTGATTCTGTACTATTTTTCGATCCGACATACAGTAACGGAGATATTTCGAATTTTCGAAAATTCTCCCCTCTAAACCCCCTCCCACTGATCCGATTTCAGCCGTTAAAGAACTTGATCTTTCTTTTTACATAAAACGACTAAATATCGAGTTTGGTAACGATCAAACAAAAATTGCGACCGCTAGAGCGGTAACAGACAAATATATATATATATATATATATATATATATATATATATATATATATATATATATATATTTGTCTGTTACCGTTCTAGCGGTAGCTAGATATACAGTTTTGAACGGACCTCATTTTCGTCATCTACTAGGTAGGATTGATGGACATTTGAAGAAAGATTTCGAAAATTCCGTCATGAGTACAACCTCAATAGCTGATTTCCCTTAAGGGAAATCTGCTAATAAGAACAATGAAAAGAGCTTCTGAATCCCATATAAAAGTTAATGTTTGATCGTTGCAGAGAATTCATACTTTCTTTACTAAAGTTGTGTGCAAAACACAAAATACAATTCAGAATATATCCGTTATATTAACATTTTCTCTGGAAACCAGACTTCGTTTTTGTTAAAAGATATTAACACTCATTTTTATAAACAAATCCATTTCTATAATGCATTAATATCACCACTTTAAACCAGTACTATAAATTTTATGATCTTTATATTTTATAAATTTCAGGTTGGGAGCTATGTCCTTAAATCTGCAAATGAAACCATTATTGAAGAACCCAAGACTTACATCATCAGTGGAAATTAAATATATATATATATATATATATATATATATATATATATATATATATATAGTGCACATCCTCGCACACTATTGTACAATACCCTAATTTTGTAATAGAAAAACTATTAAGAATTAATCATCTGTAACAATTTCTTTCCTTGTTCTCCTAATCATATCAAATTTTGCGTACTCCGTTGTAAACTTTGGTAGTAACATATTTAAGCATAAGAAGGATAAATTTCAGTATTTATTTCAAGTAGTAGTCATTTTCCGCCAATTGGGGAAACTTACTCTAAGGTTGTTGAATGTTTAAAGGCCAGGTTAGGTAAAGATGATTTTCATGTTGAAGTATATGTCCTACAGCTTTTGAAAAATGTTTTGTAAAATGCTCTGAACAATAAAAGTGAAGTTTTCTTACAAAGCCTTTACGATAAGTTAAATCTCAAATGCGAGTCTTAGAAACTATAGGAGTAATTACTGACAAATGTGCTTCGATTTTGAATCCTCTAGTTGAATTATGTTTGCCGGAAGAGCTTTTAAGAGGTTGGCAATGCAGTTCTCTTAGGACAGGACCTTCAAGATCGTCTTAGTAATTTATGAAGTTCATTCATTCTGAAGTTGAAAGAGAACAACGGGTTGGCGATATCTGCTTTAGGGGTTGTTCTTTCTACCAGATAAAATACATGTAAAAAATCTAGTGTGAAAAATAAGATGGATGTTCCGACAACTGCTTGTCATATTTTCCAGTAAGTGCCAGAACTCCTTTACTTGCATATTTTGTGACAAATACTGTTAAAGTTCTGATTGCTTTATTGGGAAAAATAAGACATTGGAAAGAGAAAAATAGGATTTTGAGAGAAAACTAAGGCTGCTGCCGCTGTCTTCTCCCTGGGTACTTTATGAACCTCTCAAAATTTAATTTATTATGTCCTTTGTACATAATAAGTCACTATTTTTTGATGTGTCCAACTATTGCTTCTAAAGCTGTTGTACAAAATAAAGATTGCCAAAGATATTAGCTAAAGAAAATCCTAGTCCACATGATAATGTACAACGAAATATACCTGCTGATTTTAGTTTAGTTTAGTTTAACAGACAAATATATATATATATATATATATATATATATTAACGCTATAGTGGTAACAATTTTTCTTTGATCGTTACCAAATTCGATATTTAATCGTTTTATGTAAAAAGAAAGATCAAGTTCGTTAATGGCTGAAATCGGACGAGTAGTAGGGGGTTTAGAAGGAGAGTTTTTGAAAATTCGGAATATGTCCGTTTCTATACGTCAAATCCAATCAAATTTGTAATTCCCTTAAGGGAAATCTGCTAAAAAGAATATCTTGGACAGCTAACACGCAAAGTGAAAAATAAGACTCAAGACATAAAACTCTAACTAAGGGATGTAGTAATTTCAGAATGTGACAACTCAAAACGTCTGGGTTTGCGTCTGGATTTGGATGAAGAGCTGAGGGTTGATTGAAATGGAAATGTGCGATTGGAGAGTAAAAACGTCACATGGAACATTAAGAAGATCTCTACAAAGACTCCATTCTCATAAAATACCGAGAAAAGGAATTAGTGACATGGAGAAAATTTAATCCTGAATGGAGCCCTAGTAAACCAGAAGTTGTAGAGTTGTTTTATCTCCATAAAGACTGACGCTGAATTGTTCCTATTGATTTTATATTTATTACTGTATGGAATAGTTGACTAGCACTTACTCAAGGTGGGAGGATGTTACATACATGTAATAAGATCATAATCTCATTATTTTATACCTTCTGGTTAATTTAATTTAAAAATGTTCTCCTTTTTGATAAACAGATGTTAAAAGAGAAAAGCACAAATACTTCCAGTTTTTCCTTTGGGATTTGGGCTGGCTGGTGGAGGTCCATCATCAACGGAAGGGTAAAAAGGTCAAAATTTATTTATATGTTGCATGTTTTTTCAAAGTGTAAATGTTGTGTCACAGAGCACTGAAGATGGGACGGATCGCCCCGAAAGTACTCTGCTTTTAATACATGTAGCATTAAGAGTGGAGTTGATTTTGACCTTTTGACCAGTTGGGAAACCATCCAGTTTGCTTCTCTAATGTTAAACAACGCGGGAACCAGGTACTCACAAGTTGGAAAAGTGGTTATTGGCTTAACGTGTCCTAATGACTGATTATGTAGGACTTAAATTTATATTAAGTGAATTTATTATTATTATTTATTCATTTCCACTATTTGCTAGTATGGCTAATTGAGACGGGTTCCCTACAGGTTACCACCCATTTCTACCCCGGGTGGGAATGTGTTTAATGAGTTCGTTAAATTTCCCTTGTAACATTAAGTCGAACGTTTTAACTCACGTGCCTAACTAGAACCCCGATTTAAATAAATTCTTTGACAGTTCCCAATATTTTTCCTTAAGCTTAATCTTCCCAGAAAAGGAAACCCCTGGAAGGATTGTTATATCGGAGAGTTGAGAGTACATAAGATTGTAAATATTATACTTAACTATCTATATACCTTGCACAAATGCATTTACAATTACTTATGTCACTAAGGAAAAAGGGAAACAAGTACAAGGTTTATTTTCTTACAATTAGTTTTTATTATTTTATTAGAACAATAGTAATATATTATGGTTATATATTTATCAAACAGTATTTAACTATATAATTAATGCATGTTCTGTCCTTTCGTGATCATTTGTACTCCATTATTGACACAGTTCCCAACCTGGAAATAGTAAAATTTTGATGGATTATAATATCTAATGAAGGCATATTTAATATAGAAAAGAATAGTTATATAAAAAAAAACAACATAAATTTGTCATATGATATTAAGCTTGTGTATTGCAATATTCATTATAATACATCATTGATCTCTTTGATACGGCCGAATATTCTCAGAAGTAAATAAAAGAGATTCGCAAAAACTATTGTGACCTTATGGGAAAGATGGTTGGCAGAACATACAAATGCATTCACTGACAATAATCCACGCCTATATCTTAGTAACTAGTTACAACACTTATAGAATAAGAAGATTCTTTATTATTAATTTCACAACATCAATGAAACTCTATTCACAGCTCTCATATACAGACCCGGCAGCAATGGAACTAAAACATATGCATATTTGAATATCTAAAAAATGGTAATCAACTCATGGCTCTAGTGGTTAATCACAAAACTTTTTTATGGCTCCTCACAATTTTATTTCTTATAAACGCTGAGCGCTTTCGGGGACTAAATCCCCATCCTCAGAGCTACAAAACAATGTAACATCATAATTAGGAGTCTAAAAATCAGTTGTTAAAAATATTTTACATAATTAGTCATATAACAAAAACGTCTATAACATTATAAAAGTTTTTTACAATAATAACACCTAACTTAAAAACACATTTACAATTAAAATATAACAAATTAATAATTACAATTTAAACATTAAAATAATATTATAAGCAAAAAATTACCGTCAGAGCGTAGGGCAATCCTATAGACCTGCTACCAGGCTAAACCCTGCCGATGCACTGAGGCCAAGTGGATCAGTCGAAGCCGCTAGGGAGGGGGCAGAGACAAGTCTGGACATGAGAGACGCGTTTGTGTCAGTCTGCACATTTACATTGCCTTTATTTATGGCTTTTTCAAGTTTTATTTCCATAGCCTCCACCATGTCCAACAGATAACCCCTAACATCACTATGAATTAATTTTATCCGGTGGTCTCCAGCATGGTGGTTGTGCTCCTTACAGTGTGCATAAATCTCTGAGCCTGCTCTCATGTGTTCCTTAGCCCTGATCCGTAACTTCCTCTCTGTCCTCCCAACGTAGCTGGCTTCACACATCCCACACTTCATCATGTACACTCCTGATCTGTCTCCTAGAGGAGTAGCATCCTTGATTTTAGAGACAAAATTCAGAAGTGACGCCCTCTTTCTGTAGGCTATTCTAATGCCCTGCCTGTTTATCTCCTAATCTACCCTAAATATATTATTAATAAAACAAAGAAATTAAGAATTACTGATAGAGCAATGGACAAATTTAATAACTTCTTGTTAGTGGAGGAAACAAAAAGATGGTTCAAACTAAGAGATGTCTATAGTTTTTATTTATATAAACTTAGGTGTAGGCTAGTAAGTATTTTACACCCAGTTGAATGGGAAATGTTTGAACATAAACTCTATTTAGCTCAAGAACGTATTGTTAAAGAAAAGAAATATATAATTAACAAGAAGTTTGGTAATCTTAAGCATAGAGCTGGGATTAGGGGAGACAATAACAGAAAGGGAACTCCTAATCCTTCTTCTGATTGTGCTCCTAGAGTAATAAACTTATCCGATGTACAATTTACAAACGTAGAAATGTTTGTCATGGAAAAAGGTCTGAAATATTGCCCTCTGAATCCTATATCGAGAAATGAAATAGTAAAACTAGCTGCCTCCATAGACTGTTTGAGAATCGATAATGTTATAAAAGGCGAATGTGCAACAGTCATAAATAGATTTATAAGAAATAAGGTAGCTCGTCAATCCACTTCCAACTCTGAGCATAAAATTATTAAAGGAATTAATCACAAATTAAAATTAAATGATCTTTTAATCATAAAAGCAGATAAAAGCCAGGCTGCTGTGATAATGAAAAAGGATACTTATCTAAATAAAACTTATTCATTGTTAATTGATGAAAAATGTGAAGAGTTGGAAGTGGATCCTACTAATACATTCAATAAAAAGGTGAAAGAGGCAATATTTAATTGTAATGTATTGTTTAAACCGGAGGAGCGTAGTGGCCTCATTAATAAAAATCCCCTGCCTCCCAAATTATATTGTGTTGTAAAAGTACATAAACAGGGATATCCTCTGCGGCCCATCGTTTCAAATGTAGGATCACCTACAGAACTGCTTGCCAAAAGAATCATTTTTGAGTTTAATAAAATTACAAATTTTAAGCCAGCATTCACTATTAACAACAGTTCTCAACTTATAGAAAAAATAGGTAAATTACATTTAAGCAAAACGTGCATTATGGTGTCCTTTGACATAGTAAACATGTATTCAAACATACCCCCCCAGGAAGCGTGGTCGCTTTTTGATAGGGCACTATATTATAAAAAATGTGACCCTATAATTTCTTTGGAGATTTCTAACATAATAAAACTCATACTTTCGCAGGGCTACTGTCTGTTCGAAGGCAAATTTTATAAACAGAAAGGTCTTGCTATGGGAAATCCGATCAGCCCCCTAGCGGCCGATGTATTCATGAACTGGTTTGAACATTGCTTCATAATGTCGGACAGAAACCCCTTTAAAAACAAAATTAAATTCTGGGCACGTTATGTAGATGACACTTTGTGCATTTTTGAGGGCTCAACAGAGGATTTGCATAGGATGCACAACTACTTAAATGTGCAACATCCCAACATAAAATTTACTTTGGACCAAGAGGAGGCAGGAAAAATAACCTTCCTGGACCTAAACATTTATAGGAGCGGAGAGGGGGTTAAATTTTCTATTTATAGAAAGCCGACTTGCACGGACATAAGTATAAACCAAATGTCTTTCCAACACCCCAGGGTAAAGGAAACCCCTTTCATCTATCTCATTGACAGGCTCCTATCTGTTCCAATGGACGATGAAAATTTCCAGAAAGAATTATGCCATATTTACCATTTAGGAGAACGGAATGGCCATAGTCGCGAATTTATAAGAAAAATATATGGCAGGAGGGTTTCCAAAAAATTGATGAGGGAGACTTTTAGGGGTGGGGGGAAGAGGTTAAATCCTGGGGAGTATTGCCATATTTGGGCCGGCTTTCGGAAATCCTTGGAAGGAAACTAAACAGGCAGGGCATTAGAATAGCCTACAGAAAGAGGGCGTCACTTCTGAATTTTGTCTCTAAAATCAAGGATGCTACACCTCTAGGAGACAGATCAGGAGTGTACATGATGAAGTGTGGGATGTGTGAAGCCAGCTACGTTGGGAGGACAGAGAGGAAGTAACGGATCAGGGCTAAGGAACACATGAGAGCAGGCTCAGAGTTTTATGCACACTGTAAGGAGCACAACCACCATGCTGGAGACCACCGGATAAAATTAATTCATAGTGATGTTAGGGGTTATCTGTTGGACATGGTGGAGGCTATTGAAATAAAACTTGAAAAAGCCATAAATAAAGGCAATGTAAATGTGCAGACTGACACAAACGCGTCTCTCATGTCCAGACTTGTCTCTGCCCCCTCCCTAGCGGCTTGGAACGATCCCCTTGGCCTCAGTGCATCGGCAGGGTTTAGCCTGGTAGCAGGTCTATAGGATTGCCCTACGCTCTGACGATAATTTTTTGCTTATAATATTATTTTAATGTTTAAATTGTAATTATTAATTTGTTATATTTTAATTGTAAATGTGTTTTTAAGTTAGGTGTTATTATTGTAAAAAAATTTTATAATGTTATAGACATTTTTGTTATATGACTAATTATGTAAAATATTTTTAACAACTGATTTTTAGACTCCTAATTATGGTGTTACATTGTTTTGTAGCTCTGAGGATGGGGATTTAGTCCCCGAAAGCGCTCAGCGTTTATAAGAAATAAAATTGTGAGGAGCCATAAAAAAGTTTTGTGATTAACCACTCATCACCCTCACCACCAGCTATAAATAAATCATGGCTCTAGGTTTAGAATAGGTTTACTAGCCCAGTTAGCCTATTGTATTTGCATTGTTTCTGTGTATGTTGTTATAATTATATATTATTTTGTATTTTATCTGGGTCACAGTCATTAGAGAAGAAAAGTAGCGTTTAATTTACAAGAGAATGATTTTATAGATTTAAATAAATGTCTTTTTAAGGGGGTAACAAGCGGAAAAAACCACAAATCGTAATAGGAGAAAACAAAATCATCAAAATTATTACTAAGCTATGAATGTTACATGGTCATTTATGAATACGTTTTTTTAACAAAAATTAGTTTGACTAACCAATAAAGCTTAATTGCAATTAGATTGCATGATTCTGTTTGTTTGAGTGCGTGTGTGTGTGTGTGTGTGTGTGTGTGTGTGTGTGTGTGTGTGTGTGTGATGTTATGCTACATAATAGCTCTCACCAGGATCACAGTCGTTGGCTACATTCATCATACAGGCATTGCTGAATGTCTTGGTGACTACATTTCCATCGATGACCTTCTTACCACAGACTGGGTTGTAGTCCATTGGGCAGTACCTCTGACCGCATTCGAAGGTCAGGGTCATTCCCAGAATACCTGGTAAAAAATATATATATCAAATTAAAATCTACCTAACAATGTAATGACATTTGGACAACACTAATGCAAAGAAATTTATTATTTAGTGAAGAAAATCATTAAATAACATCCTAAAATCCCACCCTGACTAGAAAGGGTGGTAACCTGTAGATAACCCGTCCCAATTAGCCTAAGTTGCAAAAAGTGGACGTTAATAAATAACAATTTCATTAATTTAAAACAATAAGAAGCCTAGAAGCCAGCACAAAAATTATAATTGATTCAGCAACTTGTATAAAGATAAATAAAACATTTGCATTTACATTTACACCCTAGATTAGATTTTTCTTTACATAGTACTTAACATATACCTTTGCTTGGCACTTCAGATACTGCTAAACTACCTTAAGGTCTAACTAAAGAACAATCTACAACCTGTCTTCTTCTTAAAACCAATCAGATCCCAAAAATCCATTAGAATAAGGAGAGTTATTCTAATGTGGATATGCAGCTCACGTTTTTGAAGTACGAGGATTGGTACACCTGGCATATTGCAAATGCATAGTACATACTGTGATATTGAAGGAGAATTAAAAATTGCTGCCTACCTCATGATCCACAAGAGTGGTTTCATAAAGTATAATAAACAATCCAAATTCAGTCAAATCATCAATACTCAGTGAAAATTAAGAAATCAAATACTTACAAACGAAGAGAGCAAGAACCAAAGTGTACTTCATTCTGACGTTAGTTCTGGAACTGAGGAAGATGGACTCGGATCAACCTTATATACTAGCTTTATCGGGCGATTTTAATAATTTTTGAAAATATAGCTAGTCATTTTCATTAGAGATTAATTAAATTAGAGATACTTTTAATGTGCCTGATACACAGCCTTTAAAAACGATCCCACTCAACTGAAGAGTTATTGAGTGCAATGCACTTGATTTTCGATTATTAAAGAACAAGGGGTCAGTCATTGTCAGTTCTATACACCCATTTCACCTCACTATTTTAGAATTTCCTAAAAGTTTTTTATACTGGCAGTAGTTGCTGATAATTAGGAAAAACTAAAATAAATTTTTTTTATCTCAATATGTTTCCGAAAGACGGCAAAGTTTAAAAAAGGCCCCCAAAACGGTGGACGGGCATTAGAAATTGCTTTAGAAGCTATTCTAATTGAGTTAAGGATGTGAGAGTGGTGTCATTTTATTCTGCTTGTCAAGGCCTTCCATTCGTCAAGGGTTTTAATAAAAATATTTTTGGTAACTAAAAATAAAAATTGTTAATTAGATTATTTTGAAAAGTGCGTCTCGAAACATTTTCCAGCATTCCTATGTGTAGCTTGTATTTACGTATATTAAGTATATGTCAAAGTTTGAAGTTGAGTCTTTGAGATGATATATATATATATATATATATATATATATATATATATATATATATTAAGCACAGTAGTACTAATAAGAAGTGCTGAGCATGTGTGTTTATCCTTCCATACTCTACGGAGCCCAGACCTGGGCGCTTACAGCCGGAGCAGATTCCAAGCTGAACTCGACACAGATGGCTATGCTCAGGAGTTAAAAAGAGGAACAGGAAGAGAAATGTGTTTATTTTAAAAAGAGTGCCGATGAAGAACCTCAGAGTTGAAGCACACCGATTGAAGTGGGGCTGGGCAGGTCAATTGGCTAGATGAACGACAAGCGATGGGCGAAGGTCTGCACAGAATGGATCCCAAGGGACATGGTCAGGAATAGAGGAAGACACTGCCTGAGATGGAGGGACGAGCTTACTGCAGTCGTTGGCAACAATTGGTGGAGAGATCGAGAATGGTGGAAGAGGACGATCGGAAAACAATGACAATTAGGATGGACTCCTTATTATACCTCCTAAGGGAGAGGCTTTTATCCTGGAATAGGATAAAAGCCTCCCCCTTATTATTATTATTATACTAATAAGAAATGCCGTTTTTGCTTGACATTACCTGAATCTCCTGGTTGACTTTATGAGAAAACTGATTTTTGAGGCACTCAACCGTTCTGGTATGAAAAAAGTCCGTCACGCAGGGACTGCGTTAACTAGCAGATTTCCTACTTGCGTTCCGTATTCGCTTTTATCTCATGACGTAAAAGTTCAATGAGAACAATATTTGTTATTTAGGCTTCAAATAATATAACAGCTTACTGTTGATATGACATGAGTAGGAGTGGGGGGCTTACTGAAGGCTGAAAACTAAAAACCGCAAATATCTCGGTTAATATTAAAGATAATGAAAATATGTAGTTAACAACATTTATAGACCGTTTAATTTGCAATAAGATTGGTTTTATACAAATTTTCGATCCGACGTACAGTAACGGAGATATTTCGAATTTTCGAAACTCCTCCCCTCTAAACACCCCCGCCACCTTGTCCGATTTCAGCAGTTAACGAACTTAATCTTTCTTATTGCATAAAATGACTAAATATCGGTGGTGGAGAGCGTGGCAGGAAGTCTGAAGAGGAAAGGAAAGGAACAATCGAGGCACAGGTCTAAGAAGTAGGTAAGGTGATAAGAGCATCCAGTTCAGAGGATAAAAACGAGTGCAAATGTGATTTGAGAATAAAAGTGAGGCATTTTGTTTAACACTTTTTGAAACGGGGGTCTCAATAAAACTGCTTATCCATACAACGGAAGATAAATTCAGATGTGTAAAAATCAGCCAGGAACAGAAAATGATTTGAAAGCAGTGATTAATATATTATCTCCCTGCTACAAGCAGTACTACAACAGCTGTGAGTTAGTGGAATTTATTATTTTTTTTCAAAAAGCCTTGCCAGAGATCTCTCCACCTATTATTGGCATTTCGTAACTAACTGAGACTTGGTTTTTTAAATCCAAGAAAAGTATATTTCTATCTCTTGAACGTTACTAGAAACATTATATGATCTGTTGTTCTTTTGATTTTTCTATTACTTCTTCATTCTTTCATTATGTTGGACTCGTCTTTCTTACTGGCTGTTCGGAGCTTGATCCCTGATCTATCTTCCCAGTTTTTGTCTGTATGTTTTACGGTGATTGGTTTATGTTAAACTGTAAAACAGACACCCTCGAAAGTCGGGCTACTGGACAATGAATTGCTGAACATTGGAGATCTAGACAACAGTCATCATTATGATGGACCCATATCATGATCATCTTTTCTTCACAAGCCAGCTCAATTTCTGACAGAATATCCTTCTTCAAGTGTCATTTATTTTAGTGACGTCTAAGTCATCAACAAGAGTATGAAAATTGCACAAACTTTCTTTAATTTCTCAAGATCTGCGTGACTGGTTTATTCCTGTTTGCTATAATACTTAAAGACACTCAATTTGCCTACTCGTATCTCGTTCACTCGTATATGAAGGCACTTATACGATAACGACATTTAGAAAGAAAATACTATTGAGGGATTTCAGAGATAATTACTGGCGTCAAATAAATCTCATTAAAATATAATTTAAAATTAATTTGACCTTTTTATAAAATGAAAAAAACAAAAAAACAACCCCGAATACTACTGATATTGGTGCTATATATAATGGAAATTTCATTATATTGTAATCAGATCTCACATCAGAATGAAGTTCATTCTATTCATTAATCTCTTCATTTGTAAGTATTGTAAACTATGTGATTTATATTTCAACTAACTTGAATAAGTTATGATGCTTTTCTGGGTCTGTGCAGCAAAGGGTATCTAGAAAATAACGTTCGTTTCCTTTTTAGTTTTACAGGACATTCGAAACCCTCAAAATTAATCTACCTTTAGAACTAATGCCCCTTTAAAAAACAAAAACTCATTTCTTCTTAAATACATCGATCCTGCGATAATAAAAATGAGATCGATCTGTTCATATAAATATTTGTCTGTTACAACTCGTAATAAAATTTTTGTTTCATCAATACCAAACTGGATATTTAATCAATCATGTAAAACTAAAATTCAAATTAATGGCTAAAGTAACTGACCGAGAAGAAACATGGGCTCTTAGAAGTGATAAAATGAATACAATAATTCTCGTTATTTATGTTGGTGGGAAAAAAATGACAATCCTTTTGACATTGTTATCTTCTGCAATTAATTTTCTCCATTAACACAACAACTAAGGTTAGGTTATTAGTATTCCTCCGTTTTCAGCCTTCAGCTAACAATTCACTCAAACTAACTTCACATTTACAATAAGTCAATGTACCATAATAGGTCTTATTACAAGTTTAAATAAGATGTATGCACTCATGAGGCCCTTTAATAGGTGAGGTGAAGTCACCAACGAGTATTCTGTACTCTAGATTTCACAATTGTCTATTTTATTCTGAACATACTCGAAATTTAACTGTTTCATTAAAAACACTTCATAAAAAAAAAATTTAAGTATCTTTTAGAGCAACAATATAAAAAGAAGCTGAAATTCTGCACATTTTTTATGTTAATAAATGTAATCTTTGTAGGCTTCGTTGGACTTTCCCTGGCCTTCGAATGTGGTGAGAGGTACTGCCCAATGGACTACAACCCAGTCTGTGGTCTTAAGGTCATCGATGGAAAGGTAGTCAAGAAGACATTCAGCAACGCCTGTATGATGTATTTGGCCAACGACTGTGATCCTGGTAATATACATTATAAAAACGTTTTAATTAATTATTTTTAAGAGACTATTAGACTAATTGTAGCAACTTCTCCAAACTGGCTATCTGCTCCAATGTAATTTCGCCAAGCTTCAAAGAACAAATTTCTACGAAAATACATAATTAACAGCTAATAGGTGTGGGTTGTTCTCTAGTTACCTCATTTTTGCCCATAAATGAACAACATATGGAGCTACACAAAATTCAAATATACGACAAAATTAACATACAAATTGAGCCTGTGATAGGTAACAGAATATCAAATTATATGCATTTGTACACATGCAAACTCTAATGAATGAGATTTAGTGGACACCAGTCTTTGAAACCTCTTAATAGTATTTTCTTCCTAAATGTGGTTATGGTGAAAGAATGAGGAATAGTAAGTTGCAACTTGTAGAGAAGAACAAGCAGACCTACACACGTTAAATTAACTAATTTACAAGCTATAATTAGATTTAAAACTAATTTTTGTTTAATCATTTTATGTATTTTATTAGCACTGTTTGTCTTGTCTCTGTTTGTTGGAACTGATAAATTTGCATTTTTTTCAGGTTGGGAGCTGTGTCATTGAGAATGCCGAGGAATATGATTGATCAGCAAAATAATGTAGCATATGACTTTTGGATACAAGAAAAATACCTCTTGCTTCTATATACACATATAATGCACAAATATATGTGTTTGTTTGTGAGAGCTTACATAAGTATGCATATGCACATACATACATTTATTTCCGTGGTATTTTGCATATTTTATTATTTCTTCATTGTCTTTAATTATATGAAATAAAAAGAATATAAAAAATCTAATGTTTCTCTGTAATTTCATTCCTGCTAATCATATAGAATAATAAATTATATATAGGATATTTTGGGAAGAAAAGAACAATTTAAAACATTGAACATTTACTTGGATAGATCAGTGTTCATATCTAGTTGTTCTAAGGATGATTTTGGTTGCTTAATAATCATTTTATTTTTTCGAGTATCTCGTTACGTCCTGCTGAGAGCATTTTTTCAGGGAAAAACAAATGGACAGCTGCGACCTAAGCATGCGCTTGTGTTTGTGTGTTCACCAACGCACCCGGGCTGGCAAACACACTTTGGTAAACACATATTCATTCACTTCAGAACTCTGGCTCAATATATTGTCAACAGGGCCGTTTCGAAACACCCTAAATAATAAATGTCCGTTACTCTGGGGCTGCGTCAATTTAGTAGATTTTCCACGTGCGACACGAATTTGCATTTACCACAAATTGTATAAGTTTAATTGAAACAATATTTGGTATTTTGGATTCATATAATGTCCTTATAATACAACAGCTTGACCTTATTGGTATGATGACATGAGTAGGAGTTTTACTGAAGGCTGAAAATAAAAATATCCAAATATCTTGGTTAATCTATATATATATAAAATTGTAACCTCTGTCTGTACATTGATTTTTTTCGCGAAATTTCACGATAACTTTTCGTTTCACATGTCATAGACACCATAACTGCATTTTGTTTCTTTGGTGTCTGTTTGTTTGTTTGTTTGTTTATTTGTTTGTTTGTTTGTTTGTTACCTTTTCACGCATAAACGGCTAAACTGAATTTTATGAAACTTAGTATGTATATTACTACTAGCCCAACTTAGACTTTAGGCTATATTAACATTCTCTAAGACGAACAGGAGTGGGGGTTATAAGGGAGGCCTGAAATTAAAATTAGCGATATTTCGTTTCCTAATGCTTTTTCAGCAAATATGCCCATAACAAAAGTTGTTTATTTTGTAATTTAAAGTAACTTTTGTTATATACACTTTTTTCGTATACTGAATTATAAACGAGATATACGCTGAAACCTATAGCGGAAGTGAACCATTTTATTTGGGACAAAAGACCCAACCGAAATAAATAAAACTCGGTATATGTATTAGCACTAACGCTTTAATTATAACAAGCCATGCCAACATTTCTAGGGACGGGCAGGAGTGGGGGTTATAAGGGAAGCCTGAAATTAAAAATAGCGATATTTCGTTTCCTATTGGTTTTTCCGCAAATATAAACATAACAAAAGTTGTTTATTTTGTTATTTGGAGTAACTTTTGTTATATACACTTTTGTCGTATACCTAAGTATAAATGAGTTATACGTTAAAACTTTAGCGGGCACTAACGGCTGAACCGAACTTAACAAAACTCGGTATGTCAATTAGCATTAATTCTTCCATGATTATAAGTTATATTAAAATTTTTAGGTTCGAACGGGAGGGGGGTTATAAGGGAGGCCTGAAATAAAAATTCACCATATTTACATGTATAAGAGACGGGAAATATAAAAATATCGAAGACTGTGATGCCTTATCGAACAAATAATTCTATTATTAGCAAATCCACGGCAAAGAAGGGTATCAATCCTAAACACTGGGACGGGTAAATGTCAAAATATTGTGCAATGTAAAGCCTGCTAAAAAATACCATCACCATTCAGCCTCAAATGAATTCCCGGGCGAAGCCGGGTATCTGAGCTAGTAATAAATATAATGAGAAGACGTACATAACAACATAAAAAGTCCGTCACGCAGGGGTTGCGTAAACTAAGCAGATTTCCCACGTGATGTTTTACAATAGAGAAATCTGCCTAATAACAGCTGTAGTAGGAAGGGATCTCTAAACCTATTCACGAGGGACGAATAGTTCTGGAAACGGCCACCAGAGCTCTCGGCGGAGAGTCCGGAACATGGCGGGGTTCCGTCGACCACAAACACAATACAAATGCAAATATCTCGGTTAATATTCAAGATAAAGAATAAATGTATAGAACAATATTTATAGTAAATTTAATTTACAATAAGATTGATTCTATACAATTTTTCGATCCGACGCATAATAACGGAGATATTTTGAATTTTCAAAAGTCCCCCCCTCTAAACCCCCCCTCCCACTGGTCCGATTTCAGCCATTAACGAACTTGATCTCTCTTTTTACGTAAAACGCTTAAATATGAAGTTTGGTAACGATCAAACAAAAATTGCGACCACTAGAGCGTTAACAGACAAATATATATATATATATATATATATATATATATATATATAATTTTGAACGGACCTCATTTTCGTCATCTCCTGGGTAGGATCGATGGACATTTGAGGAAATTTTTCAAAACTCGCGTCATGAGTACGACCTCAATAGCTGATTTCCCTTAAGGGAAATCTGCTAAAAGCATTTCATTTGTAATTGGATTAACTTTATACAAATTTTTGATCATAATAACGCAGATATGCCAAATTTTTGAAATAAGAAAAAAGAATTTTTTAATCACCCTTTTTGGGGTACGTTGAAGCAATTGCTTTCCTCTGGTTGCTTCCTTGTACTTCCTCCAAAATTCTTCCATTCTCTCCGATGTTGCCATTCTCCTTTCTTACGTGAATACCGTTATTCTTCTAGCTTTAGGTATTCTTGAAATCTTATGTTGTTATCTTTTAATAATGTTCTATATGCACAGTATTTTTATTATATTATTTTTAATATCTAGGTGATCTTAATCAAGTTAAACGTGTTCTACCAATTGCAGTTGGTTCTCCTGTTTTGTGTGTGTGTGTGTGTGTGTGTGTGTGTGTGTGTGTGTGTGTGTGTCTGTCTGTTAACACTCTAACGATCACAATTTTCGTTTAATCGTCAAAAAACTCGGTATTTAATCTTTTAATGTAAAAAGGAAGATCAAGGTCGTTAACAGCTGAAATCGGACCAGTGGGAGGGGGGGGGGTTTAGAGGGGGGAATTTTGAAAATTTGAAATATCTCCGTTAATATGCATCGGATCGAAAAATTGTATAGATTCAATCTTATTGCAAATTACATTTACTATAAATATTGTTATATACATTTATTCTCTATCTTGAATATAACCGCGATATTTGCATTTTTATTATGTGTAATAGACGAGCTGTGCTCGCTTCTATTCGTGTCCGGCGAAAGCTAGTTCGGCCGTTTCCGTAACTGTTCGGCACTTGTACGGAGATTTCTCTATTGTATAACTTTACGTGGGAAATCTGATTAGTTTACGCAGCTCCTTGTGGCGGGCTTTTCTTCTTAAAAATAGACTCAGGTGCCGATGAATTCCTGTAACTTTAAGGACCAAAGTCAAAGACGAACTTGATCATATGGTGAAAGAATGGTGCTATTTCCCCAATGACGGAAGCAACTGAACGGTGCTGACGGCTAGATGGAAGAACGTCTAAACATACAACTTTTATTACTCCTTTTGGTCGATATTTATTCAGCGTTTATCCTTTCGCATTTCTTCAGCCAATGAATCTTTAGACGAAAAATGATTCAGGTCCTGGGGGTATGAAGGGAATTCTCGTCTTAATAGACGATATTTGTATTTTCGGGAGAACTAAAGAGGGTCACCATCTTAGGCTTAATATGTTCCTAGTAAGTCTTATAGAATTAGGTACAACGCTGAACCAGGTAGGTACATAAGTGGCAAATTTCCAAAACCAGAATAGCGTTTCTGGGCCACATAATTGATAATGGGAAGGTATTGTCAGATCGAGAAAAAAAAACCTTATTGCCTTGGTTTCAATAACAGATGCTTTGCTTAAGTCCCTGATTTTATGTCTTTATGACCCAAACTTGGATTCAAGGGTTTGTACAGATTCTTCTAGTTTTTGTAAAGGTCCTGTCATCTAACAAAAGTTAGACGGATATTGGAAACCCATCCAGTTTGCTTCACGTCTGTTAAACAACGCAGAATCCAGGTAAGTTGGAAAAGTGGTTTTTGTCTTAACGTGGGGAGAGACTGACTATGTACTGTTTAAATTTATTGTTGGTGGATTTATTGTTATTATTTATTAATACCGCGCTTATTGCTACTACGGCTAAGTGGAACGTGCTACCTACAGGTTACCACCCTTTTCTAGCCAGGGTGGGATAAGGATATGATTTAATGAGTACGTCACATACCAAATTCCTATTGCCCAGGCGGGAATCGACTCTCCACTCTAGATTCCACCTTTTAAGATTAAGCCGATAGCTTTAACTCACATGGTTAACCTGAGTCCTGATTTAAATACGTTCATTGAGAGTTACAAATAATTTTCCTTAAGCACAATATTCCAGAGAAAAAGAAACCCCTAGAGAGATTGTTATATCGGAGAATTTACAGAACACAAGATTCACAATATAAATATCGAATATAACGATACTTATGTCTCAAAGGGAATAAGGAACAATTACATGATTCATTATCTTATAATTTTTTTTTGAATTATTTTATTGAATAAACAATAATTATATTATTATATGTTTTTCAAATAGTATTCCATCTTATAGTTAATGTATGTTGCGTCCTTTCGTAGGTCATTTTACTCCATTATGGGCAAAGTTCCCAACCTGGAAAAATTACAATTTTTATGGATTATAACGTATAATAAAAACGTGTGTGTGTCTGTGTGTGTGTGATGTTATTCAATATAATAGCTCTCACCAGGATTACAGTCGTTGGCCAAATACATCATACAGGCATTGCTGAATGTCTTCTTGACTACCTTTCCATCGATGACCTTCTGACCACAGACTGGGTTGTAGTTCATTGGGCAGTATCTCTGACCACATTCGAAGGCCAGGGCCATTCCCAGAAAGCCTGGGGAAAAAATGGATCATATTAAAATCCAAATAACTATGTGTTCACATGGGTGGAGATATTAAGTATAATAACCAAATAAAATTCAGTCAATAATCAATATTCAGTGAAAATTTAGAAATAGAAAAAACTTACAAACGAAGACAAACGAGGCTCTTGTCAACCTCTTTTATACTATCTATATCAGGTGATTGTAATCAATTTAGAAAATATAGCTAGCCATTTTCATTAGGGATTAATTAAATTAGAGATTATTTTATGTGCATGATAAACAGTAAACATGTCCCACTCCACTGAAGAGTTAATAAGTGCAATGCACTTGGTTCTGGATTATTAAGTAAGGTTTTCAACGATACATTTTCTTACAATTGGTGACTATTATTCAATACATAACTCAGGGGTAGGGGGGGGTTAAAGGGGGAGAATTTATTAAATGAATAGAATATATCTTTTGCAAATTAAATATACTATAAACATTATTATATACAATTTTTTCTCTATGTTGAATATAAACCGAGATTTTTCCATATTTAAGTTATTAAGCCTTTAGTAAACCCCCACTTCTACTAGTGTTACGTAAACAATGCTCTGTTATATAATAAAACATATTATTCGAAGCCAAAATACCAAATATTGTTTTCATTGAACTTTTATTTTGTGAGATATACGCAAATACGTTCTGCTGATCCCCTCCCCTTCTTTTGTTATTAGACTACTAAAATTGAGTGACTGAGATAAAACTGATTCTGATTCATTACAAATTACAAATACCACTAGCTTTAGTAAATTGTTTTCAATAAAATTAATATGTTATATTCAGATATATCTCATTAATTGATTGTCATTCCGGTATATTTATGCAGCGCTACGAGACTGGCTAGAATGTTTATTTACAATTCAGCCGCTTTCCGCTTTAGAGATTATTAACATGTATTATAAATTTACTAAGCATTCATGGTGGTGTTATCTGTATGTATATTTATCCTATTGTAAACCGTCACGTGGGAAATCTGCTTAGTTTGCGCAGCCCCTGTTGACTTTTAGCAGATTTCCCTTAAGGGAAATCAGCTATTGAGGTCGTACTCATGACGCGAGATTCGAAAAAATTTCTTCAAATGTCCATCGATCCTACCCAGGAGATGACGAAAATGAGGTCCGTTCAAAATTATAAATATATATATATATATATATATATATATATATATATATATATATATATATATATATATATATATTTGTCTGTTACCGCTCTAGCGGTCGCAATTTTTGTTTGATCGTTACCAAACTCGCAATTTAATCGTTTTATGTAAAAAGGAAGATCAAGTTCGTTAATGGCTGAAATCGGACCAGTAGGAGGGGGGGTTTAGAGGGGGATTTTCGAAAATTCACAATATCTCCGTTGTATTCAAAAAATTGTATAGAATCAATCTTATTGCAAATTAAGTTTACTATAAATATTGTTTTATACATTTATTCTCTATCTTGAATATTAACCGAGATATTTGCATTTGGATTCTGTGTGTCGTCGGCAGGATTCGGCTATGTTCGGGAATTTCCGCTGAGAGCTTTGGTGGCCCTTTCCATAACAATTCGTCCTTCTTGAATAGGTTTAGAGATACCTTACTACTACAGGTGTTAATGGGCAGATTAATCTACTGGAAAACGTCACATGGGAGATCTGCTTCGTTTACGCAGCCCCTGCGTGACGGACTTTTTATGTTTCTGGTGTGTTCATTAAGAGTCGCACTCTATTTCATGCCATTATTATTTCTCAGTGGCAATAAGAAACGAAAACTAATCCTTGGCTCCGCACTTCGTATGTAGAAAATGGAAATTGTAAAACAAAAAATCAAATGAATGGGTCATTCATTGTCCGTTCAATACATTTATTTCACCTCACTAAAATTTCATAAATGTTTATATACTGGTGGTAGGTTTTGGTAATAAGAAAATTTTCTATTTTTTTAATTTTTTATCACATACGGTCTACAAAATACGGCTTCGAAAAATTTAAAAAAAGGCCTCAAAAACCTCTGACCGGCTTTTTGAAATCAGTTTAGAAGCTGTTCTAATTGAGTTAGGAAAGTGAGGGTGGTGTTGTTTTACTCTGCTAGTCCTGACCTTTCATGTAGCCCGTAACAAATTATTGTTTATAATACAAACATTTTTTGAAACCTGAAATAAATATATTTATTATGAAAAGTTGGTCTCAAAACATTTTCAAATATTCCTGGGTGCAGCTTGTTCTTATATTTAGTATATTCCAAAACCTGAAACTGGGTCTATAATTGTTTCATAGGTAAACATTATTTTGATTGTTGGTCGTTTTACAAAATTGATATTCTTTCAAGTACGTATTTTATAAGTATTTTACATGATTTAATAAGCACTTGATCTACTTAATAAGAAAACACGAATTTTTGTTCATGTTTTCGTAATGGGCAGCACAAATGTCTTCTTTGGTACTTTCTGGAAATGTACAACAACAAGTTTCTTTTGAAAGCTGTAAACAGACACAGTTTTGTGTTCCAAACATTAGGATATTACGACAAAACTGACATGATTGTCATTTGACATACCCTAAATATAAGTACAAGTTAAACCAAGGAAGTTTATGAAAATTATTCCAGACGTACGCACTGATTACATTGAAAAGTGCGGACTTTTCAATGTAATCAAAATTATTTATTTGAGTTTTGAAAAATATTTTTCATCTTGCATATGGTGTATTACATGTCGTGTAAATGGCCATGAAAAAGAGGGTAAAACTACGACACTCTCACCTTCCTAAATCAATTAGAAAAAGAAAAAAAAAGGGGTTCCACCGTTTTTGAGTACTCATTTAGAGCGTTACAAAGTCTTTTTTTCAGAAACCGTTTGAGATACAAATGTTAAATTGGATTTTTTCTTATTCACACGACCTACTTCGAGTAAGCAAAATTATTGAAAACTCTGAAATCGTCTGACAAAAGTTTAATAAATAAATTCCTCAATTTAATAAATAAATTCCTATTCCATGTGAGAATGGAACTCACGGCTCTAGGTTTTCCAAATGAAATTACGACCGACTTGGCTAATCTGGGCGCTTGCTGTGTTTTTATGCCTCCAGAGAAAATAGAACCTCTTAGAACTGCACAATGGAAGAAATTACCTAAGGAGCATAATTAAATAGACGTTTTCCACTTTCATTTATGTAATAGCCCTTCCATCAAACTTATCAAAACCTGTCGAACAATTTGCACATATTGCTGTTACTCATACTAATACAGCAGCCAATACCAGAAGTCCAAAGCACATTAAATCCGACTAACTTAGGAACAAAATAGTCCGTCACGCAGGGGCTGCGTAAACTAAGCAGATTTCGTGAAGTTATACAATAGGGAAATCTCCATAGGAGAGCCGAACAGTTACGGCAAAGGGCCGAACTAGCTTTTGGCGGGAAATTCAAAAATCCGTTATCGGCCCAAATTTCATAAAAATGCAAATATCTCGGTTAATATTCAAGATAGAGAATAAATGTATATAACAATGTTTATAGTAAATGTAATTTGCAATAAGATTGATTCTGTACAATATTTCGATCCGACGTACAGTAAGGGAGATATTTTGAATTTTCGAAAATCCTCCCCTCTAAACCCCCCTCCCACGGGTTCGATTTCAGCCGTTAACGAACTTGATCTTTCTTTTTACATAAAATGACTAAATTTAAAGTTTGATAACGATAAAAAAAAAACTTGCGACCGCTAGAGCGGTAACAGAAATATATATATATATATATATATATATATATATATATATATATATATATATACAGTTTTGAACGGACCTCATTTTCGTCATCTACTAGGATCGATGGACATTTGAAGAAAAATTTCGAAAATTCCGTCATGAGTACAACCTCAATAGCTGATTTCCCTTAAGGGAAATCTGCTAAAAGTGGGAGTAAACGTGGTAATACATGCCACAAATATCAAATTTAGAGAGCTGAAACATGCATTTTGTGAATGGTGTTCAACCTAGAGGCTTTTCAGAAGAGAGGATGTAGTTTTAACTTAGTTAAGAATTGTCACTAGTTGATATTAAATTAAGAACCAAAGGCACCTACTTATATGCTGCCTTAATCGACTTCAAGAAAGCCTTCGACTCCATCAAGCACGCCTTGCTATTGGAAAAACTCTTTTCACTGGGACTGGAAGGTAAACTCATGAGGATTATGAAGACGCTGTACGACATTGCTACGACTCGAATAACAGTCAAAGGACAACTATCGGAAGAAATAGATATAACGTCGGGCCTGTTGCAAGGGGAAAGCCTTAGTCCAACACGTTTCATCATGTTTATATCTGACATAGTCCAATTCTTCAGAGAGAATGGTGCCACAGGCGTCAGCATTGATAGCACTCATGAGACGATAATGCTCTTACTAGCAGATGACATTATTCTTCTTAGTAATACTTGGCAAGAAGCTCAAAAGAAACTGAAGACCCTGGAGCAGTATTGTACAATGAACTCTTTAAATTTAAATGTAGAAAAATCAAAGGTTATGGTATTCTATAAGTCCCCTAGGCTGAAGCAACTTAGGCCACTTCACTGGCATGGTGAGAAATTAGAATATACTAAAAGCTACACTTATCTGGGAGTTCCTTTCACTTCTTCAGGAAGATTCAGCAATGCATCGAAGCAGAATTTATTCAGAAGTATTCTGTTGCAGCCGCAAGAGATCTGGCAATTTTGCGAAAAGGTCGAAGTGATTCATGGGACACGAAGATAGCCCCTTTTGACTCTATGGTATATTCAACCCTCCTTTATGCATCTGAAATATGGAGCCTAAACTATCTAGATGCTATCGAAGTAGTACAGCTAAAGTTTCGGAAACAACTTTTTAGCTGGCCGAGGAGTACTGCCAACTAAATAGTGCGCCTAGAGACAGGCCGGAACCCCGTGAGGCTCAGTGTTGTCAAGAAGGTTATAAACTATTGGTCCAAATTGTCACTCATGCCGGAAGAGAGGTTGCCAAGGCTTTGCTTCAATAGGCTAATTTCCCTGGATAGGAGCAATCCTGATACAATCTTCAATTGGGTCACCCAAGTCAGATCAATAGCTAATCACTATGGCTGCTGAAAGGAGTTTACTGGAGTTCATCAGAACGGAATACTGAAACACAAAAATGAAATTTTAGAAAAGTTAAAAAACCACGACCTTTCAGTTGATATCCACCGAGCTACAAATTCCAAAAGTAACTCCATCTATAGAACTATATCCAGCTTTAATATATCCACCCCGGAGAACTACCTGACATTTGAAACAAACATAAAAAAGCTATGATCTGTTAGCCAATTAAGAGTATCAAGCTCAGAATACACCAAACTTCAATCGCGAAACAAAACTTTCTCATTCAAAGCTCTGGAACCTTGCAATTTTTGTAATCAATTCATCCCTAATAGCCTGTCACATATAGTTCTCTACTGTGAAAAGCTCATTGAAGATAGAAATAAATATCTACAAACACTTTCCTCAGCAGTCAGTGATGTGCCTAAAATTGAAGAGATACTTAGTATTGATAGGCTAGAAAAACTACACTAGATTTACTGCTTCATCACTTCAGCATACAATACTCTGGAATCTATAAGTGCGGATGGACCACACTACAGTTAAATGTTATAATAAGACGAATTTATATAATTATAGAATGCTATTAGTTATCTTTATGTATTTTATTTACTATTTACTCTATATTGCTTTTTTTTTTGTTTTTCTTTTATTCTTTTTTTATTGCCATATTATTATTGAACTCAAGAATTTGGATTTAATTTATTTATTTAAAAGACAGAATTGTTATTTGTTTATTTAATCTGTACAAGTTATAAATCTTTAACAAATAAATATATATTCTATGCTATTCTATTCTAGTTAAAAATTGGCAATCACGGCTATTAAGAATAATATTACACTCTAAATATTAGGACTAGGCGTGCCCGATTTTCAATAAAACATATATTTACTGAATATAACCTAAAGAATAACATACACTTGCCATATGCAATGACCAAATTCCTACATGGCTGAAGCCTGAGTAAATTAAGCATTGAGAAGATTATAAGGTTTACAATTTCTGAAATGTAGCGGGTACATTCATTAAATCGCCAACGTTACGAGATATAAATAAATAAAAATTGCAAAGGTTATGTAAGGGCGGAGAAGCTGTTTAAAGGTCCCGGCACCAAAATGTTAGGGCGTGCGGTTAGCTTTTGCGGTGATAATAAGAAAGCATTAGACTGAAATAAAATTAATAAAAGAGGTATTTCCTCACCTTGATTATACCGAAGTATTTACAACTTTTTGGAAAGATGAGGGTGAATAACACAAGCCACTATTTGAGTTCTGAGACAAAGCGGCGGCATGCCGCTCAGACCAAGCGGGCGCTTCGTCCTGTAGGCCAGCACTGCAGTTTCCGCTATTGACCACAGCCTTGGTGACCCTGCCAGGCCGTGCGGCCGGTTAGTGAAGTAAGAAAGCGCGGGAGATACGACTGAACAGGTTAATTCATTATATTTGGTATTCGTCAATTGTGGATTAGGTTGTGATAGTGCGTCTCAGTAAAATTGTATTACATTTATCATAAAACATCATATGAATTACAATATCTTAAACTGTACAAGATCTTTAGAACAATCGTACAAGATTATTCTATATACCCTATACTTACCCTATACTCCCATAAAATCCCTCCCATTCCTTATGTATAAGCTATGTACGGAGAAAGCTTTGTTGAACATCTATTGAATCTTGCATTAAAAAAAAAAAAATCCCTTCAAAGGAAACATAATCAAAGCTGTGTTAACTTCTTAATATAATGTTTTCCACTAGAAATTGTTAAACAGACTAAAGATGTTTTAGATATATAAGGAAAAGTGCGACATAAAAATTGAAGAGGAGGGCACGAAAATTGACAATGTCAGAACACGTGATCCGAAGATTCGTTCAGTAAAAAATAAGAATCAATCAGAGTTACAATACTCTCAAGAAAATTACAAATAGAAAATAACCATATCCGGATTTAAACATTACAAAAATGGGGAAGATGAAGAAGAGGTAGGAAAGAATGGACGTAAGAGAAAGTTTGTTTTTTTTTCATCCTATTTTCAGGGCAGGCTTCAGTATTGGATTTGGCAGGTTCAGAACAGGCTTGTCGTATTGGACAGAGAAGAAGCATCGACTGGATTTCTTAGAAAGGAAGAGTGTTACCTGTCAAAATTGTACACGAGGCAAACCTAACGAGATTTCCCGCCTTTTTCCTCCAACTCTCCCGCTCATTTCGACTCTCCGGGCTGGATAATAGTGATAATAATAGTTATAATAATAATGGTTCTGTTAACAGGGTAGGTTAATTAGTGTCATTTATTATATTTGAAATAAATATTTTAATGTTAAACACTCTATTACTAAAGATTCAGTAGCTTATTGAATTTACAATTAAGATCTGATCTTATTCTAAGATTGCGACCGCTAGAGCTGTAACAGACAAATGATATATATATATATATATATATATACAGTTTTGAACGGACCACATTTTCGTCATCTCCTAGGTAGGATCGATGGACATTTGAAGAAAAATATCGAAAATTGCTTCATGAGTACGACCACAATAGCTGATTTCCCTTATGGGAATTCTGCTAAAATGTAGTTGTCCGTGAGACACTGAGCTTGAGGCTTGTGGAGAAAAGATGATCGTAATATGGTTCCATCATAATGATGGCTGTTGTCCAGATCGCCGATCGCTTTCCAGGATGTCTGTCTTAAGGACTTATTATAGATACCATTACGACCACCAAGAGAGTGGGGAGGAGATTAAATTTTTTTAACTTAAAATGGTAGGTATCATATGTAGTCTTTAAATCAGTTTAATATTACAATGTCTTATGAAATATTAAATATATGAATTTGTATTTATTAAACAATTTTTAAATTGGATCTGACCAAATATAATTTCGAATGTTATTTGATTACATTTATTTTCATTAAAATATTCATTGTCGAAGTGCTAGTAGGTTTATCACAGTTAAAATCTGTCCTGAGTTTAGTCAGGTTATGTTTCTCTACCTGCAATAAATTATAAGCATTCAATAAATGTGGAAGTTTTAATTCAGGAAGAAATACTAAGTTTCCAACCTATTGCTATAAAAATTAAAAAGAATAGTTATTAATCTATGGATGGGTTAGGAATATTGACATTAGGGGAATAAGTTTTAAAATTTACAATATGAGAACAGGAGCTACCTTTTACTTGTTAAAAATGTTGTAGAAAGTGCATAAGCAAAAACTAAAAAAGTAAATAACGAGTAATAAAGAGACGAATCAAAAATCCTTGATACATAGCTAACAGAGGAAAATGATAGACTAGAACAGACAATGTATGACCCCGCCATCTGATTTTTTTTCTCTATTTCCCATATATTTACATACGAAGTGTGGAGCCTAGGATTTCTTTTCGATTCTTAATGCCGCTAAGAAAAAAGATTAGCATTAAATAGAGTGTGACTCTCAATGAACACACCACAAACATAGAACAATTCCAGAACTCATTGTTCCAACTGTTTACTGGGATCAGCCAATGAACGAACATACAAGAAATGATCCTCTTATGGAGGTATATGCAGTTGCTCTTATATAACAGTATGCAATGAAAAAAACTAAGAGTTTATTACCTAGTTTATTTTCCAATATTCTTGAATTAGAAGAAATGAAAAATAATGCTGATATACCTCACAAATTAGTTTTGTATTGAGTAATAGTCTTCAATTGCATGGATATTTATCGTTGAAAACCTTACATAATAATCTATTTATATTGGTAATAATTAACTATAAGAAACTATAATTCTGGAGAACTTTTGGCAAATTTGATGAACACAAGACATACTTAATTCCTTTACAGCAGATTATTTCATTGCTATTATTCTTTAATAATTTAAACTCAAGTGCATTGCACTTATTAGCTCTTCGGTGGAGTGGGACATGTTGGCTGCTTATCACACACATTAAAGAATCTTTAATTTAATTAATCCCTAATGAAAATGACTAGCTATATTTTCAAAATTGATTACAATCACCTGATAAAGATAGTATAAAAGAGGTTGACCCGAGTCCATCTTCCTCAGTTCCTGAACTATATCAGAATGAAGTACACTTTAGTTCTTGCTCTTTTCGTTTGTAAGTTTTTTTATTTCTAAATTTTCACTGAACATTCATGATTGACTGAATTTTATTAGGGCATTATACTTAATATCTCCACCCAAGTGAACACATTGTTATTTGGATTTTAATTTGATACATTTTTTTTTTTTACCAGGTTTTCTGGGAATGACCCTGGCCTTCGAATGTGGTCAGAGGTACTGCCCAATGAACTACAACCCAGTCTGTGGTCAGAAGGTCATCAATGGAATTGTAGTCACCAAGACATTCAGCAATGCCTGTATGATGGGTGCCTCCAACGACTGTGATCCTGGTGAGAAGAGATTTATTTAAATCCATACCGTCATTCTATTATAAATTTAATGTTAATTTACTTCTCTAATGACTGTGACCCATGGAAAATACAAAATAATATATATTTTTTATAATATACACAGTAGCAATACAAATACAACAGGTTTGCTGTGCTAGTGAACGCGTTGGCCCTAAGAAACGTACTATACCTAGAGCCATGAGTTGATTCCCAAGGAAGCAAAATGAATCATTTACTGAGGAACTCTCGTAATAAATTCATTAGTCCTACCATGGCTTGAAAAGGGTGGCGACATGCATATAATTCGTCCCAACTACCCATAGGAGCATAAATTGGACGTTAATAAACGATAATAGTACACGCAGAATTTAAATTTCAATATCAGGTATATGTTTGGTAAAACAATAACTGCCAACTTATACATACTTTCAGATACCGAGATAAAGTCAACATAAATATTTCTTTTATCAGATGGAGTGGGCATTTAGTCAAGGGATGAAATTATTAATAGTAGTACTAAACAATTATTATTCAATGTAGCTTTATAACTTGAATCCTAACTGTCAAAAGTGATATTTGAATTTCTCAGTCTTCAATATTATCCTATAAAATTCAAATTGAGGCGAAATATCTCGATATGTCCATATTTTAGCTTGATTACCACTTTACTTTGTTAATACACAAATTCATTTATAACATATTTAATATTTAATCGTTTGAAGATAATGTAAAAATGAAGTTCGTAAATTACCGACACTGGACCAGGAAAAGAGGGGATTTAGAGAACGGTTAAAATACAAAATCTATATATATCTCCATTATAATTCCTGAATTCGGAAAAGTTGACATTACATTTATATTTGAGTATTGTTATGAAATTAATAATAAATCTTCTTATTCAAAGAGTTTTAACTAGTTATTAAGATACTGGCATGGATTATTGTCAGTGATTGTTCTTATATGTTGCTGCTCTACCTGACAACGCACTCGAACCACCTCCGTGTTTTCTGGCTACCATTTTTTCCCTTAAGGTCATTGGTTTTTGTGGATCTCTTTTATTTACTTCTGTGTATATTTGGCTATATAAAAGAGATCAAAGTTGTATTATAATGACTATTGCAAAGCAGATCCTTAATAATATATGGCAAATTTATTTATTTTTTTATATAAGTAATCTTAATTATATGAAATAAACTTTTATTAGATATTATAATCCATCAAAATGTTTCTTTTTCCAGGTTGGGAACTTTGTCAATAATGGAGTAAAATGGATTATGAAAGGACGGAACATACATTAATTATAAGATGGAATACTTTTTGAAAAATGTATAATCGTAATATATAATTACTGTTGATCTTATAAAATAATAAAAAATTAATTATAAGATTATAAATCATTTCATTCATTGTTTTCATTGTTTCCTTAATTCCTTAGCGACATTACTTTCGTCCGATTAGTATAATATTTTGAATCTGTGTGTTCTGTCAATTCTCCGATATAACAATCTCTTTAAGGGTTTCCTTTTCTCTGGAAGATTGAGCTTAAGGAAAATTATTTGTAACTCTCAATGAACGTATTTAAATCAGGACTCAGGTTAACCGTGTGAGTTAAAGCTATCGGCTTAATCTTAAAAGGTGGAATCTAGAGTGGAGAGTCGATTCCCGTCTGGGCAATAGGAATTTGGTATGTGACGAACTCATTAAATAAAAACCTTATACAACCCTGGCTAGAAAAGGGTGGTAACCTGTGGGTAGCACGTTCCACTTCGCCATAGTAGTAAAACGTGGACGTTAATAAATAATAATAATAATAAATCCATCAACAATATATTTAAATCTTACATAATTAGTCACAAGCCAACGTTAGGCCAAGAATCTATCTATATCTTTTTCAATTTGTGAGTAGGTATCTGGTGTACACGTTGTTTAACATACGTGAAGCAAACTGGAGTGTTTTCCAATGTCTGTCTACCTTTCGTTAGATGACAGCCCCTAAACAAAAACTGGAAGAATATGCACAAATCCTTGAATCCGAATTAGGGTCATAAAGATATATAATCAGGGCCTAAAGGAAAGCTTCTCTTATCGAAACCAAGGAAATGAGGGTTTCTGGATCTGGCAAATACCTTCCCATTATCAATTATGTGACCCAGAAACTATTCTGGTTTTGGAACATCGCTACTTGTGTACCTACCTGGTTCAGCGTTATACCTAAATCCATAAGTACTTCAAGGACTATATTAAGCCCAACATCGTGTTCCTCTTTAGTTCTCTCGAAAATACAAATATCGTCTATTAAGTCGACAATTCCCTCCATTCCCACCAAGACCTGAAGCATTTTTCGACGACGTGGTGGACATATTGAGAAATTTTTCGAAAATTAGGTGATGAGTATGACATCAATAGCTGATTTCCCTCAATCTGCTATTGAGAAAAATAAAGTTTGAATACTTTTGTTTCTAGTTGTATTATAAAACCTAGAACCTTATAACAGAAAATACCCCATCAGAATTCGAATATAAAAAAACAAAGGCTCAAAGCTAAGGATTAACTTGAATTGCTGATACCAATACTAATAATAAAACTCGTTCGGTTAGTAAGTATTTACTTTGGCAGTTCCAATCTTATTTCTTGCTTATTGTCACTCCTCTTTTCTCCTTTTGTGTCAGTCCTAAGTGAATCATTCAATGATTATTCTTGACCTTCAGAGCGAAAATGGGTATGTTCTATTATTTAAGATTATATGAGAAATTTACATCAATTTTTCAACTTTGGAATTGATTTTTTTTTTTAACGGTAAAATAAATGGTTTACATGATATAATCATGCAAGTATATCATTTATAGGAATGGTCTATGATGTGAAGGGCATTATCAGAAAATTCATACGATTTTTTTTGTCTGGATAATCAAAAAAAATGGGACCACTGTTACAGATTTGCAGGGAAATTTGAAACAAAATACAAAGATTGATTGATTAAAAGGATTAAACTTTCCTATAACGTTTTGGAAATATGCCAAAGAGATAATAATCAACCAGGCACATTTTGATTCTAGTTTCTAGAAGTAAATCAATTAATATGCCGACATTCACTGAATTAATGTGTGAAATTAAAGATTTATATTTGAGGCAATATTCATGGTATTAGATACCAGTATGTTTTCATAAATTGCTATCTCATGTACCTGATATAATTTCTTTTTTCATTAAATTTCAATAATCAGAAGAAAGCATTCAAGGACCGAACAAAGGCATAAAATATGTCAGAAAACACAATACAAAGACAACTTTTAGTATTGATACAAATATGGATATAATGAAAATGCTTCACTCTTCGTCTTATCCGTATTTGTCAACTTTAAGAAATGTTAGCTCCAAAACACAACAATTTAAGAAAACGTTTTATCATACCAACTTTTAAATAAAAATGATACCTGTTTACAATCTAGTCATTCTGAGGAGGAATAAGTTTTTTTATTTCTAATTTTCTGTATACTATTTTAAGTTTCTAAATGTCATTTGTAAGTTTCCTTTTCCATTTTAAGTAAGTTTATACCAGAATAAATTATTTTTTGAAGTGAAATTTTTTTTTTCTTTCATGTTTGTGTTGATTAGAAACCTAAAAAAAAATAATAAACCCTGTCAAGACAAAAATACAATTTTCGATTTCTTATGTCATATACTCGTGACATTCTGCGTAGCTGATGAATGACGTCATTACCTATTTCCTTTAACCCAAGAAGGCACAATTTCTATCCTGTTTCCCGGCCAAGCCCTTGTAATTTGTATCGTCATTAGCAGTTTACAGTCCACCAAATGCTCAACAAATATTATTGATATTCTTTAGCTTATCAAATCGGAAGATGGTTTGTCACTTTTACTTTATATGTATTATATATATATATATATATATATATATATATATATATATATATTTATTAAAGTCTACTTTTGAACTTAATAATTTAACTGCCAATTGGAATAAGTAGTCAGAGAGGGGAATAAATGTTTGAAAAGCTCTTATAGCAAAAGATTGGTGAGAAGCAGAAATACAAATTAAAGATACAACAAAACAAACATCAATAACTCACCTACTCATTTGAAAATTAATTATTAGAGAAGTGAAAGAGTAGACCAGTTTTATAATCCAGGTGAATGGGTAAGTTGGAATTCAAAAGAAAGGAAAAAGTAATGTAATCTAGGATACTAAAATGAAAATAACTTTTCAGTTAACTAAAAGTAGCTATAATAAAAAATTGCTGTCGCAGAATTCAAAAATTTAGACATTAAGTATACAACAGTTATAAAACCAGAAAGAAGCACAGGAAACTTTAGCTACAACAAATAATGGATTGTTAGATAACTTTTTTAAAAAAGAAAGGAAAATTTTTTAGGAAATTATAAGGACCAAAATATAAAAATAATCATTTGAACTTGATCCCGAATCAAACTCTTTATCAAAAAATTGAGCCACTTTAAGATACTGTTAAAAAAAAAAAAAGGAGAACAAGCTTTTATGGCCTCGAATTAAGAATGATTCAAAGAAGATTTACAAAAAAATATTTAACTTTTTCAAGAACAGGAAAAACAACTGTAATTGGTTCAAAAAGTTTAATTTGATTTATATGAGCTCAATATTACAAATAATATAATTAAAAATACAGTACATATTGTTAAAAGATAGCGACATAAAATTTACAAGATGACCTAAATCTAGAAGAGGAACGGTATTCAACAATGGAGAATGGCAACATCAGGGAGAGAATGAAAGAATATTGAAAAAAGCACAAGGAAGCATCCAGTGGAAAATAATTGCTTCAACGTACCCCAAATTGGGCAATTAAAAAAATTATTTTTTCTTATTTCGAAAATATGGCATATCTGCGTTATTATGCGTCTGATCGAAAATTTGTATAATATTAATTTAATTGCAAATGAAATGCTCTATAAGCGTTGTTATGTACGTCTGTTCATTATATTGATTATTAACCAAGATTATGTATGTTATTGGTTTCAGCCTTCAGTAAACTCCCACTCCTAACCATGTCATAATACCAAGAAGCTCAACCTGTTGTACTATAAAGCACATTATTTGAATCCTAATTATCAAATATTGTTCTCATTAAACTTTTACGTTTTGAGATAAATGCAAGTCGCACATGGAAAATCTGCTTAATTATTGCAACCCTTGAGTGACGAACTTTTTTTATTAGGGTGTTTTGAAACGGGTGTGTAGGTTCAGACACAAACGCAAACGCATGCTTAGGTCATAGCTGTCGATTTGTTTATTATTAAAAAAGCTCACAGCTTGACGAAACCATTTACTCGGTAATCAAATGATCTTTTTATTTATTTATTTGTTTAGTGCCTCACAGCGATGGTGATTGACAAAATTAGAATAATGTATTTACTCCTTCATTCACTAACCTTTGTTGTACTTTATTTTTATATTATGGAAAATATTTCTTTAATGTCTGATTGTTTCTCATATCCGTGCTTTGTCTGAGGAATATAATAAGAGTTAACCCTTTTAAATCTGTTTAAGTATGCTGTAGATCTATTCTATTTTGTACTATATGTTTTTGTAAATGTTTTTGTGTTTTAGATATGTTAGTATTTGTTGAATATATTGGCTGCTGTCAGTTAATAGTTCTGCCATATCGTGGGGTATGTGAAGGTTTTCTCGTTGGATGCAGTCTGTCAGTATGTGTTTTATCGTAAGGTGTTTGTTGCAATATTTGCATATAGGGTTATCAGTCCTAGTTATTAATTGTCTATGTGTCAGGTATGTGTGGCCGATCCTGAGTCTGGAAAGAACTACTTCCTCCCGATGATGATCATTAGGCTCACAAAAACTATCCTTAGGACGACTAGATATGAACACTGTCCATCCAAATTAGATTTCAGTGTTTTAACTTGTTCTGCTCTTCCCAAAATATTCTATGTATAATTTATTGTTCTATATGATTAGTAGGAATAAAATTACAGAAAAACATTAGATTTGTAATATAATTTTTATTTTATATAATTTAAGAGAATGAAAAAATAATTAAATATGCAAGATAGCACGCAAATTTATTTGTGTGTATGCGTGTGCACTCTCACACACATATTTGCGCCTATATATGTGTTTATATTAGCAACAGATATTTTTCTTGAATCCAAAAGTCATAAGCTACATTATCTCGTTAATCAATTATATTCCTCGGCATTCTTAATGACACAGCTCCCAACCTGGAAAAAAATGAAAATGTATAAGTTCCTACTAACAGAAAAATGGTAAACAGAGCTAATAAAAGACATAAAAAGATTAAACAAACGTTTTTTTTAAACTCTAATTATTCCTTGCCAATTAGTAAATTTAATTTTTGTAGGTCTGCTTCTTCTTCTATACACGTCTCCACTTTGCACAAACTAAAGATTCTTTGGAATTTTTTAATATTACTCGCAGTCTTTTCTGGAGCTTTGACATACTTTTAACCCTGCGTGTCACAGTATACGCCTCAGAGGCGTACCTACACCGTAAAATGCTCTCCACCACTTCATTGTTGTACACTCCCTCTTGCCCCTCTAGCAGTGCTCTCTTCAATCAGTCAGTCATAGACACCCGAGGTATTCACATCGGCCAGAAGCACTACAGGGAAGTTAACTTTGTTTTTCCAAAACACACTACGCCTCTCAAACGTATAGTGTAACTTCTACGTAAACTCTTGTACACCTCTCAGGCGTGTTGTGTTCCAGGACTTATTGGTAGGTGTACGCCTCCCAAACGTATAGTGTTCTTGTATAGATTATTCTCAATACGCCTGCTCCACAAGATCTTATTTTTGAGCAGACACAGATCTCGAATCGCTTGAGTCGGAAGAGGATGAAGGAGAAAATACTGTAGACCAAGAGGTTTTTTCCGAAGACAGCTGTATCAATACTGATGAAGACCCAGACTATATGCCTGATGAAGAATAATTACAAGAGCATGTCACTTCCAACATAAAAGAAATGGCATGTTTTTCTAAGGAAAAAAAATATTCTCGGTAGCGAAATTCTAAAATAATAAAAACAGAAAACGTGAATGAAGGTAGTTCAAAAGGAATTGAACAGGTTAAATATTCTAAGATAATAATACAAACTGAAGAACTACTTGGAAAAGACAAAGAAACTATCTGGACAGCTAAACCTCCAGGGAAGTCACCGACTAAAAACATTGTATACAAAGGAATTAGGACTTATAATAATGCGGTACGGACTATTGAACCAGTAGAACTTTTCAAATATTTTATAGATAAAGATATTCTTGATAAAAATCTGGTCAACACAGTATTAGAAATGCATAGAAAATCCACCATTTCTTCAGGCAAAAGAAAAGCAAATCCAACTTACAACGAGACGCAGAAAGAAGAGTTAGATGCATTTCTGGGACTATTAATATTTTCCGGAGCTATGAAGAGCAAACGAGTAGCCAATCACCGCTTATTTGACCCCTAAATTTCAGGAGATATTTTTAGAGCCACAATGACTCTGAACCGCTTTAAATGGATTGGTGTCTGCCTCCAATTTGATAACAGGGAAACCCGGGAAGAAAGGTGAAGAACGGACATAGCCACACCTATTTCAGAAATATGGGGTAAATTTATTGAGAACTGCAAGTCTAACTACGAGCCAAGCCCATACCTTACAATCGACGAACAGCTTGTTGGCTTTCGAGGAAAATGCATTTTTAAATGTTTATCCCCAATAAGCCTAATAAATATGGCATTAAAATTTTGATGCTGTGACCAAGCAACTAGAAATATGGTAAATGTAATTCCCTTTATTGTTGCCAGAATTATCTGTCTCTACGTGTCCCAACAAATGTTTTTTTTTTTGGAATTTTTTTTCTTCTAAGTAAGTTGTATGCTATCTGTGGTTATTATCTGATTGTTTTAATGGATTAGATAATAATATTTTGTAATTCACAGCCTTGGAAAGTGAGGGCTCGACGAGTCCCGCCCTCTTGGTGCTTCACGAGACAAAATATAGCTTGGTGCTTCTAGGGTTAATGTGTTTTTGATAGAGAAGTAAATAAATCAATGAAAACAATATAAAAATGCTGCAAAATAGCATGCTAATAGGTAATAAACCAGCATTTTTGTGTCTATACGCCTCCGAGGCGTATAGTTTACCAAATATGTCTAAAAAACCATGTGTACCACGCAGGGTTATTGTAAAATGCAGAAGTGATTGTTTTGTGGCCTTAAATTAGACCTGTTTGGTGAGATAACTATTTTCAACTGAAACTTAGTAATGTCATATCGACAGATTCCAGATTATTTTTTGAAAAGTGAGTTTCTCGCAGAACACGATCATCTCACATAAAAATTAGATTCATTGCTGAAGAAGGATCTTAGGAGAAAAGGACATATGTAAGCTCAAAAGAGCTTACAAAAATGTTTTTAAATTTAAGATTTTGGGATAATCGCTAATAGTATAATCGTGTCTTAAAACTAATTAATTAAAACGTTTTTGTAATTTATATTACCAGGATCACAGTCGTTGGCTACATTCATCATACAGGCGTTGCTGAATGTCTTGGTGACTACATTTCCATCGATGACCTTCTGACCACAGACTGGCTTGTAGTTCATTGGGCAGTACCTCTGACCACATTCGAAGGCCAGGGTCATTCCCAGAAAACCTGTTAAAAAAGTAAATCATATCCTTTTAAAGGACCTCATGAAAGCATACATCTTATTTAAACTTGACATAAGAATTGTTTTGGGAAATTCGACTTATAGTAAATGTGAACTGAGTATGATTGAAGGTTTGCTTAAGAATGAAAACTGAAGAATACTAACAACCTACCGTTAATTATTGGGTCGGTGAAGAAAAACAATTTGTAGAATATTACAATATCAAGCACAGATAACTCAAGGGAACAGTGAATTATGACCCAAATTCATTATATATCTAGAGATTGTTTGCCATATAGAGACGGTCGGAGACTCAGCGCTTTTAGTGAAAAAATGGCCAGGAGAGGTCATGAATTTTTAATAAAATATTAAAAATAATAATAATAAAATAATTAACCTTAATTATACCTTAATGTTAACACTATAATATATATAAACAGATTTCATTTTTGTTATGGAAGGATGGATAGACGTTAGAATAAATTAGTATTTGGAAAGTCCTACGAAGCCTAAAAAAATGTAGAAAATAAATATATATGGCTTATATTCAATTGAGTTTCATAGTTATTGATTAACATAAACATTGTGAAGAATTTCAGCATGTTATTATATTGTTGTGCTATAGAAAACAGAACATAACGGTTTTAGCAGATTTCCCTTAAGGGAAATCAGCTATTGAGGTCGTACTCATGACGCGATTTTCTAAAAATTTCTTCAAATGTCCATCGATCCTACCCAGGAGATGACGAAAATGGGGTCCGTTCAAAACTATATATATGTATATATATATTTGTCTGTTAACACTCTAGTGGTCACAATTTTTGTTTAATCGTCACCAAACTCGGCATTTAAGCGTTTTAGGTAAAAAGGAAGATCAAGTTCGTTAACGGCTGAAATCGGACCAGTGGGAGGGGGGTTTAGAGGGGGGATTTTGAAAAATTCGAATCTTATTGCAAATTAAATTTACTATAAATCTATAAATATTGTTATATACATTTATTCTCTATCTTGAATATTAACCGAGATATTTGCACTTTTATGATGGCTGTGGTCGGTTATTGTTGCATCTTATTTAAACTTGAAATAAGACATTTTATGGCCCATTGGCTTATAGTAAATGTGATATTGGAAAGAGTATACATTTGCTTAAGATTGGAAACTGAAAAATACTAATAACCTACCGTTAATTAATGTGTTAGAGAAGAAAAACAGTTCTGGAAGATAACAATATCAAAAGGATTGGCTTATATATATATATATATATATATATATATATATATATATATATATATATATATATATATATATATATATATATATATATTTTCTTTTTGCTCCAACATAAATAACTTGAACTTTTAGAATTTTTCATTTTATCACTTCTCTAAACCCATGGTTCTTCTTGACCACTTTTATGTGAACTTAAGTTTGACAAGACATGCTTATATATCCAGTTAGGTATTGATAAAACAAAACTTTGATTACGCTACAGTAGTTGCAGACAAATATATATACATAAAGACATCTCTTTTTTGTTATAGCAGGATCGATGGACATTTGAAGAAATTACTAGCTTTTTGTTTAATGTGGCACTAGTTCTAAAGGTAGATTAAAAACAAATTTTGTGGGTTCCAATATCTTTTAAAACTAAAATAACTAATCAAAAGGAAAGAGAAGTTATTTTTTAGATAACCTCTGCTGCACAGCCCCAGGAATGCATCATAATTTATTTAAGTTAGTTGAAATATAATTCACATAGTTTACAATACTTACAAACGAAGACAGTAATGACTAGAATGTACTTCATTCTGATGTGGGATCAGCTACTGATTACAATATAATAAAACTTCCATTATATATAGCACCATTATCAGTTTTAATCATTTTTTTTTTAAATTTTATAATAATGTCATATTAATTTTAAATTATATTTTAATGTGATTTGACGGCCGTTATTATCTTTGAAATCACTCAATAGTATTTTCTTTTAAAATGTGGTTATCGTATAAGTGCTATCATATACGAGTGAGCTAGATTCGAGTAGGCAAATTGAGTGTCTTTAAGTATTTTATTAAACATGAATAAATCAGTCACGCAGATCTTGCGAAATTAAAGAAATTTCATGCAATGTTCATACTCTCTTCGAAGACCTAGACGTCACTAAAATCTTTCTCTTTTCGACTTCCGTCTACTAGATACTGCCTTAGTAAAGTCGACCTTGAATCGTTTCTCATAAAAAAAGTGTATTGAGACAAGGCTTCCTCACATGAGATGGAAGACTTAGGTGTGAACATATATGGCGCTTGAAATAGGTCTGTCGGACATTGAGCTGGCTTGTGGAGAAAAAAATGATCATAATATGGGACCATCATAATGACAGCTGTTGTTCACATCACGGATGATCAGTTAGGCATTGAACAGTACCTCGGCTATCGAGGGTGTCTGTTTTGTAACGTAACAGACAACAATAACCGTAAAAAATACAGACAGAAATCTACAACTGGGAAGCTAAATCTGGGATCAAGCTCCGAACAACAGCCAAATGGACGGAAGAAAGACGGGTCCAACATAGTGAAAGAATGACGATTTATTAGAAGAATAAAAAGTCCCTCACGCAGGGGCTGCGTAAACTAAGCAGATTTCCCACGTGAAGTTTTACAATAGAGAAATTTCACGAGAGCCGAACAGTTAAGGAAATGGCCGAACTAGCTTTTGGCGGGAAACTCGCTCTCGTCCGTTATCCGCCCACATTAAATAAAAATGCAAATATTTTGGTTAATATTCAAGATAGAGAATAAATGTAAAGAACAATATTTATAGTAAATGTAATTTACAATAAGATATGTTCTATATTATTTTTTGATCCGACGTATGGTAACGGAGATATTTCGAATTTTCGAAAACCCCCCCTCTAACCCACCCCCCTCCCACTTGTCCGATTTTAGCCATTAACGAACTTGATCTGTCATTTTGCATAAAACGTTTAAATATTGAGTTTGGTAACGATCAAACAAAAATGTGACCGCTAGAGCGTTAACAGAAATATATATATATATATCTATATATATATAAAATTGTAACCTCTGTCTGTACATTGATTTTTTTCGCGAAATTTCACGATAACTTTTCGTTTCACATGTCATAGACACCATAACTGCATTTTGTTTCTTTCGTGTATGTTTGTTTGTTTGTTTGTTACCTTTTCACGCATAAACGGCTGAACAGAATTTTATGGAACTTCGTATGTATATTACTACTAACCCAACTTAGACTTTAGGCTATATTAATTTTCTCTGAGGCGAACAGGAGTGGGGGTTATAAGGGAAGCCTGAAATTAAAGATAGCGATATTTCGTTTTCTATTGGTTTTTCGGCAAATATGCACATAACAAAAGTTGTTTACTTTGTTATTTAGAGTAACTTTTATTATATACACTTTTGTCGTATACCGAAATTTAAATGTGTAATACGCTAAAAATTATAGCAGGAGTCAACAATATTATTTGCCAAAAAGGACTCAACCGAACTAATTAAAACTCGGTATGTGTATTAGCAGTGAAACCTTCATTATAATAAGCCATACCAACATTTCTATGGACGGGCAGGAGTGGGGGTTATAAGGGAAGCCTGAAATTAAAAATAGCGATATTTCGTTTTCTATTGGTTTTTCCGCAAATATAAACATAACAAAAGTTGTTTATTTTGTTATTTGGAGTAACTTTTGTTATATACACTTTTGTCGTATACCTAAGTATAAATGAGTTATACGTTAAAACTTTAGCGGTAGCCAACAATTTTATTGGGCACTAACGGCTGAACCTAACTTAACAAAGCTCGGTATGTCAATTAGAATTAATTCTTCCATGATTATAAGTAATATTAAAATTCTTAGGTTCGAACGGGAGGCCTGAAATAAAAATTCACCATATTTACATGTATAAGAGACGGGAAATATAAAAATATCGAAGACAGTGAAGCCTTATCGAACAAATATTCTATTATTAGCAAATCCACGGCAACGACGGGTATCAATCCTAAACACTAGGACGGGTAAATGTCAAAATATTGTGCAATGTAAAGCCTGTTAAAAAATACCATCACCATTCAGCCTCAAATGAATTCCCGGGCGAAGCCGGGTATCTGAGCTAGTATATATATATAATTTTGAACAGACCTCATTTTCGTCATCTTCTGGGTAGGATCGATGGACATTTGAAGAAAATTTTCGAAAATCGTATCATGAGTACGACCTCAATAGCTGATTTCCCTTAACACGCTCTTACCTCCTTTCTTTCCTACCTCTTCTTCATCTTCCCCATTTTTGTAATGTTTAAATCCCGGATATGGTTATTTTCTAGTTGTGATTTTCTTGAGAGTTTTGTAACTCTTATTGATTTATATTTTTTACTGAACGAATCTCTGGATCACGTTTTCTTTCATTGTCAATTTTCGTGACCTACTCCTCTATTTTTATGTCGCACTTTGCCTTATCTATCTCTATCTAAAACAATTTTAGTCTATTTAACAGTGGAAAAAATTAAACTAAGAAGTTAACACAGCTTTGATTATGTTTCATTAGAATGATTTTTTTTTAATACAAGATTCAATAGTTTTTCAACAAAACTTTCTCCGTCATTAGGTAATATTACAGCATCAGGCATCAAAGGGAATTAATTCATCGGGGTTTAGCACTTTAGACCTCATTTAATGTTCGTAGTAAAGTATACATAGTGTTTCTAGAATAATCGTACAACTTGTAGGACTGTCTTTAATTACACTGAAAATCGTGTGACCGAATAATTTTCAAATTCCTAGGTGTAACTTGGTCTAATATTTAGTACACGTCAATGGTCAATCATGTTAGTATTGTTGTAATATCCGAATGTTTGGAGCACAATACTGTTCCGTTTACAGCTTTCATAAGAAACTTATTGAGTTTTGAACAATACATTTCTAAAAAGTACCAAAGAAGACAGATATGCTGCTCATTACGAAATAAATAAAAGCTTCTAGAACTTGTGCTATCATAAGCAGGACTTTGATGTCGAGGCCGAATGTCATATTTCAGCTACGGCTGAAGAGGAAGGGCTCGTAAAGCTAGACTCCAGCGGCCATATGATAGTCAAATCCTGATTCCTATCCTATTTTATGAAAGAGCAATGCAATCCACATTACATGTCAAATCCTAAAAGTTTATGGGAGGAGCGATTCCTCAGGCCATAACAGTTAAGGGAACTCAACAACTCCATGCTATCATACCGGAATGGTTGAGTGTCTCGAAAGTCAGTTTTCTCTTAACCAGTCAACCAGGAAATACAGGGATGTCAAGCAAAAGTGACATTTCTTATTAGTATGTAGATCAAGTGCTTATTATATCATGTTATTTATTTATTTATTTTGGATCGTTCGCAGCGAGGCGATATTGCTCATAAAAAACAACAAAAACAATTTATATAAACAGAATACAAAATGAAAATAGAAACCAGAAAAAATTAAATAATACAAAATAAGAACGCAAACAAATAACAAAACTCGACTAAATAACAGAATGCAACAATATAACGAAACACAACTAAATAACAGAACGCAACAATATAACGAAACACAACTAAATAAAACTCAACTAAATAATAGAACGAAATCAAATAACCAAACAACGAAAAACAACAATAAACACAAAATAACAAATAAAATAAATAAACAAAAACAAAACATTAAGTTCAAAAACAAAAACTGTAAAGACTAATAAAATTACGTAAACAATTATATAATTTCAATGGATAAAAACTAAACTAAAATCAAATAAATATAAATTAGTATGTAAATAAAATGAAGATTTCTAACACCTAAAATATTTACAATCATATGCTCTCACTTTCTTTATCACACATACAAACATGCATACACACTCACTCTCGCATGCACACGTACACACACGCGTGCACGCACATACACTCACACGCACGCACACACAAACACACGCGCAAATACACACACACACACACACACACACACACACACACATAAACATACAGTAAAACGGTTTAGCTGGAATTTAAAATATTTAATTTAAGAAGGATTAAAAAGGATTTTAAAATGTAACAATTCTAAATTTGTGAGTATATGTTAATACTATCATGTTAAATACTACACATAGTATGCTCATTTTGTAAAACGACCCATTGACCCATTACATGCTATCTTTGACATATACTTAATATAAATAAAAGCTACACCTAGGAATATTTAAAATTATTTTCATTTGCACTTATCAAAATAATCAAAATCAGAATTTTTATTTTCAGTTACAAAAATTTTTTTTATTGAAACCCATGATTGTTACATGACACATGAAAGAGCATGTCATGCAGAGTAAAATGACACCGTTTTCCCTTTCCTAACTCAATTAGAACAGTTTCTAAAGCGATTTCAAAAAAGCCCATCCGAAGTTATTGAGGCCTTATTTTTAACTTTACGAAACCCTATTTCGGAAACATTTTAAGATAAAAAATTATTATTTGAGCTTTTCCTAATTATCAGCACCTACTGCCAGGTAAAAACTTTTAGGAAATTCTAAAATAGTGAGGTGAAATGGGTGTGTTGAATTGATAATGAATGACCCCTTGTTTTTTAATAATAGAAAATCAAGTACATTGCACTTATTAACTCTTGATTGGAGTGGGAACGTGTTTAAAGGCTGTGTATCACGCACATTAAAAGTATCTCTAATTTAGTTAATCTTTTATGAAAATGAATAGCTATATTTTTAAAATTGAACAAGATCACCCGATATAGATAGTATAAAAGAGGTTGACCCAAGTCCATCTTCCTCAGTTCCTGAACTAACATCAGAATGAAGTACACTTTGGCTTTTGCTCTCTTCATTTGTAAGTTTTTTATTTCTAAATTTTCACTGAACATTAATGATTGACTGAATTTCATTTGGTCATTATACTTAATAAAGCCACCCTTGTGAATAGATTGTTAGGTAGATTTTAGTATGATTTCTTTTGCTTGGCTCTCTTCATTTGTATGTTTTTTATTTCTAAATTTTTATATGATTTCTTTTGCTTGGCTCTCTTCATTTGTAAGTTTTTTATTTCTAAATTTTTACTAATTTTGTAAACATTGATGATTGCCTGAATTTTGTTTGGTCATTATACCATGAGGTCGGCAGCCATTTTTAAGTCTCCTTCAATATCCTTGATTATACTATGCATTAGCATTATACCGGCAATATGCCAGATGTACTAATCTTCGTATCTCACAAACCTGAGCGGCAACTCAACATTAGTATAATTCTCCTAATTCGAATGGACTTGTGGGATCTGGTTGATATTAAGGAGTAGACTGTTTGTAGCTTGTTCTTTAGTTTGGTCTTTAGGTAGTTTAGACGAATCTGAAGTGCAAAGCAAAGGTACATGCAATGTACAGTGTAAAGGTAAATGTACTGTTTTATTTATCTTTAAACATGTTGTCGAATCAATTATAATTTCTGTGCTGGAAGCTGGAATTCTTATTGTTTTAATTTAATAACACGATTAATGAACTTTAAAAGAATCATTTCTTCCTTATCGTAGTTATGTTATGCCAGTCCTATTGTTGAGTGTAGTACGAATTTGTCTGTCTGACTGTTTGTAAATAGGTAGCTACAGTAGTAATGAACTGAAATTTGAAATTCTTGTTCACTGTAGACGGGGAGTAACTGCATAGTATTTTGCATATTTTAAAAGTTCAATGTGATAATAAGGTTAAACTTCTGAAATGCAATTATTTAAATATTTTTTTCGTCTCAGGTCTGTGAACTTAAATGTGCTAGTTTGTCCATTCGACATTATTATTTGTTATTTTATTTTGCAAAGTTTATTACATTTATTAATTGCTTAAAATCTAACCTCAACTAAATAATAATAGGAAATGACAGATATGTGTTTTCGTTTCTTCTGCTAATATTTAAGTTTGAGATCACGAGACAGAATATTTCTTGCTTAGCATTAGTGATGTCCAAATGTCATTTAAACACATTGTTAGGTAGATTTTAATATGATATATTTTTTTACTAGGTTTTCTGGGAATGGCCCTGGCCCTCGAATGTGGTCAGAGGTACTGCCCAATGAACTACAACCCAGTCTGTGGTCAGAAGGTCATCAATGGAATTGTAGTCACCAAGACATTCAGCAATGCCTGTATGATGAATGTAGCCAACGATTGTAATCCTGGTAAGAGCTATTGTGTCGTAAAACATCCCACACACCCACACACACACACACACACACACACACACACACACACACACACACACACACACACACAAACAAACAAACATACATGCAGAAAAATTTGATATTGAGGGATCCCCCTTAAGGGAAATCAGCTATTGAGGTCGTACTCATGACGCGAGTTTCGAAAAATTTCTTCAAATGTCCATCGATCCTACCCAGAAGATGACGAAAATGAGGTCCGTTCAAAATTATATATATATATATTTGTCTGTTAACGCTCTAGCGATCGCAATTTTCATTTGATCGTTGCCAAACTCAATATTTAAACGTTTTGTGCAAAAATAAAGATCAAGTTTGTTAATGGCTACAATCGGACCAGTAGGAGGGGGGGGGGGTTTAGAGGGGAGGATTTTCAAAAATTCGAAATATCTCCGTTACTATACGTCGGATCGAAAAAGTGTATAGAATCAATCTTATTGCAAATTAAATGTACTATAAATAATGTTATACACATTTATTCTCTATCTTGAATATTAACCGAGATATTTGCATTTTTCTGTTTTCAGCTTCTGAGATGAGATCGGCTAACTTCGGGTCTTGTCGTGAGTTTCCGTCAAGAGCTAGTTCGGGCCGTTCCCGTAACTGTTTGACTCTCTATTCTGAAATTTCTCTATTGTAAAACTTCACGTGCGAAATCTGCTTAGTTTACGCAGCGCCTGCGTGACGGACTTTTTTTCTTGACCTCAATTATCAACCGAATTTCTTTAGTTGCTTTTTACAACGTTCAGTAACTCTTCTACTACTCAGGCGTTTTTCACTTAAATTAAGTGTATCACTAAACACCTATAGGATCCTTAATAGGGAGTAATATAGAATGGAATTTGGTATAACGTCATCAGTGTCATTTTCTTGCTTGTGAGAAATCGGCTAGATTTATAGAAATTTGCGAAACAGCTTTATTTTAAAACTGATACTATAGCATAATTGAAGCATCATCAATTCTTTTTTTCTCTTGCTATTGGCCTAAAATACAAGTGTATAATTTTGAATATGCATTTTTATACATATTTTTGGATGTTCCAGTATGCATATGTTTTAGTTCACGGGCATTGGTACAGGTGTGTATATAAGAGCTGTGCATTGAATTTAAGTCAACACTGATGAAATTAATAATAAATCTTCTTATTCAAAGTGTTATTACTAGTTATTAAGATATTGGCGTGGATTATTGCCAGTGATTGTACTTTTATGTTGCTGATCTTCCTGACAATGCACTCAAACCAGCGTATTGTCTGCAAACCTTTTTTTTTTTTTCGGCTCACAATATCTCACTCTTTTATTTTCCACTAAGTATATTTGGCCGTATCAAAGAGATCAAAGTTGTATTATAATGAATATTACAATTCACAACCATAATACTGTATGACAAATTTATTTTTGTTTATGTAATTAATCTTAATTATATGAAATATGTCTTTATTAGATATTATAATCCATCTAAATTTTCCTTCTTCCAGGCTGGGAGCTTTGTCAATAATGGAGTACAATTGATCACGAAAGGACGGAACATACATTAATTATATAATGATATACATTGTAATAAACATATAATCCTAATATATTACTATTCTTGAAATAAAATAATAAAAAACAAATTGTGTGAAAATAAATCTTGTAATTGTTTCCTTACTCCCTTAGTGACATAAGTAAATGTAATTTGTACGTAGTATATCGTTAGTTTCGAATAATACTTTGAATGTTCCCTCAAGTCTCCGATGTAACAAGCTCTCTAGGGGTTTTCTATTCTGGGAAGATTAAGCTTAAGGTAAATTATTTAGAACTGTCAAAGAACATATTAAAATCGGGGTTCAGGTTAGCCATGTGAGTTAAAGCGTTCGAATTAATCTCACAAGGTGGAATCTAGAGTGGTGAGTTCGATTCGGGCATGGGCAATAGGAATTTATTTAGTGACGAACTCATAAAATAAAATCCTTATTCCCAACCTTGCTAGAAAAGAGTGGTAACCTGTAGATAACCCTTCTCAATTGGCCATAGTAGAAGAAGCGGACGTTTATAAAGGATAATAATAAATCCACTTAAAACACATTTAAATCTTACATAGTCACAAGCCCACATTAAGCTAAGAAACTCTTTTTCAACTTGTTAGTATCTGTTTTCCAAAATTTTTAACATTCGTGAAGCAAACTGGGATGTCAACCCCTAAACACAAACTGGAAGAATCTGCACAAACCCTTGTATTGAATTTAGGGTCATAAAGTTGTAATAACGACACCTGAAGCAAAGCATCTGCTATTGAAACAAAAACGTCTTCATTATTTTGAGACCAATATCACTGAATTTATGAAGATGAAAGATCAAGAGTGGTGAGTTCCATTCCTGCAATAGGATATTTATTTAGTGACGAACTCATTAAATAAAACTCTTCGTCACATCCCTAGCTAGGAACGGTACACCTATAGTTCACCCGTCCCAATCAGCCGTAGTAGCAAAAAGTGGATGTTAATAAATTATAATAATTATAATTTGTCTATTTTATTTTATGAAGATTAATATTTGTATTTTTTATAAAATAACATTTAATTTATAAACGAATGAACTTATGGATTTAAATAAACCACTTCTTATTGGGATAACATGAGAAGAAAATCACAAATCGTAAAAGGAGAAAATAAAATCAATTTAATTATTACTGATCTTGTGTTTAAAGCACTTATGCTAAAGAAATAAAGTGACGTCACAGTCCTCGCCCAGCTGGCCATCCACGCCGTTGCCTAGCAACCTGTGCCTCGCTGACTACCTCCTTGGCCACGTGATAGTCTGGAAGAAAATGGCGACACGAGCATAAGGCCAGAATACAGTATTTCTTTACGAACCCAGGATAACACTCGACATGGAGTAGAAAAGCCACAAAGTAGCTGTGTGTGGCAGGAGGAGATGGCAGCGTGAGCGGCAAGACATGAGGTACCTCATTTTTTATAACATTATATCCAGAAGAAAAGGAATAACCGAACATCAAGCTCAGTCATCATTGGCCATTTACAAAATTCAGCTGATTTTCTAGATATTAATATTCACCGTGGCCCTTCAGGCAATTTAGTTATAATCCAATAAAATGTACACTTTATTATTAGTTTTTAGATTATTCACAATGGCCCTTCAGGCAATTCAGTTGTAAATATAAATACATCATGTTATCCTTTGATTACCATCAGTCTTTTCTTTATACAGTCCACAGTTATTAATTCGTTGGCATATCTCCCATAAAGAGAAGCCTCGAATTGCTTTGTTCATCTTGAACAATCCATTTGGTTGAATGATCTTGATTGAACATACCATTTTCGCTCTGAATGTCAAGAATAATCAATGAACGATTCACTTAGGACTGACATTTGAAAAGGTGAAAAGAGGAATGAAAATAATCAAGTAATAAGATTGGAACTGCCAAAGTAAATACTTACTCACCGAATCTGTTTTATTATGAGTATTAGAATCAGCAATTCATGTTAGTCCTTAGCTTTGAGCCTTTGTTTTTTATGTACGAATTCTGATGTTTTGTTTTCTTTCTGTTGTAAGGTTCTAATTTTTATAATATCTCTCGAAACAAAACTTTTCAGACTTCATTTTTCTTATTTTTGATGACAGCTCGTGACAGTGTGTGCCGGCTGCATTTCTCTTCAAACGTCTAGCTGGTGGCCTGCTTCAGTACTAGGCCTCTAACAGCCAAGGATTCAGCAACATGTACCAGTCCCCGTCTAGTCTATTTGAACTCACAAGCTCAAAAGAAAGTATATTAAGCATCGGCCCAAAGAGGTACCCAAATCCCCACTTCCCAGAAGCACAAATAAATGACACAAATGGTTAATAAATAAAACCATATATACAGATATGTTATTCTCCTCTTTTCCATAGAAATATCCCAGCGCTAGAACGTAAATAATTAACCCTAGTATTACCGACCTCTCCCAGATCACCAAGGGGGGGGGGGGCTCCTCGAGCCCACAACCTTAAAAACCTTTTATTTTGGTTCTATATATTTTTTTAAATTTTTATTTCTGTTGGATTATGTTTAATGAACGTTTCTTATGACACCTGTGAACAAAAAAATTAATACAAAAATAAAAAAATAAAAAAGTTCGGATGGGGAAAAAAGGATGACTTTAATTAAATGTAATTTTATTCTACTAGAGGAACATATCTAAACATTGTTAGAATAAAAGTTATCTATATCTAAGTTATTATAATAGAATAATAATTTAAGAAAATCTAATTATCAGATTCGTAATTGCAATTATCGGTGCTTTTGCACAATAATTTTTTTTCCGAGTGTTTGTTATACACTGAACGTTTACATTTGAAGCAACACTGCTTAGATTTTGATAGGTTGTTGAATTTTTCTTTTTTTTTTGATTTGGCTTCTCTAACACAAGTGTAACACCTTAGCCTTCCACATGATGAACCTTGTTCCTCCAATTGGGGATAAATCAGTTCTCGCCCTAGAACATGCTCTATGGCTTTCACTGAAGATCTAGGAATGCCCACAAGATTTTCACTCCTTTCAGCAACACACAATTTTACTAAACTCTCAGATAGTTCAAATAAAAAGTACTTTCTTCGGTCAGCACTATTTCTTCTCCATGTTGTGTCCAGGATGCAGCATGGACTAACTGTTCCCCTAGTTGGGAACAACCTAGAAAATCTTCTCTTTTCTAAAAAAGTACCTATCAGGAGCAATAATTATAACCATCTCAGTAATATATTTTTTATATGAAAAAAAATTATATGGGGAGAATATATATATATATATATTTTTCTTGGGAAAAAAAAAAACTTGAGAAGGTTTGTGTATGTTAAAATTACATCAAAGTAATTATTATTTGAGCAATATAATTAATAACACTTGAATTACTAGTTAAAAGTAGTATTAAATATCAGTGGGCTCGAGGAGCCCCCCTTGGTACTTAAGTGTATAACTACCCCTTGCATTACCAAGGGGGGGGGGCTCCTCGAGCCCATACGTCAGAAAAAGAATAGAATAGACATAGAAATTTTTTTATTCAATTTTGTTGTTATGCCCTCATTCTAGGATGTTTTTCTGAGGAAAACATAAAATATCAAAAATATCCCATTAAAATTGGGTGATAGGGAACAAAAAGTTGTGGGCTCAAGGAGCCCCCCCCCTTGGTACTTCTAGGGTTAATTTGAATCGAGGAAAGCAGAGGGTTTCTGCGAAGGAGTATCCACCATCTACTGATGTTGCTGTAGATGCTTACGATATTCCACGTAGTGTAGGTTCTGGATGCCTTGGGACCCGAGGTCTCTAACAGACTATTTACCGTAAACACCCCTCTAGCTAACAGTGCAGAAGAACCCACAACTCGGCTACCCAAGAGTGTCCTATGTCATAGCCTGCTTAAGCATCTATCAGGTGGTCGGGATGAATTAGGAATTCAGTCTCTAAAAATTAAGATGGATCTGTAACTTAGCATTAAGCATCGGGAAGGGGCTCAGAGAATCATCCTGGAAGAATGAGATAATTAGAAAGTAGTGAAGGTTAACATTGGAAACTCAGGAGGATCTCCAACAGAACGTTGTAAAATCGCTTAAACACGATGTTTGAAGCTTTAGTACTCCACACATCATTGCCATAGTTCAGCTGAAGGATGTAAAGTATTTTTCTGTCGTCTACGTTTATCATGAATGCTCCAAGAGTAACTCAATGAAAAACCCCAAGGAGAGACTGCAGCAGATGGTGCAATAAGGATACTGTTCAAGGCGAATGGAGGAAAAAATTGATTTTATTGATTTAAATGGGCCATTTTGTTACGCCACTCTTCTATTAGTTGAAAAAAGGACTTCGAGTTCCAAATGTTGTTACAGGATCACAATTGAAGTATAGGAAAGCTGCATTGGCTACCAATGCATTAAAGCACGCTATATAAAATGGCTGGGCCAGTTAGTAAGAATGGTTCAGAACGGAATGCAGTAGTCATTAACTTCTTAAGATGAATGTTGTGCGCTAAATTCCTAAGATAAATGATGAGTTACTATGTTCCTAAGATATATTGATGTCTTACTGTGCTCTTAAGATAAATGATGTGCTACTCAGTCCTTAAGTACTAAAAAATGTCTGAATTACACACATTGCGATTATAGAAGTATTAACTCTCACCCTTTTTAAAATTATGATTCGCCGTTGGCCAGTTTAAGTGTCAAGTTGGATTTTCTTGTTATGATGTATTTACGGTTGGTTTAATTATATTTTTAATTATTGAAATAGCACATTTATTCAAACTAATCCACTGAATTTCTCGTTAAACTATAGCAATCTAACTCAACTAAACTAAATTAACTAACATGTTCAGATTTTAATCAGTTCAGTAATTTAGTTCTAGTTTTTGTCCAACTAAAATACTTTCGTTGTGTTCTAATTTTTTTTTTTTTTGGGGTTTGTAGTTTTTAGTATAGTTTTATTTCACCAGTGGTTTTAGTTCCCTCTAAATCCCTACTATTCCTGGTCCAACTTCAGCCAACAACAAATATGATCGTTAGTGATGACTGTAACAGTCAAAAATCAAGTATGATATAGATCAAGTAAACATCTTCTAAAGGACGTAAAATCTTAATTGATGAGGTCATCGCGTAACGAATTTGCTTGAATCTCGAATAATAAAGGTCTCTTGCGAAAAATATTTGTCATTTAAGTTATTAGAAGATATGTATATAGAGCTATTGCAGGAAATTAAATTTGTAACAAAATTGGATCTATACACTTTCTCGATCTGACGTATAATAATGAGATATTAACTCTTCTTATTTATAGAAGAGTTTACCTATACATATAAAATTGTAACCTCTGTCTGTACATTGATTTTTTTTCGCGAAATTTCACGATAACTTTTCGTTTCACATGTCATAGACACCATAACTGCATTTTGTTTCTTTGGTGTCTGTTTGTTTATTTGTTTGATGTTTGTTACCTTTTCACGAATAAACGGCTGAACCGAATTTTATGAAACTTGGTATGTATATTACTACTAACCCAACATAGACTTTAGGCTATGCTAATATTCTCTGAGACGAACAGAAGTGGGGGTTATAAGGGAGGCCTGAAATTAAATATAGTGATATTTCGTTTCCTATTGGGGGTTCGGCAAATATGCACATAACAAAAGTTGTTTATTTTGTTATTTAGAGAAACTTTTGTTATATACACTATCGTCGTATACCTAAGTATAAATGAGTTATACGTTAAAAACTACTGCGGAAGTCAACAATTTATTTGGCACAAAAAACTCAACCGAACTAAACCAAACTCGGTATGTGAATAAGCACTAACGCCTTCCTTATAATAGGCCATACTAACATTTCTAGGGACAGGCAGGAGTGGGTTGTTATAAGGGAGGCCTGAAATTAAGAATAATGATAATTCGTTTTCCTATTGGGGTTTCGGCAAATATGCACATAACAAAAGTTGTTTATTTTGTTATTTAGAGAAATTTGCTTAAAAAATTGTTTTCAATATGAACTGCCAGGTGCCTCACCTGGAAAAATTAATTCAAATTATAATATATTATTATAATATTTTGTCCTTAATAATTTAAATCTATGCATAATGCACAGGAAACGGGAAATATGACAATATGGAGGACAGTGAAGTCTTACATAAAAAATTAATTTTATTATTAACATATCCACAGAACCGACGGGTATTAACCCTAAACACTGGGAAGGGTAAAAGTCAAAATATTGTGCAAAGTAAAGCCTTGCCAAAAAAATACCATCACCATCCAGCCTTATTGCAAATGTAATGCTTGATAAAAGTTGTCATGAACGTTATTGCTCTGTCTTGATTTATATATAACTTTTCGAAATAGGATTGCATTTCAGAAAAATTTTTAATTCGGCCTGATTTCAGTAAAACCCCCACGTTTCCTCAAGGGAAATCATGTTAAGAAATTAAGACAGCCCACTAAGGATGAGTGTCATATAGTTTGGCTAGCATCATTTTTTGAAGCTTGCTAAGTAACAAATATTGTTCATTTCGCTCAGCATCGCTTTAACGTAAATGCAAATATGGCGCAAATTTACATGGCCCTTAAGTAGGAAATATGCTTAGCTAACACAGCCCCTGCGTGACGGACTTATTTGTTCATTCGATTAATTATAATATATAAATGTAAAGGCCATTTTAAGTCCCTTATTAAAATAATATCCTGTCACATATATATATATATATATATATATATATATATATATATATATAAAAATATAATTGTAACCTCTGTCTGGTATATTGATTTTTTTCGCGAAATTTCACGATAACTTTTCGTTTTTGGAAAACATGTCATAGACACCATAACTGCATTTTGAGTTTCTTTGGTGTCTCTGTTTGTTTGTTTGTTTGTTACTATACCTTTTTTGTATTAAACGGCATTGAAACCGAATTTTATATAAAACTTGGTATGTAATTACTATTTCCTAACCTTTTTTCAACTTAGTTCACTTAATAAGTCTCTTATATTAATATTTTACCTCTGAGACGAACAGGAGAAAGGGGGTTATAGGGAAAGCCTGAAAATTAAAAATAGCGATATTTCGTTTCCTATGGTAATTATTCGGCAATTATCTATAACATAACAAACGTTGTTTATTTTTGTTGAACTGAAACGCATACACTTTTTATTATACCGAATAATAAACTCCAATAATACATTACGCTAAATTTTACCATTTAGCGGAAGTGAACAATTTTATTTGGGACAAACGACCCAACCGATTTTAAATAAAATTTCCGTATGTGAATTAACACTAACTCCTTCATCGATAACAAGCATATACCATTATTTCTAGAGACGATAGGAGTGTGTGTGTGTGTGTAAGGGGCCTGAATGTAAAAATAGCAATATTTCCGTTTCCTATAGAATTTTAGGCAATTATGCACATAAGAAAAGTTGGTTATTTTGTTATTTGGAGTAACTTTTACTATATTCACTTTTGTCGTATGCCGAATTAAAACGAGATATACGCTAAAACCTATAGCTGAAATTGGACCAGTTTTATTTGGGACAAAACGCCCAACCTAACTAAAATCAAAACTCGACGTGTTACTCTATCGGACTAAAATTGTAATTAGCCATACCAACATTTAGGACGGGCAGGAGTGGGGGTTATAAGGAGGCTCGATAAATTAATAATAGTGATATTTTGTTATCTATTGGTTTTTCGGCAAATATGAATATAAACAAAAGTTTTTTTTTTTTTTGTATTTTAGAGAAATTTGCTCAACAATTCTTTTCCATATGAACTACCAGGTACCTCACCTGGAATAATTAATTCTAATTATAATATTATGAATAATTTTTTCCTAATAATTAAAATATTGTTCACAGCTCTTACGTAAATGCAAATACTTACGCACGTGGGAAAATTAATTTTATTATTAACAAATCCACAGCCCCAACGACGGGTATAAAACCTAAACACTAAAGAATTCGATGTCAAAATTTTGTGCAAAAGTAAAGGCCTTGCCAAAAAATACAATCGCCATCCAGCCTTATGAATTCCCGGGTCGAAGCCGGGTATCTGAGCTAGTATATATATATATATATAATATATATATATATATATATATATATATATAAAATTGTATCCTCTGTCTGTACATCGATTTTTTTCGCGAAATTTCACGATAACTTTTCGTTTCACAAGTCATAGACACCATAACTATATTTTGTTTCTTTCGTGTCTGTTTGTTTGTTTGTTACCTTTTCGCGCATAAACGGCTGAACCGAATTTTATGAAACTTGGCATCTATATTACTACTAGCCCAACTTAGACTTTAGGCTATATTGATATTCTCTAAGACTAACAGGGGTGGGGGTTATAAGGAAGGCCTGAAACTAAAAATAGCGATATTTCGTTTCCTATTGCAATTTCAGCAAATATGCACATAACAAAAGTTGTTTATTTTGTAATGCAGAGTAACTTTTGTTATATGCCCTTTTGCCGTATACAGAAGTATAAATGAGTTATACGCTAAAAACTATAGCGGGAGTCCACAATTTTATTTGGCTCAAAAGACTCAACCGAATTAAACCAAACTCGGTATGTGAATTAGTACAAACACCTTCATTATAATAAGCTATACTAGCATTTCTAGGGACTGGCAGGAGTGGGGGTATATAGGCGCAAGTTCGGTCCTCATTATGTGCTTAATAAGGCATTTGGCGTCAAAAATCACTGGGAGGTGGGGGGTATATTCGAAAGACGTAAAAAAGAAAACTTTTCCTTAATTATTAGTTAAGAATTTTTGTCTGTTTTAATAATAATTTTTTTCGGATTTCTCTGCGTTTTTTATCCTTCGACCAGATTTTATTAACTCCCGTGTAAAAGACACAAACTCGCACGCGGACAACGGAACTATAAGGCATTTTCCCTGTCGTAATTCGAAAGACTAGCTAAAGCTGCGGTAAGATTTTAAAGTAAGAGTATAATAATAGGCAAATTATTAAAATAGGCTGCTTTTATAATGGCTCAACACTAAAGGGCAAACTCACTAGAACAAGTAAATAGAAATGGAATAGATTTATAAATCAAAACTTAATAAAATGATTGTACACCAAAAGCGTTTAGTAATGCTTAGAAACAAACAATATACTTCAGTTTGAAGTTTCTTAGAACGAGGAAACTGTGTTTTAAGTGGACATTGGTGAATTCTATAAAATCATATTTCTTCAATATTTGATACTGAAGTAATTTACTCCTAAGACTTGATAAAAATTGTTATTGCATTTTTAATATTTCAACTGATAAAACTAATTGCTTGAGTATTTTAATAATATATTAATTAGCTAAGAGGCAATTCAGTAAATATAAATTCACTTTATTTTCCCTACGTTGCTTGTGATATATCAGTTAAAGATGATTAAAATCATAATGAAAGCTTAGTATAATTCTGTTTGATGAGGTATTTATAAATTTGGGAGATAGAAGTATAATATGTCAACAGTCTGAAGTGTTTATCAAACTGCACTCAACTTAACTTCAATGTACTCTTCAAATTAACCTTGAACTTGAAATAATCGTACAAATAGTTGATTAAAATGACGTGCATTAGTAGACTTTCAAGAGGAATATAATTTTCTAAAGGCCACTGATTTAAAATTGCCAACATAGGAGTTAGCACATCTTTGCTGAAAGTCACATATTAATTAGGCAACCTCCCTCCAAATTATATATATTTATAAGCTGTTATTTATTATCTTAGCTCCCATACTACCTAGGCTAGATAAAAAGATAAATTTTAATAACTAATCAGATCAGTGCTGTAATAACACGTATGTTTCATCTGAATTTAGATTCTTTGTATACAAAAAACCGGACATAAACAATATTTTGTTTTCCACACTCCCTATTTCCCCACCACTCGGGGTCCATTTTTGCTTTCTTTTTTCTTTTAACTGATTTCCTTTGAGGGAAGCGGTTTTCGAAAAAATTGCTAGAATATCCACTGATTTTAATTAGGAGATTGGACTAAATTATATATATATATAAATTATATATATATATATATATATATTACAAATATATATATATATATATATATATATATATATATATATATATATACACACACATATATATAAATATATATATATATATATATATATATATATATATATAATTTTATCCTCTGTCTGTACATTGATTTTTTTCGCGAATTTTCACAATAACTTTTCGTTTCGCATGTCATAGACACCATAACTGCATTTTGTTTCTTTCGTGTGTGTTTGTTTGTTACCTTTTCACGCATAAACGGCTGAACCGAATTTTATGAAACTTGGTATGTATATTACAACCAACCCAACTTAAACTTTAGGCTATATTAATATCAACCTAACTAAATAAAACTCGGTACGTGTTTTAGGACTAACGCCTTCATTGTAACAAGCCATACCAACATTTCTAGGGACAGGCAGGAGTACGGGTTATAAGGGAGGCCTGAAATTAAAAATAGTGATATTTCGTTTCCTATTGGGTTTTCGGTAAATATATACATAACAAAAGTTGTTTATTTTGTTATTTAGAGAAAATTTTGTTATATACACTATCGTCGTATACCGAAGTATAAAGGCGTTATACTCTAAAAATTATAGCGGGAGTCAAACATTTTATTTGACACAAAAGACTCAACTGAACTAAATGAAACATTCGGTATGTGTATTAGCACTAACGCCTTCCTTATAATAAGCCATACTAACATTTCTACGGACGGGCAGGAGTACGGGTTATAAGAGAGGCCTGAAATTAAAAATAGTGATATTTCGTTTCCTATTGGATTTTCGGCAAATATGCACATAACAAAAGTTGTTTATTTTGTTATTTAGAGAAATTTACTCATCAATTCTTTTCAATATGAACTACCAGGTACCTAACCTGGAAAATTTAATTCAAATTATAATATTTTGTCCTTAATAATTTAAATCTATGCATAATGCACAGGAAACGGGAAATATGACAATATGGAGGACAGTGAAGTTTTACATAAAAAATTAATTTTATTATTAACAAATCCACAGAAACGACGGGTATTACCCCTGAACACTGGGACGGGTAAATGTCAAAATATTGTGCAAAGTAAAGCCTTGCCAAAAAATACCATCACCATTCAGCCTCAAATCAATTCCCGGGCGAAGCCGGGTATCTGAGCTAGTATATATATATATATATATATATATATATATATATATATATATATATATATATATATTTATATATATATATATATATATATATATATACTAGCTAAGGTACCCGGCGATGCCCGGGAAATCATTCTCGACTGACTAATGATGGTATTTTGATAGTAAGACTTCAATGTGTACAATTACACTTCCCTCCACGACGTAATGATTTTCCGAAATAGCCAACCCTGAAGGGTAACTTTTGGGGATTAATAGAATAGAAATTTTATTTTTGAAGGATAAATGAAAATGTGTCCCTAATCTATCCCTCTACACTTTTTGACTCACCGTTTTTCAATAGTTCTAACCATAATCATGGGTAGCATTTATTAAAATTAAATATCATCTATAATGATCTTATTTCCTTTCAAATGCCAATCCGAACTCACATAGTATAGGCTATGTTTTGCACGTAAGATTATATTTGTAATAGTGAATCTCACTGGAAAGCACTTCCAGTAATGCCAGACGGGAAATAAGTAAACTCAACTAACTGGTAAGGCTACCGTCATCTTCCGCTCCCGCATGAGACTTCTCAACATTCTTCTACTTATATTATTGATGCAAAACATTATTTTTTAATTTATCTACCGGATGGAATTAAATAATAGTGGTACCCTGAAAATATCATATCGAGTTTAAACGCATATTGTTTTTTGTCATAATGACATTACCATTAACGTTTAATTGCTATTATATTACATATTTGTTTCAATAACATCAAGGTACATTATACAAATTAAATAATGGAAATGCTCTTATAGTTTATATTTCTATTGGAAATAAATAAAAAAGTTATTTTCTAGGAAAAATAAATAAATGAGGAGGGGGTGACGAAGATTTATAACCTCACTAATCCGAATTATACTTTGAACTATCATATGAGACGAAAACATAACATCATTTGTCATAATATTCATTTATTAAAACCCCTTAAATGAGTACTAATATAATTATTGACTCCCGTTTAGCGTATATTCCGTGTTTACTTCATTTTACGACAAAAGTGAATGCACACAAAAGTTACTGTAATTAACAAAGTAAACAACTTTTTTTATGTGCACGTTTCCCGAAAAACAAATATAAAATATAAAAAGCGAGTATTTCATTTCAGCCTCTCTTATAATCCCCACTCCCCTTTGAACCTAAAATTTTTAACATAGCTTATAATCATGGAAGAATTAATGCTAATTCACACGCCGAGTTTTGCTAAGTTCGGATCAATCGTTAGTGCCCAACAAAATTGTTGGCTCCCGCTTTAGATTTTAGTGTATATCTCGTTTATACTTTTCTATACGACAAAAGTGAATATAACAAAAGTTACTGAAAATAACAAAATAAACTTTTTTTGTCGAAAAACCAATAGGAAACGAAATATCACTACTGTTAATTTCAGGCCTCCCTTACAAACCCCACTCCTGCTCGTCCCTAGGGATGTTGGTATGGCTTATGATAATTAAGGCGTCAACACTTATAAACATACCGAGCTTTATTTAGTTAGGTTGAGTAGCCAGTTTTGAGCCCAATAAAATTAATGACTCCCGCTATAGTTTTTAGCTTACAACTCATTTATACTTCGGTATACGACAAAAGTGTATATAACAAAAGTTACTCTAAATATCAAAATAAACAACTTTTGTTATGTTCATATTTGCCGAAAACCCAATAGGAAACGAAATATCGCTATTTTTAATTTCAGGCCTCCCTTATAATCCCCACTCCTGTTCGTCTGAAAGAATATAGCCTAAAGTCTAAGTTGGGTCATATACCTTATTCATTATTTATTTATTTATTTAATTGGGCTATTTTATGCGTGAAAAGGTAACAAACAAACAAACTAACATACACGAAAGAAACAAAATGCACTTATGGTGTCTATGACATGTGAAACGAAAAGTTATCGTGAAAATTCGCGAAAAAAATCAATGTACAGATAGAGGTTACAATTTTTATATATATATATATATATATATATATATATATATATATATATATATATATATATAGAGAGAGAGAGAGAGAGAGAGAGAGAGAGAGAGAGAGAGAGATATGGATTTCATGGAAATTTAAAAATCAAGTTTGTCAACGGCTGAAGTTGGTGGGGTTGGGGGGGGGGGAGATTAGTGGGTGTGCTAATCGAAAATTCATAATATCTCCGATATTATGAGTAGGGGCGAAAGATTTTTTATAACCAATCTTTTTGAAAATTTAAATTTCTATAAATGTTGCTTTCAACATAACTCTCTCAAATATTAACAGTATTGGAATTTTTTTTAATTTTCACACTTCAGTAACCCCTGCTCCCTATTAGTTGCCACACATTAAATATAATACAATGTACCGTCAAACGACTTATTTTAAGCCTAAATACCATATATAGTTTTCAAAGAAACTTTATTATGTAAGATACATACAAATACGTTGTATATGACTTCCCAAGTATACTTTTACGTTCTTATCTCGAAAATTTATATGATTTATACCATATTCGCAATATTTAACCTTTTCATTCAATACTTAAGATAATATTCGTTAATGGTTGAACGTGAGTTATTTGAACTTTCTTGTTTTCAGCCTTGGGTTTCATGTCTACTCATTTTTACTTGGAAATAAAGAATATATGACATGAGATCACCAGTGATCGAGCTCATCGGATATCTGCTTAGTTTTCCCCGCAACTTTGTGGTGGACTTTATCGTTTAGGAAGGAAAACACCTTCATTATATAATTATATAATTAGTTTTTTACAGGATTTATATGATCGTGATTTATAGGTTAGAATTTTTGATGGCGATATCATTCATAAATACTTGTAAAAAAGAAAAACTAGTGAATTATTGCTAACGTCTCCGTGTTTTCAATCTTCAAGACCAACACTAAACACATGCACATTTAAAAATATAAAAATGTTCTTATTTGCTAGTAAAAAGCTGGTGCTTTAAATTTTCTGAACTTAAAAAGTAAAATTGAATTGATTTATGATCAAAAATACGTAATCGATGCCTTCTGCAATGATTGGAACCTTGTTCACATTTTCGGACGACTGTCTTCAATAATACATATATTCCATTGGTCTTATAAAATTATCAAGCAATCAATGAAAAACGTATGATGCACCTCCAATTGAATCAAGAACAAATATTATCGTCCTACAATTTTCTAGTATTGATGCCTTAAAAAAATGCATGTTAACTGTTACATTCACTTTTTTTACTATGTTATTTATTAACGTCCATTTACTAGCTAATTAGGAAGTGGCTTCTACAGGTTACCACCCTTTTCTAGCCAGGGTGGGTCTAAGGATTTTATTTATAGATATCTTTTCTTGGACTATAAATCACGTCAAAAAGTCCGTCACGCAGAGGCTGCACAAACTAAGCAGATTTCCCATGTGAAGTTTTACAATAGAGAAATCTGCATACTGGTAACACAACACCACCGTGATTAAATACAAACGGTAATGAGAAATCTTTCAGTTAATTAAAATAAATTCACAACTGAAACGGCTTCTGAATTGTAAGAATAATTTATATTTTAATAACTCAAATTTTAGTAGTCCAAGAACATAAGAAGGGCGGGGGGGGGCGGATGAACAGAACGTATTTGCATAAATCTCATAAAGTAACGATATATATGGTAATTCAAATAAAGGGTTAGAACCGCCAATATACAACTTTTTGACGGGCTTGAAGATGGTGCCATTGGATCGAAAGCGCTTGCCAGCTGTACTCGACCATCAGCCAGTGACGACGGTCTCCACCGACAGGTATGCCAATATATATATATATATATATATATATATATATATATATATATATATATATATATACTAGCTCAGATACCCGGCTTCGCCCGGGAATTCATTTGAGGCTGAATGGTGATAGTATTTTTTAGCAGGCTTTACATTGCACAATATTTTGACATTTACCCGTCCCAGTGTTTAGGATTGATACCCGTCGTTGCCGTGGAATTGCTAATAATAGAATATTTGTTCGATAAGGACTTCACTGTCTTTCGATATTTTTTTTTATATTTCCCGTCTATTATACTTGTAAATTTGGTGATTTTTTTTTTCAGGCCTCCCTAATAACCCCCCCCCCCCCGTTCGAACCTACACATTTTAATATAACTTATAACCATGGAAGAATTAATGCTAATTAACATACCGAGCTTTGTTAAGTTCGGTTCAGCCGTTAGTGCCCAATAAAATTGTTGGCTCCCGCTAAAGTTTAACGTATAACCCATTTATACTTAGGTATACGACAAAAGTGTATATAACAAAAGTTACTCCAAATAACAAAATAAACAACTTTTGTTATGTTTATATTTGCGGAAAAACCAATAGGAAGCGAAATATCGCTATTTTTAATTTCAGGCTTCCCCTACAACCCCCACTCCTGCCCGTCCATAGAAGTGTTGGTATGGCTTATTATAATGAAGGCTTCACTGCTAATACACATACCAAGTTTTAATTAGTTCGGTTGAGTCTTTTTTGGCAAATAATATTGTTGACTACCGCTATAATTTTTAGCGTATAACGCATTTAAACTTCGGTATACGACAAAAGTGTATATGACAAAAGTTACTCCAAATAACAAAATAAACAACTTTTGTTATGTTTATATTTGCGAAAAAACCAATAGGAAGCGAAATATCGCTATTTTTAATTTCAGGCTTTCCCTACAACCCCCACTCCTGCCCGTCCATAGAAATGTTGGTATGGCTTATTATAATGAAGGCTTCACTGCTAATACACATACCAAGTTTTAATTAGTTCGGTTGAGTCTTTTTTGGCAAATAATATTGTTGACTCCCGCTATAATTTTTAGCGTATAACGCATTTAAACTTCGGTATACGACAAAAGTGTATATGACAAAAGTTACTCCAAATAACAAAATAAACAACTTTTGTTATGTTTATATTTGCGAAAAAACCAATAGGAACCTATTTATCGCTATTATTATTTTCCGTCTTTCCCTACAACCCCCACTCCTGCCCGTCCATAGAAATGTTGGTTTGGCTTATTATAATGAAGGCTTCACTGCTAATACACCATACCAAGTTTTAATTAGTTCGGTTGAGTCTTTTTTGGCAAATAATATTGTTGACTCCCGCTATAATTTTTAGCGTATAACGCATTTAAACTTCGGTATACGACAAAAGTGTATATAACAAACGTTACTCTAAATAACAAAATAAACAACTTTTTTTATGTGCAAATTTGCCGAAAAACCAATAGAAAACGAAATATCGCTATTTTTAATTTCAGGCTTCCCTTATAACCCCCACTCCTGTTCGCCTCAGAGAAAATTAATATAGCCTAAAGTCTAAGTTGGGTTAGTAGTAATATACATACCAAGTTTCATAAAATTCGGTTCAGCCGTTTATGCGTGAAAAGGTAACAAACAAACAAACAAACAAACAAACAAACAAACAAACAAACAAACAAACATACACGAAAGAAACAAAATGCAGTTATGGTGTCTATGACCTGTGAAACGAAAAGTTATCGTGAAATTTCGCAAAAAAAATCAATGTACAGACAGAGGTTACAATTTTATATATATATATATATATATATATATATATATATATATATATATATATATATATATATATATATATATATATATATAATTTTGAACGGACCTCATTTTTGCCATCTCCTGGGTAGGATCAATGGACATTTGAGGATATTTTTCGAAAATCGCGTCATGAGTACGACCTCAATAGCTGATTTACCTTAAGGGAAATCTGGTAAAATGTCATTAAACTACTACATCTGAGCAGCATTCGGAGTGTGGGCAGTGATCCAGGAACGTAGTGCGACTGTAGTGGAATTCCCAAGAGTAAAAATAAACAAGTCTTGAACACAACCCGAGATTTATATTGTTAATTACATAATCTTATGAGTGGATCTCAGCGGTCCCAAGGCCAGGCTCATCACCACCATCATCACGAGGAAGATATTATTAGACAATAGTTGTTCTCCAGCTTTCAATCAGCCTGCACCTTCCCCGTCAACATGAGGATAATCCTAGCACTGCTTGTGTCTTTCTGTAAGTACACTGGCCAATTTTAGTAGAAATTTTATCTCATAAGTTGTCTTTCAAAGGAAAATGAAGACCTTCAGATGTAAATTTCTCATTTCTCACTACACATTTCAGACATAGTCCTTTCAATTATCGTCCAATAGTTTGGAAAAAAACTCCATCTTGAAAACGCCAGACATACTGATAAAATATCAAATTCCTTTCACTGCCTGATGATTATATTACCAACTCCAATGCAATCAATTTCAAGAAAGAAAAATATACACAATTTGAATTATCTTCCTTATTATGATTTCGATCGAATGTTCTATGATTGTTGTAAATGTAATTTCTTACACTTATTAATCCATACATTTTTCTTATAATGCTATTATTAGCCAAGATATTTACATTAGTCAGTTTTCAGCCTTTTGTAAATACCCTACTCCTATAGATATCATATAAGCTATAAGCCACTATATGACGAAGATTAATTACAAAATATTGTTTTCATTAAACAGAGGAGGAGAAATGTTAAAAAAGGAGTAAATTTTAAAAAATCCAAATATCTCCGTTATTCTGAGTCGTATCATTAAATATTACATAATCAGTCACACTTAATTTTCAACAATTGTTGTTCATTGCGTTTTTTTCACCAACTCGAATAATAATAGAGATATTTGTAATATTTCATTTATTCAGCAGTTTTGTCACTTCAGTTAAAATTGCAGATTAAGTTTCAAGAATACATTCAGCCCAAGTTATAGGCTTCCTATAAAACTGTTTCCCCTTTTCTTGTTATCTTTCTTTTGAATATATATATATATATATATCTATATATATATAAAATTGTAACCTCTGTCTGTACATTGATTTTTTTCGCGAAATTTCACGATAACTTTTCGTTTCACATGTCATAGACACCATAACTGCATTTTTTTTCTTTGGTGTCTGTTTGTTTGTTAGTTTATTTGTTTGTTTGTTTGTTACATTTTCACGCATAAACGGCTGAACCGAAATTTATGAAACATGGTATGTATATTACTACTAACCCAACTTAGACTTTAGGCTATATTAATATCCTCTGAGACGAATAAGAGTGGGGGTTATAAGGGAAGCCTGAAATTTAAAATAGTGATATTTCGTTTTCTATTGGTTTTTCGGTAAATACGCATATAACAAAAGTTGTTTATTTTGTTATTTAGAGTAACTTTTGTTATATACACTTTTGTCGTATACCAAAGTTTAAATGCGGTATACGCTAAAAATTATAGCGGGAGTCAACAATATTATTTGCCAAAAAAGACTCAACCGAACTAAATAAAACTCGGTATGTGTATTAGCAGTGAGGTCTTCATTATAATAAGCCATACCAACATTTCTATGGACGGGCAGGAGTGGGGGTTATAAGGAAAGCCTGAAATTAAAAATAGCGATATTTCGTTTCCTATTGGTTTTTCCGCAAATATAAACATAACAAAAGTTGTTTATTTTGTTATTTGGAGTAACTTTTGTTATATACACTTTTGTCGTACACCTAAGTATAAATGAGTTATACGTTAAAACTTTAGCGGGCACTAACGGCTGAACCGAACTTAACAAAACTCGGTTTGTCAATTAGTATTAATTCTTCCATGATTATAAATTATATTAAAATCTTTAGGTTCGAACGGGAGGGGGGTTATAAGGGAGGCCTGAAATAAAAATTCACCATATTTACATGTATAAGAGACGGGAAATATAAAAATATCGAAGACTGTGAAGCCTTATCGAACAAATAATTCTATTATTAGCAAATCACCGGCAACGACGGGTATCAATCCTAAACACTGGGACGGGTAAATGTCAAAATATTGTGCAATGTAAAGCCTGCTAAAAAATACGATCACCATTCAGCCTCAAATGAATTCCCGGGTATCTGAGCTAGTATGTATATATATATATATATATATATATATATATATATATATATATATATATATATATATATATATATATGTATTATTCTGTATTTATGTTTTCATTACTCCGATGTTTCCATACACTATGATAGGCTATAATTATTAATTATAGGCATTGGCATGCTGATATTGCATAATTCCAGGAATCACAGTATTCTATTTCTCATGTCATTTGTCGTATCATGTGTCTGATATAGCCGGTGAATTTCTTTTCTCTTTTTGTATTTTTTTTTGCGGCTTTCTTTTTGTGAAAGACAAGTAAACCTCCATCGTTAAAGAACTCATTCAGGTTTATAAATAAATATTAGAGGATAAATAAATAATAAATGTTATCAGATCTTCACAGTCTGGCAAACTTTTTTCAACTGATTCCTACTCTTTCCCATAATCTAATAATAAGAAATTACTGCTTTGTTTCTTTTCTAATAATCTACTGTCATTAATTATTCAAGAAAATAATTATACACAAAAAACGTTACCTTATTTTGGGAATACTCATTGTGTGATAACCTTGAGAGTACTGCTACCTTAGCCCATTCGCGAGATCACACATGGACAACATATCCCTGAACTCCGTGTTCATCAGGTTATATGTTGAAGGAATAGAATAAATTCTGTTTATATTATGAACAGCAACTGGCTAAATATAACTTCAGAAATATAGACAAGAGAGTAATGTCGACACCTTAATACTAGAGGACTTCCCGCACTTCTAAATCTATTTAGTATCTTTTATTATAGGAAGGTAGCTAGGCTAGCTGTATTGAGCAGCTAATGTACAAAAGCCAACATTTTACACATTGCACATTGTCCATAACTTAAGTCGTATTGGAATACATTTGCTTTTTAATATTTATTTCATTATTTTTTTTTTATTTCTATTCTATTTTATATTCTTTTTTCGCCTTGAAACTCATGTTTTGTATTTATCTAAATCTCTTCAACGTTTCTACTTAAATCATGTAAAAAAAAGTTATTTGCCAAAGGTTCTTTTTTCCTGGAACTTAAAATATAAAACCAACAACCTGTTTTTTACACTCTAACCCGTCTTGGTATAAGTGAGTACACTTAATAAAAATGCAAATATCTCGGTTAATATTCAAAATAGAAAATACATGTATATAAAATTATTTATATTAAAGTTAATTTGTAAAAGCTTGGTTTTATACAAGTTTTCGATACTCCCTCCCACTGGTCCGATTTCAGCCGTTAAAGAACTTGATCTTTCTTTTTACATAAAACGATTAAATACCGAGTTTGGTGGCGATTAAACAAAAATTGCGACCGCTAGTGTTAAAAGACAAATATATATATATATATATATATATATATATATATATATATATATATATATAGTTTTCAACGGACTTCATCTCCTGGGTAGGATCGATGGATATTTGAAGAAATTTTTCAAAAATCGCGTCATGACGACCTCAATAGCTGATTTCCCTTAAGGGAAACCTGCTAATAATTTTCAGAGTGATAAAATTCCATTTGTATGCATAAATGTATTGTTATGTTGACATCACATGTTATTATTTGACATCACTTTAAATTAAATACTCCTTTCGCCAATTAAGAATTATGATATTTTAATAATTTTTAACTCATTAAATTCAAATAACAAATATGAATTTAAAAAATCTCCATGTGAAAATTGAACACAAAACTAAATGGATAATTTGGGCCACAATATTTTCTTTGGCTGGGTAGAATCGATGGACATTTGAAGATAATTTTCTAAATTCGTCCTAAGGTACAACCTTAATAGTTCACTAAGCTACATGTTCAGCTTATAGGAGTAACTGTTAGACCAGCTGATGTCATCAATTTCCAAGAATCAATAACAGCTGTTTCATTTGATATACGCCATATGTTACTGCTCGGAGTGCATAACTTCACTTGTGAGGTGAGATTTAAGCATGTACGATTCAATTCATTCTAATTTATTGTGAATGCTAGCAGCTATAAAGTTTACAATGAAAAAGAATACTATATATTCCTCACTTGCTTTTTATTGTATTTTTTTTTCCATTCTATTCTATATTTAATAATAACTGCTATTTTGTAGGCCTGGTTGACGTATCATTAGAAGTCCTCTGTGGTACCAGGACTTGTGATATATATAACTATGTTCCTCTCTGCGCACAAAGAGAAAAAGGAGGCAAGCTGGAAACTAGGATATTCCCCAACGAATGTATTGCACAGGCTGCCAATGAATGTGGTGGAGGTAATGTCACTTTGAAGAAATATACGTATTTATTCCCCAAATATTATTTACGGATCGAGAAAATACTTGTGGATTACTTACTTATTTCTCTACAATAAAATTAGTTTTTTTTTATTGTAGAAAAAAATAGTTTATAAGTATGTAATGCAATTTTGCATGTCAGTGTGTAAAATTGTATACTGCTGATTTAATTAGAAGAAATTCTTAATACAACCAACAAGAAGGCCAAATATAAAATACATTTTATTTAGCTTAAAACATAGAATAAAAGTATTAGACAAAAAATAAGTCAAGAAAAAATTTCCAATAGATTCAATAAAGCTGATGTCTTCAGGTTCTCTTTTTCTATCGGCATCTCCTTCTCATGATTGGCTGAAGGCAAACCACTCTCTGGTTTGTTTCATTAAATAATATTAATTCTATTCTTGTAATTTTTATTTATTTCAGTTGTGTTTTACCCAGCAATGTTTTAGTGCACTAATAGTTTGACTCCCATCTTATATATGATATTTCTAGTTTCATTTTTGGTTGTCGTTTATTCCATTGTGTATGGAGAGGTGCCTGAGGATGAAGCATTGAATTATTTTAATTAATAAATACTTGTAGAGGATATGTGACTATCTTATTCACACTTTTTTAGACGATTCTTAATTGAACACTCCTTCTTTTATTCAAGAAATCTCAAGTTTTATAGGACATTAATGAAAAAGTTATTTTTAAAGTGCAATGACATATGGAGAATCTATTTATTTATTTTTTGTGGTAGTATCCTTTGGAAACAACTAGAAAAAGTAAACTCCCACCAATATGGTGCCAATTTCTAATCATTCTTCTAAAAACATGCTTTACTGCCATAACCAAAATGAAGCCTTCGAGGTTTCTTCCGAGAACAATTCCACAGAACAAATCATAATCTTCAAACTGTTAATGAGATTCAAATTGGCAAACATCGTTAGAAATGGAGAAACTTAGGAAATCCATACGTTATTTTTGTGCCTCTTTCCTTTTCAAATTCAAAATTCATTGGTAATTTTTCGACAAAGACACCTTAATTTAAAAACTCCAGATTACAAAGGTTAGTATAGGAATCCGGGTATGTAAACACTTGAGACTCAGGAAAATATGAGTTATTATTTCTAACACCACTCTTTATATTTCAATTAATTGTTGTTATAAAACGTGGATGTTAATAAATAATTTAATTATATTTCAAATGAATTAATAGAAAACCACTCAATATTATTATTATTATTTATTAACGTCCACTTTTTGCAACTAAGGCTAATTGGGACGGGTTATCTACAGATTACCACTCTTTTCTAGCCAGGGTGGGATTTAGGATGTTATTTAATGAATTACGTTACTGAATATTTTCCTTTGCCCGGGCAAGAATCGAACTCGCCACTCCTGAGCCCCAAAAAAAAACCACTCAATAGATTTCAACGAAAACCTATAGTCCTGGTTCCTACTTAGATACCACATTTTCATCCACCTCTTACAATTTGATTGTTGTTGTATAGGGTTTAAGGGCGAAAAACTACCAGGTTATCATCGCCCTGTAATATTTATAATTCACATTTTGGTATCCTCATCCATATCGCCATTTTAACAATATAAACGAGGATACAAACAATTGCACTTTAAATTTCTTTGTATAAACTCGTGTTTTTTACAAAATTAAACAATTTATGGAGTTCTTTCGGGTCATCTCCAAGGGCCACTTCTATACTATTGGAGATATTGCATTTGTTTCTAATATCTGTGTACTTATGGCATTCCATTAATATGTGATATATAGTCAGTTCTGTGTTACATTTCTCACAAATCGGGGGTTGATCTTTTGTCATAAGATAGCCATGCGTAAGTCGTGTGTGCCCAATTCGGAGTCTTCCTAATACAACATCATCTCTTCTGTTGTCTCTTGTCGAATATTTCCATGCACGGATGGTGGTTTTAATAGTTTTTAGTTTATTGTTCTGGGTTTCATTCCACATGTGTTGCCAGTTTTTATTAATTTCTTCTTTGAGTGGTTGGTAGTGTTCTGCAGATGTAATTGTTGTTGGGGTGATGGAGTCGAGTTGATGGGCTTCTCTGGCTGCTAAATCTGCTTTTTCGTTTCCATCTATTCCCACGTGGCTTGGAATCCACATGAAGTAGATGACCCTTTTTAGCTCTCGGAGCATTTGTATTGGAAATCTCTTTAATTTTCAATTGATGCTTAACCATAATGCAGTTTTGGGTTTGTTTCTTCTGGAGGGGGCAAATTACGAGGTTGCGTAACACAAGGATGATACAAAATTAATAATTTCCTTCAAAAATCTAAAAAAAAAAAAAAAATAATACGATTCCGATTTATAAATACTTCCTGGCCGAAGTGAATTTGAAAGACAGTCAATGAATACTGCTCAGCTGAACTTGAAAAGAAAGCTTTCTGTCGACATCACCTATACTAGTACAAATAATGACATATAAACTAATGTTTACTTAATCCAAGAAGATAATACAGCTAACCTAAACCCAATATTGGACTTCACATTAAGAGATAAATTCCCAGACCAAGATTTTCCACATCTGTCCAACTCTTCCGAAAATGAACCGCCAAAAATATCCTAAACCTCAAAACACATAAATAAAAAACAAATCCCATCTCAGTTAATCAAACCAAATACTGTCTTTTAAGATCTATTTTTCTTCAAAATGAGGTCCGTTCGAAATATTATAGATATTGTTACGTTTTTATTACCAAAACCAGTAATAAACGTTTTTAATAAGAGTTCTTTTGGATTGCAAAATTAAATACTCGCAAGTTTCACAGTTTTTATCACTGCACAATTTATTTCACAATGCACAATACACTTGGTAATTATTCTTAATTACTACTTACAGTATACACTGATAGCGTCACTGTTTTTCAGATTACACAGTGCAACAATTCACTCACGGTCTCTGAAATTCACAACAAGACGGCACTGCACTGTCCTTTACTTCGCGGCACTGCACTGTCTTAAACACGGCACTAAACTGTTACTTACAGTCACGGCACAACACTGTTCTTCTTATAAAAACACTTTACCGCACTGCACTAAGTCGCACTGTAGCACTGATGTGAACATCAAGACAGGTGAGAATAAAACTGACTCGCTCGAGGCAGGCCCTTCTTTATATAGCTTGTCGGCATACATCAAAGGGGAATTGTCTGGACGTCTGGCTGGAATGTACTGGTAGGACCTAGGACATTCTATCGGTTTCTTTGATCTGCGCCACACTTTCCAAATACGCGACTCTCTTTCTCTGAAGGATTATTCATCTATTTAATTTTCGCAACACTATTTATGTATCTGTCTGTCAAGGTTTTTGTTTAACTGCTACCAAACTAGATATTTAAAAGTTTTAACTAAAAATAAAGATCAAGTTCGGTAATGACATAAATCGGACCAGTGGAAGGGAGGGTATAGAGGAGGGGAATTTCGAAAACTTCAAATAACTCCTTTATTATTCGTCGGATCGTAAAATCGTATAGAACCTAAACTATTGCAAATGTAATTGTCTATAAATGTTGTTATATACATTTTTTCATCTTTAATATTATCCGAAATATTTGCATTTTTTTCAGTTTTCGGCCTTCAAAAAACTCCCACGCCTGCTCATATCATATTAACAATAAGCTACTACATCATGAACCACACTTCATTAGAAATTTAAATATGAAATATTGTATTCATTAAACTTCTACTGTGTGAGATACATGCAAATGTTTATTTGATCTATATCATAGTCAATATTTAAACGTTTAATTCGTCGCTATTGTTCATATGCGTTAATGGATAAAATCCTACCAGGAAAAAGGAGAGGAGGGTTTAGGAAGGGGGGCTCAGAATTTCAAATTTCTACTTTATTATGAACGGATCGAAAACATTCGTAACTTAAATATTGAGAGAGTTATTTTATGCCTTGTTTTCAGTCTTCTGTAGGTTAGAAGTTTGTGATTTCAGCAAGTGGGAAATCTACTTAGTTTAAGCAGCCCCGGACGGCCTTTTTTAAAAATGTTGTATAATGTGAAAACCTATTGGTTTGCTTGAAATCAATTCACTTTAAATCTATCTATCTATCTATCTATCTATCTATATATATATATATATATATATATATATATATATATATATATATATATATATATATATAAAATTGTAACCTCTGTCTGTACATTGATTTTTTTCGCGAAATTTCACGATAATTTTTCGTTTCACATGTCATAGACACCATAACTGCATTTTGTTTCTTTGGTGTCTGTTTGTTTGTTTGTTTGTTTGTTACCTTTTCACGCATAAACGGCTGACCCGAATTTTATGAAACTTGGTATGTATATTACTACTAGCCCAACTTAGACTTTAGGCTATATTAATATTCTCTAAGACAAACAGGAGTGGAGGTTATAAGGGAAGCCTGAAATTAAATATAGTGATATTTCGTTTCCTATTGGGGGTTTGGCAAATATGCACATAACAAAAGTTGTTTATTTTGTTATTTAGAGAAACTTTTGTTATATACACTATCGTCGTATAACTAAGTATAAATGAGTTATACGTCAAAAACTACTGCGGAAGTCAACAATTTTATTTGGCACAAAAAACTCAACCGAAACCTAAACCAAACTCAGTATGTGTATTAGCACTAACGCCTTCCTTATAATAAGCCATACTATTTCTAGGGACGGGCAGGAATGGGGGTTATAAGGGAGGCCTGAAATTAAAAATAGTGATTTCCTATTGGGGTTTCGGCAAATATGCACATAACAAAAGTTGTTTATTTTGTTATTTAGAGAAATTTGCTCAACACTTCTTTTCTATATGAACTACCAGGTTCCAAATGAAAAAATTCATTCCAGTTCAAATGAAAAAAATGATTCAAATGTATGTCAACATTTTCTCATTAATAATTCAAATCTAGGCATAATGCACAGGAAACGGGAAATATGACAATAAATAGGACAGTGAAGTCTTTCATAAAAAAATAATTTTATTATTAACAAATCCACAGAAACGACGGGTGTTAACCCTAAATTGTTCAAAGTAAAGCCTTGCCAAAAATATACCATCACCATTCAGCCTCAAATGAATTCCCGAGCGTAGCCGGGTATCTGAGCTAGTAATTATCATATAATTATAGTTACAAAACATACTGTTTAAAGTACGTTAAACTTTAAATATGTTAAACGACGTTCAATTTTCCGACATTCTGTGAAATTTTTGAAATCTGCGATACGCGGATTTTAGTTGATACAGTATACTATTCCTCGAAGGAGTTGAACAAGTTAATTTAAACCGATGATATTGAGATTGCTAACCAAATGGAATAGCATCTTAATGAGTGTGAAAAGTTGGTCACGCAGGGGCTATGAAAACTAAGCATATTTCACACTTGCTAGATACACTATGGATCTGAAATAATCTTTTATCCGTTTTGCCTTTAATGGGAATCCTATGGAAACCGGACTTGAAATTTCAATTGAAAATAAAATCTATAGTGGCTCAGAACCTCAAGCTGACGTCGTAGTAGGAGTGGGATTTCCTAAAGACTGACAACAAAAAAAAACGCAAATATCTTGCTTAGTGTTTCATATAGAGAAAAAGTCCGTCACGCTGCGTAAACTAAGCAGATTTCCCACGTGAAAATTTGCGACCGCTAGAGCGGTAACAGACATATATATATATATATATATATATATATATATATATATATAGTTTTGAACGGACCTCATTTTCGTCATCTACTAGGTAGGATCGATGGACATTTGAAGAAAAATTTTAAAAATTCCGTCATGAGTACAACCCCAATAGCTGATTTCCCTTAAAGGAAATCTGCTAAAAGGTAATTGAACATAATTAGTAGTTTTTTTACAGTAGATAAAAATGTTCCCGTACATATTTCCTGCATATCTAATTGTTACGAAGAAATTCCCACCCCCTCCCACGAGTCTAAATGGATTTTCCTGATTACGAAGCGTAGGTTAAAAGATTTCAAAGAAAGTTTATAATCCGAATTTTAAAGAAATTGGAGATTCCATTCGAATATTATTGCATAAAGGACGCACGCACGCGTGTGTATATATATACATATATGTGTGTGTGTGTGTGTGTGTGTGTGTGTGTGTGTATATACATATATATATATATATATATATATATATATATATATATATATATATATATATATATGTATGTATGTATATACATATAAAATATCTAATTTCAAAATGTAATATTGTCATGGCCCCGGGTATCTTTGCTACCATATAATCTATATGGTAGCAGCGTGCTCTCACGAGAGATATTTTACAAAGCAAGGAATTCTACTCTCTTGTAATTTCAATCTGTTTCGAATCCCAATGGGTTTCTAGGGTACTATGAGTGAGTTAGTGGCTATAACTCTTGCAAGGGGAAATGAAACCACTGGCGTTATAGATGTTCCCGGAAGGGTATAAAAATATAAACTATTTGAATTGTGTAAAACAATACACACATATTTATATGTACATCCCGAATGGGCTTCACATAATATTTAAATACTGGAATAATTAAAAAAGTCCGTCACGCAGGGGCTGCGTAAACTAAGCAGATTTCCCACGTGAAGTTTTACAATAGAGAAATCTGCCTAATAACAACTGTTGTAGTAAGAAACCTCTAAACCTAAAACATTATTTAGGGCGTAATAACCCAGTAGTTTCTAGCCCCAAAAAAACAGTTAACCTAACCTCTAAACCTATTCACGAGGGATATAGTTATGGAAACGGCCGCCAGAGCTCTCGGCGGAAAGTCCGAACATAGTCTACTGGTGACCACACGCAGAATACAAATGCAAATATCTCGGTTAATATTCAAGATAGAGAAAAAATGTATATAACAATATTTATAGTAAATTTAATTTGCAATAAGATTGATTCTGTACAATTTTTCGGTCCGACGTATAGTAACGGAGATATTTCGAATTTTCGAAAATCCTCCCCTCTAAACCCCCCCCCTCCCACTGGTCCGATTTCAGCCGTTAACGAACTTGATCTTTCTTTTTACATAAAACGACTAAACATCGAGTTCGGTAACGATCAAACAAAAATTGCGACCGCTAGAGAGGTAACAGACAAATATATATATATATATATATATATATATACAGTTTTGAACGGACCTCATTTTCGTCATCTCCTGGGTAGGATCGATGGACATTTGAAGAAAAATTTCGAAAATTCCGTCATGAGTACAACCTCAATAGCTGATTTCCCTTAAGGGAAATCTGCTAACAATATACGAGAAAAGTATGTGTTGCTACAATAATGCCAACTAAGATTATCTAAATATTGAAAGAAATGAAGGAAACATAATGTGGCGGTTTAACGATAACTTCCTTCTCCATGTTAAGAGAACTCCGTCACGCAAGGGCTGCGTAATCTAAACATATTCCCAACTTGAGGGAAGACTATCCATTTCATCTCAAAAGTACGTTATCTCTAGCAAACTAATACCACGAAGTTACACGGCTGATTGATAATTTGGCAATGCCAGGGTCATTCAGTAAAACAGTTGTTTTCGTTGAACACTTTATTTTATATTTGTTCTTGTGGTATGTAAATACAAACTCTTCAGGGGGTATTTCATTCTAAGATGTGCTTGCCACCAATATGTAACCATATAAACATTATTTCAAAGCTAGAAGAGTCATACTTATTGAGTGATCCTAGCCATAAAAATGTGAGGGATATTGTACAGGAAAACGTTTAAGAAGATAAGTCTGTCACGTGGGGGCTGCGTTGACTAACTAGATTTCCCACGTGTATTTATCTCGAAACGTATAATTTCAACGAGAACAATATTTGTAATTTAGGCTTCAAATAAACTGACATTAATATGACATGAGGAGGAGTGGGGGTTCACTGAAGGCTTAAAATTTAGAAAATGCAAATATATCGGATAATAATCAAGATAATGAAAAAATGTACGCAACAACATTTATAGAACATTACAGTTGTAGTAAGATTGCCTCTATACAATGTTTCGATTAGACGCATAATAACGGATATATTAAGAATTTTCGAAATTCCCCCCTTCCCCTATTCGGACATCAGTTATTAACGACTTGATCTTTAGCTTTAAATAAAACGTTTAAATATTGAGTTTGGTAACTATCAAATAAAAATTGCGACCGCTAGATCGGTAACAGACATATATATATATATATATATATACTTTTGAACGGACCTCATTTTCGTCATCTCCTGGTTAGGATCGATGGACGTTTGAGGAAATATTTCGAAAATCGCGTCATGAGTACGAACTCTACAGTTGATTTCCCATAAGAGAAATCAGCTAAAACAATTAACACAAGTTTCAGTAGATATGCGTTCCTAAGTTATTCCAAGTTTATATTTCAACGAAAACAATTCCTGTTCAAACGAATGAACGCCGGATAACACAATATTTGAAACTTAAATTCTGTTATATTCATCGTTCAGACTTTTTTTTTATACAGACCGTTTCTTGTATAGCAACGGAATGACTTAGCATAAATTCAATTTTTGGAAAGGGATGAAAAAGAAGACAAGAATTAATGCATATGTTAATATAATATCTAATCATTATACTTCAGTGATTAACAATTTTTAGTTGAACCCATCAACGACGAGTAATCCAGCAAGTAAGCAAGAGTATTGAGTTTAAGGATGTGCAGCAGTAAGCAATGTTGCCGTCAGCTTTGGGAAAGAAGATACACGGCCTTGGCGTAAATACGAGTATACTTACGCAGCAGCAACTGTGGAAAAAATATGCACAGCTGGTTAGCTTATTTTATTAGTATTACTTACGCCCAATTACGCCCGTTTTAGCAGATTTCCCTTAAGGGAAATCAGCTATTGAGGTCGTACTCATGACGCGAGTTTTGAAAAATTTCCTCAAATGTCCATCGATCCTACCCAGGAGATGACGAAAATGAGGTCCGTTCAAAATTATATATATATATATCTATATATATATATATATATATATATATATATATATATATATATATATATATAGATATAGATATATAGATATATATATATATATATATATATATATTTGTCTGTTAACGCTCTAGCGGTCGCAATTTTTGTTTAATCGTTACCAAACTTCATATTTGAACGTTTTACGTAAAAAGAGAGATCAAGTTCGTTAATGGCTGAAATCGGACCAGTGGGAGGGGGGGTTTAGAGGGGGGGATTTTTGAAAATTCAAAATATCTCCGTTACTATACGTCGAATCGAAAAATATTATAGAATCAATCTTATTGCAAATTAAATTTACTATAAATATTGTTATATACATTTATTCTCTATCTTGAATATTAACTGAGATATTTGCATTTGTATTCTGCATGTGCTCGGCAGCAGTGGCTATGTTCGGACTTTCCGCCGTGAGCTCTGGCGGCCGTTTTTGTAATTATTCGTCCCTCTCGTGAATAGGTTTAGAGGTTACTTACTACTACAGTTGTTATTAGGCAGATTTCTCTATTGTAAAACTTCACGGGGGAAATCTGCTTAGTTTACGCAGCCCCTGCGTGATGGACTTTTAATTTACCATTTGGCTGTTATACCCGAGTGTGTCAGGGGCTATTACGACCCATGGATAAATGGACATATTTTACGACTGAAAGTGATTAATTTTGACATGCATCAGATATAACTCGTTTTCGCTCAGCAGAACATTTTTTAAACCTTTTTTCTTGTAAATATCAGGTTGCCAAGTGGTTGAGATGCACATATCTATTGGCAGTGAAGAAAATTATTATTTGTAGTGCTCCCGAACCTCTTCAATTTTATTTCTTAAAACAAACATGTCCAATGCCTCATTTTCCCTATCAGATATTATTTTAAATATATATTCCAGGTTTTCTTCATCAGGAGTCAAAGAAAAAGAGAAAGTTTAGTTAAGTGAAAAATTACAATATACCTGTCGACAGTAGATTTTTTATAATTCTAAATGCAATATATTCTAAGTTTGGTCAAATTTATTTAGAGTGAAAATATATTTACTTATTATTTTTTTGCAGGTTGGTCTCCATGCAAATGAATTAATATTCGTAGATACTGTCAGGATTTTGTCTACATCTACAATGAAGAGGGTGATAATAAATATATATAGTTTATTGTCGTTTTACAAAATATGCCATTTATAACATCATTAATATGAAAGTAATAAAGACTCAATCTCTTTTATATGTTATCATTCTTAACCCTCCCAATACCACGGATCCGGACAATCACAGACTACCACGGGGGTCCTTGCCGGACCCCACTCTTTTTTATGACGTTTTTTTCAAATAAAAACCTACTTTATTTGGATCTATTAGTTAGGAATATGAAAAGTGACTACAATTAATACATACCTATTACAATTTTATTGATTGTATGAAATTTATTTATTAAAAAAAATTATTGATTGTAAAAAAATTATTGATTAAGAAACAAAATCCTTCGTTTATTGTCTTGGTTCACTGATTTGACTATTTGGAGTCATCATTTTACGTATTTTGTTAGCACAGTTGCCGTTCTAAGAATCCCGTTTTTCATCAAAATACGAGAAAAGAGAGTAAAAATAGGAAGGAATACGTTGTTTTTATTCTCTTTCCTCGAGTTTGGTGACTTAAAACTTTTAATAAGAATTAAAGTCGTTTTTCCAATGTGCAAATGTTTCAGTTCACTTGAAACCTCCGTCGAAAGTGGACAGGATTGTTTCCTGAAGAACAAAACGAATCCTAGAATTAGTGAATTATTATGACGAACAGCTTGATAATTTGGAAGAAAGTGAAGAGTGCTCCAAAGCTGATGACGTTGTTGAAATGAGAGGGAAGAAAATGAAGAAATTGAAGTTGATGAAAATATTATAGAAGATGAAGATGAAGAAGAAATTGACCCCCGTGGTAGTCTGTGATTGTCGGGACCCGTGGTATTGGGTGGGTTAAAAAAGTTATACGTGTAGTACCATTGGGTCTCTCAAGGACCCCAAACCAAGTTTTTTTAGAAATAAATAAATTATTAATGGTTTATCTAGTAGAATCTGTAAAAACTGTTAATACGATCTGATACAAAACCATTTCTAAGGAAAAGTCACAAAGTAACAATTCGATTGGTCAAGTATTTCATAAAGTTTTCGTGAAAATTCCGAGAGCTGGGGTCCTCGGAGGACCCCATGGTATTGGGAGGGTTAAGAAAGGCTTGTTTCAGAAGATGTAATAATTGAATTCAGATTAATACTTGCTAAAGTATGACAAATAATAAAAAGCTTTTTTGCAAAACGTTTTCATTTGATGATACAATCCTAATAGTCCCTCTGTATTTAATATGTTATTTTTACTTTTTGGATTTGTAAAAGAAATCAGAGAATTGTTGAATATCAGAGTACTACTACTTTTCCATTGGTAACAGTTGAGTTCATCATCACTCTCAGAGATTAATGTATGAGAAGGATGTAGTGTTCGTCTTGTATTTCGGTGCTTGGAGTAAATCCCTTCCGAGAATAGAATTGTGCGTAAAGGGTAAGAATAAAATTAATAATAGAAGCCTTTAAATAAGTAATGTCCTGTCTGATTGAAATGAGCCGTATTTGAAGAGGCTACTCATAGATACACAAAGGAGCTAAAAAGTCTGTCACACAGGTGCTGCGTAAGCTAAGCAGATTTCTCAACTGCGGGCATAACACTTAGCGAACCTGATCTTCATTTTTACATAAAGCGTTTAATAATCGAGTTTGGTATCGATCAGATAAAATCAGATAAAAACTGTGACCGCTAGAGCGTTAAGAGACAAATAAATATATATATATACATATATATATATATATATATATATATATATATATATATATATAAATATATATATATATATATATATATATATATATATATATATATATATATATATATATACTAGCTCAGATACCCGGCTTCGCCCGGGAATTTGAGGCTGAATGGTGATAGTATATTTTTGGCAAGGCTTTACTTGGAACAATATTTTGACATTTACCCGTTCCAGTGTTTTGGGTTAATACCCATTTTTGGCGTTTGTTAATAATAAAATTAATTTTTTATGTAAGACTTCACTCTCCTGCTAATTGTCATATTTCCCGTCTCCCGTGCATTATGCATGGATTTCAATTATTAAGGACAAAATATTGATATACATTTGAATTAATTTTTTCAGGTGAGGTACCTCATAGTTCATATTGGAATGAATTGTTGAGCATATCTAAAGTTACCCTAAATAACAAAATAAACAACTTTTGTTATGTGCATATTTGCCGAAAAACGAATACAAAACGAAATATCCCTATTTTTAAATTCAGGCCTCCCTTACAACCTCCACTCCTGCCCATCCCTAGAAATGTTGGTATGGTTTGTTATAATGAAATCGTTAGTATTAATACACATACCAAGTTTTATTTATTTCGGTTGGGTCTTTTGTGCCAAATAAAATTGTTCACTCCCGCTATAGTTTTTAGCGTATAACTCATTTATACATCCGTATACGACAAAAGTGCATATAACAAAAGTTACTCTGAATAACAAAATAAACAACTTTTGTTATGTAAATATTTGCTGAGAAAGCAATAGGAAACGAAATATCGCTATTTTTAATTTCAGGCCTTCCTTATAACCCCCACTCCTGCCCGTCCCTAGAAATGTTTGTATGACTTATTATAAGGAAATCGTTAGTATTAATTCACATAGCGAGTTTGGTTTAGTTCGGTTGAGTCTTTTGTTCCAAATAAAATTGTGGACTCCCGCTATAGTTTTTAGCGTATAACTCATTTATACATCCGTATACGACAAAAGTGCATATAACAAAAGTTACTCTAAATAACAAAATGAACAACGTTTGTTATGTTTACATTTGACGAAAAACCAATAGGAAACGAAATATCGCTATTTTTAATTTCAGGCCTCCCTTATAACCCCCACTCCTATTTGTCTTAGAGAATATTAATATAGCCTAAAGTCTAAGTTGGGCTAGTAGTAATATACATACCAAGTTTCATAAAATTCGGTTCAGCCGTTTATGCGTGAAAAGGTAACAAACAAACAAACAAACATACACGAAAGAAACAAATTGCAGTTTTGGTATCTATGACATGTGAAACGAAAAGTTATCGTGAAATTTCGCGAAAAAAATCAATGTACAGACAGAGGTTACAATTTTATATATATATATATATATATATATATATATATATATATATACTAGCGTACCCGACAGACGTTGTCCTGCATGATGTTTCAAGCGATTAGGATATTAAACGAAGTATGAAATGAAAAACAAATAATGTAATAATTTCAATATTCTTTATAGTGATCCATTTTTCTAAAAACAATTCGTTATAATCAATAATGTTCATATTGGAAAGAATTGTTGAGGATATCAATATTTCTTTGCAAATTACTTTCTTCACACATTGTTATACGAAAAAATGTTTAAAAAATAAGCTACTTTTAATAACACAAAAAACAACTTTTGTTATGTGCACGTTTGCCTAAAAACAAATAGAAAATGAAATATCGCGAATTTTTTATTCAGGCCTCCCTTATAACCCCCACTCCCGTTCGAACCTAAAAAATTTAATATAGGTTATAATCATGGAAGAATTAATGCTAATTCACATACAGAGTTTTGTTAAGTTCGGTTCAATCGTCTGTGCCCAATAAAATTGTTGGTTCCCACTTTAATTTTTTAGTGTATATCTCGTTTTTACTTTGTTATACGAAAAAAGTGAATATAACAATAGTTACTCTAAATAACAAAATAAACAACTTTCATCCTGTGATTATTTACCGAAAAACCAATAGGAAACGAAATATCGCTATAGGCTTCCCTTACAACCCCCACTCCTGCTCCATCTGCCGGCCTGATTTGTGAATCCATCCAGGGCGTCACCCAAACGCATAAAAAAAAATCATTCAAATCGGTCCAGCCGTTTAGGAGGAGTTCAGTGACATACACACGTACAGTAAAACTAATATATATATATATATATATATATATATATATATATATATATATATACAACTTTGAAAGGACCACATTTTCGTCACCTCTTAGGCGGTATCGATGGACGTTTGAAGACATCTCAACATCTCAAAAACTGATTTCGCCTAAGAGAAATCTGCTAAATGGCAGTTCACAGAAAGGCTATTAGTGTAGAAGAAGGTAAAATGACTAAGATTCTCTGCGAACAGTCACCACTAGCAGAATCCCGATGGTGAGCAATACACAAATAATATTATTATTATTATTATTTATTAACGTCCACTTTTTGCAACTCAGGCTAATTGGGACGGGTTATCGACAGGTTACCACGCTTTTCTAGCCAGGGTGGGATTTTAGGATGTTATTTAATGAATTTCGTCACTAAATCATTTCCTTTGCCCAAGCGAGAATCGAACTCGCCACTCTAGGTTTACCATGTGAGATAAAGCTCAACGCTTTAACACGCATGGCTAACGTGAGCCCCTACGAATAATATAAGATATATATATATATATATATATATATATATATATATATATATATAGATATATATATATATATACAGTTTTGAACGGACCTCATTTTCATCATCTACTAGGTAGGATCGATGGACATTTGAAGAAAAATTTCGAAAATTCCGTCATGAGTACAACCTCAATAGCTGATTTCCCTTAAGGGAAATCTGCTAATTGAACGAATTAGGGTCACCTAGTATCTTGAATGATTCCAGGGACCCTACGGAGTGGGATGTGGCCGGGTATGAGTTATTACACTTGAGAGTAAATTAAAATATTAAAAACTCGTGTTAATGAGGTTTTCAAATAGAGGGACTTCGCCAAAAAAAAAAAAAAAATTATCTTATTTTTAATTAACTTACAACTTTGTTTATATGGGATTCTTATGACAAGAAAAATGGAAAATAGATGGTGTCAGAACTACGGCGTGTTCAGGATGTGAGAAATTCCCTCAGTTTGTTCTGGGCTACGTGGCGGACTCGGTCATATTTGTAATTACAGCGATTTTATTACCACAGGCTGGAGTATTTGCTATTTTATGTTTAGTTATTTTTTTCAAATGAACTTCTGAAGTGTTGTATTTATTGAAAGAATGCAGGGGCTGCATAAACTAAGCAGATTTTCCACGTGAAGGTTTAGAATAGATACATTCATAACACCACCGTGAATACCAAGTCAATAAATACAAGTGGTAATGAGAAATCGTTCAGTCCATTTACATGTTAATAGTCTCTACTACAAAAAGCATCTAAATTGGTTAAGAAACAGGTCAGCCAACCACTCAGAGCTGATTAAATAGATATTAATATTCTAAACCAGAAAGAAAAACAATTACTGAAATATATCTGAATGTAACACATAGATATTAATATTCTAAACCAGAAAGAAAAACAATTACTGAAATATATCTGAATGTAACACATTAATTTTATTGAAAACTATTTACTATAGCTAGTGCTGTAATTTATAATGAATCAGAATAATTTTTATCTCAATCACTCAAATTTTAGTAATCCAAGAACAAAAGAAGGAGGGGGTGGGGTTAACTGAACCTATTTGCATATATCTCACAAAGTATATGTTTAATGAAAAAAATATTTGGTATTTAACCTTGAAATGAAGTGGTTCATGATATAATAGCTCATTATTAATAAGGCATGAGTAGGAGTGGGGGATTACTGAAAGCCGGAAACTATAAAATCCAAATATGTTAGTTAATATTCATGATACAGAAAATATGTAAAGAACAACATTTATAGATCATTCAATTGTCAATATGATTGGTTTTATACAATTTTTCGATCCGGCGTAACGGAGATATTTCGAAATTCGACTGCGAGAGAGTTAACAGACATATGTATGTATGTATGTGTGTATATATGTATATATATATATATATATATATATATATATATATATATATATAGTTTTGAATGGAAATTTCGTAGTCTCTACTGGGTAGGATCGATGGACATTTGAGAAAATTTTTCGAAAAGCGCGTCATGAGTACGACCTCAATAGTTGATTTCCCTGAAGGTAAATCTGCTAAAAATGCAAATATTTCCGTTAATGTTTGAGATTCAGGTAAAATGCGAAGAGGAACATTTGTACGACAAACATTTACAGTTCTATTGATTATATACATATTTTTATTCCGATTCTTCACGTCACTTTTCCAAAGGTAAGTCTGCTAAAATTCTAATATAATCGTAGTACATAAACAGCGCAGTGGTTTGTTGTGATGCTTTGTTGGTCTGTGACTAATGCTTTCAGCAACCTGCATGAACAAGTTCTGCATCACATGGTTCAACCCTCAGTATAATAATTTTGAAAGCCTAGCGAAAAGACATATTAAGATAAATCTTTCCCATTATAACTCAGTGTTGTGATCGACATTTACTATTCTAAATGCTGGTGGAAGATCATAACAACAATTATCCGAAGAAAATTGTGGTATAAAATGAATATTTTAATAGATTAGCTCGTGTTTAAAAACAACAGATACAGAGAAACAATATAAATGCAGTATCAAGGTTAGCATGTGGGGAGCGAAATAGAAAAAATATATAATCGATTTTTACCACAACGGTATTCATTTCCTTAAAACGAAGAAGCGAAAGACGAAAACTGAGAAACTAATGTACTTGGTTCATAATTAAACAAAGCAACCAAGTGATAAATTGATTTTAATTACATGGAAAAGCAAAAAAAAAAAAAACAGCAGTCAATCTATGAAAGTAAAAATGGTAGATATATAGTATCTGTGAACGAAATGATGCTGGTTTTGTCCTCTTTAAAATGGTACGAACGAAAACTCTAGCTAATTTGATACTTTTTTCCTCTCCCGCAAATGCTTCCTTACGGGGTGCACAACGTGCCTAAAGAAGTTTTCACTTCAATTGTAAATAAACTATCAAATGATTAGGTTATAAAATACCATATGATTTTATTTCTAAACCTTAGTACTAGCGGTGGCGGTGGCGGTGTCGCGATTTCATACTTTTTTCCTCTCCCGCAAATGCTTCCTTACGGGGTGCACAACGTGCCTAAAGAAGTTTTCACTTCAAAAAAACATAAAAAAAGTACATATATTAAAATTAAAAGTCATTTAATTGTAATATTGGCTAATTATAATGCCAGTTGAAAATATGTACTTGTTTGGGAGAAAATATATGTTTATGTAATATAATATATAATGAAAAAAGTGTATATACTATTATTATATAGGATAAGTAAGTATATTGCCAGTATTAAAAAATGTGCAATAATTATTAATTATTGGCCAAATATAAGGGCATTTAAAAATATTAAGCCAGTAGTAAGATGTGTAAATAGCTACAACGAAACTCGTGTTACTAGCACACATCTTTAAGTAAATATAATTAAATAATAATGTATTTATAGATTTAGTTAAGAAATAAATGAATAGAAAATTAGTAAATTTACAATATATTAGTTGATATTATTTAAGACATAGAGTTAATCAGGGACTTGTAAACAGCATTATACCACTATAATGGGCATAATTACCTAGTTGTTGATTGCCCAAAGCATATTAATTCTAATCCTAACACAAAGCCACCAATAGTAAAGGGTGGTTTACTGAAGGCATGATCAGAAATACTGGGGAAACATTATAGAGACCACTATACTGATAGAAGAGGAAAGGGTTAAGTACAAAACTACCAACTCTACTGCCTACAGTATATCATTATCAATATTATAATAGTTTAAAAAAGAAAAATGGTTGTCTTCAGAGGCATTGGAATAAACATTTATTTGGCTAAGAACTCCGTGATGAGTCAAGGGCTTTCTCTCTACATGTATTTCGTAGTCAAGTAGTAAGCTTGGCACTGTCACAGGGGCAAGGCTCAAGTATATTATGATCCACTCCGTTCTTAAATTTGGAAACAGAATTACTTCAAGATTTCGTTGATACGTGACCTCAATTCAATCTTCATTGAAGGTCAATAGATGAAAACACATGAAGTATCTTTCACTAATTTATTTTTCCTCTACATATCTCTTGACCATGAAGTGGCCACCACTTCAGGAGTAGTATACTTCATATAAAAAGATTCGTCCTTAAAACCAAGCGGACACCTCAAGAATGGAAATGGACAACAATAATCAGCTGATAACATGAAAACCTTAAAATAATGAGCATTATGAAATACGTTTACAGAAAAAGGGTCGAGTTTTGAGAAATAGATTCCAGAAGAAATATAACTACATCTAATCGACTTGCTGTTTATTTAAATATCTGATAAATATGCCATGAAAATTCCTTATCTCAATTTTCTTGTCACTGTGCAAAAGACGGGTATTTTAGATTTTACGACAAAATCTTCAAACAGGTAAGTGGGTTACCGAAGGAAGAAAGTATATCAGTGGCATTGAAAACGATGGAAAAATTATGTTTCTGGACGCCAAAATCCATAGAAAAACTGACGGTGCTTTGGAGTTCAAATGGACGCAAAAAACAACATTTTCTGGGAGAATGCTTAATTATTTTTCTAGCCATTCCCTAAAATCAAGAAACATTTTCTATACAATAGATCACTCACAGCACTAGAAAGAACCACTCCTAAATATTTCAAAGTAGTAAAAACGTCCGTCACGCAGGGGCTTCATTAACTAACCAGATTCCACACGTGCATTTGCATATTTAAATACAATATAAATGCATATTTGCATTTATCTCAAAACTTAAAAGTTTAATGAGAACAATATTTGGTATTTATGCTTCAAGTAAAGTGGTTCATATCATAATAGAATACTGTTAATATGAGATGAGTTGGAGTGGGGCTTTACTGAAGACAGAAAACTAAAAAATGCTAATATCTCAGTTAATAATCAAGATACAGAAAAAATGTACATAACAACATTTATAGAACATTATATTTGCAATACGATTGGTTCTATATAATGTTTCAATCCGACGCATAATAATATATGATTATGATGATGATAAAATGATTATATATCAAGTTTGGTAATGATAAGACAAAAATTGCAACCACTAGAGTGGTAACAGACAAATATATATACAGTTTAGAACGGACCTCATTTTCGTCATCTCCTGGACGATGGACATTTGTAGAAAAATATCGAAAATCGTGTCTTGAGTACGTCCTCAATAGCTAATTTCCCTTAGGGGAAATCTTCTAAAAAACAAATTAAGAGGCATTTCTAAAGAAAAATTATTTCTATAAAAATGATAGAAAAATAAATAAAAAAGAAAAAAACGAAAAAAGAAAGTCCCTTGAACGAAAACCAATCTGAATATATAAAGGAAATCAAGCCAGGCTCACATTTGATTCTCAAGTTTTTAATATTAGGGACAATCTGTTTGAAGAAACGACCAATAAAAATTTTAAAATAAAACGACCCGACGACATTGAAGATATACAAGAACAGCGAAAAATGAAAAAACTAACTCAAGACTAGCACTGTGACTCAAAATGGTAGCACTATAACTAAACTAAGTACCTTGATATGAAAAATGGATGACGCAGAAGTAATAATGCGAAGACAAGCATAATAAAAAACAAAAATCTCACACAGTTGAAGATTGAGGAGTTTTTTCACATAAGAACGATTAACCGAATAACAACGAGAAATTAAGAAATAGTAATAAACAAACAGCTATACCAACAAAGTAGCATAAACTATGAAAACCCACAAAAAGACGAGGGCCAACAGAAGAAATTTGTCCCTTTGAAATATAATCCAGTAATAGCTGGGCACATTAAGAAAATCTATAAGGATGTGGGACTAATGGGACTAAAATCAGTAAAAATTCCAATCATATAAAAAATAGACTAAAAGACAAAGAAGCAAAATACAATGTTAATAAAATAAACTCTTCTGCCTGGGACAATTTTTATATAGGGGAATCGTCGCAGACCTTAAGGAAAAGATTGAAACAACATTGCAAAAATGTTGATTATTTAGAAAATAGAACCTCTTTGGCATTTAAACATTTATTTAATTTTGATGAGACAGAAATTTTAAATAATGACAAAAAAGTAATGATTTGGAAGATGAACGAAAATATCTTTTCAATTCTCATTATTAACTACAAATAATATGTTAAAAACAAGAAAACTGAGATATTCATCAATGCTTAAATAAACAGCAAGTCGATTAAATGTAATTATGCTTCTTCTAGAATCGATTTTACAAAACTGGAACCTTTTTATGTAATCAAATTTTAGACTTCATTATTTTAAGGTATCGAGGTAATCAGCTGATTGGTTGTACATTCTTACAGTCTTGAGGTGACTGGTATACGACATCCACATTTGATTACGATCCATCCATATTTGACTGTGACATAATGATGTTTGTAATGTTTGCCCTAGGCTTTCGAATCTGTTATCCAAGAAAAGGGACATAAGAAAAACGTCCGTCATGCAGGGGCTTCGTAAACTAAGCAGATTTCCCAAGCGAAGGTTTACAATAGATAAATATACATACTGGTTACATCACCGCAAATATTAAGTAAATAAATGCAAACAGTAATGAGAAATCTTTCAGTTACAAGTTAATAACTCTAAAAAGGGAAGTGTTTGAATTGTAAACCTGAATTCTAGACCGGAAAGAAAAACCATTAATGAAATATATATGAATATAACACATTCATTTTATTGAAAACTTAATCTAATACTGAATTTTTTAATGAATCAGAATAATTTTAATCTCAATTACTTAAATTTTAGTAATCCAAGAACAAAAGAAGGGGGGGGGACCAACAGTCCGTATTTGCATATATCTCACAAAGTAAAAGTTCAATGAAAGCAATATTCCATATTTAATCCTTTAATGAAGTGGTTCATGACATATCAGCTTATTATTAATATAACACTAGTAGGAGTGGGCGTTTACTAAAAGCGTAAAACTATCATATCCAAATATCTCGGTTAATACTCATTATACGGACAATATGTATAGAAGATTATTTATAGTAAATTGCATCTGCAATAAGATTGGTTCTATACAAGTTTTCGATCCGACGTATAGTAACAGATACGAGATATTTTGAATCTCCGAAAATCCTTCCCCTAAAGCGCCCTCCCCATGGTCCGATTTCAACCGTTAACAAACTTGATCTTTCTTTTTACATAAAAAGACTAAATATCGAGTTTGGTAACAATTAAACAATAATTGCGACCGCTAGAGCGGTAACACGCACATATATATTTATATATTTCTAGCCAGGTTGGGACTAAGTATTTTATTTAATGAGTTCCATCACTAAATAATTTCCCCACAGATTTTAAGAGACACTGCATTTTATTGACTTTTAGGAAACATACCGTCAGTAAATAATTAATAATTTTAGCATATGTATTTTTAAAAAGGGATAGATTGTTTGGATAGACAAACAATTCACCGATCGACTTCCTGAAGCTACCAGAAATTTTATTTCATTAAAAAATAACTTAAGTATTAAAGCGTTCAGGACTGTAATTCTCATGATTTTGTGAGAAATCGTTTTTGTTATTTATGAGACTCTAAATTCTTATTAAAAGCCCCCAACCTGCTTCAATTTTTCCGCATTCATGTTTTAATTTGATTACACAGGAATTTTGTGGCTTAGCGACGATTTAATTATGTGAAGATATTAAATTTCGTTTGGAGGGTAAATTTTCCTTTCTGAATTTTTAAAGAAACTTTTTCCTTATTCGTTACATAAACATTCCTGTTAGTTAAAGTTACTTTAATCTCGGCTCGAAGAGAGAATGGCGGAAGGTCATAAAATGAAATTCACGTAACTATCTTCCAATGGTTTATTTTTCCTCTACAAGTTTCGCATCCTCTATGACGCGCCTCTTTAAGAATAGAGGCAATACATATTAAAAAGATTCTTCCTTATCACTGAGGCGGTGAGGTGACCGTAAAATGAATGTGTTATATTCATATATATTTCATTAATGGTTTTTCTTTCCGGTCTAGAATTCAGGTTTACAATTCAAACACTTCCCTTTTTAGAGTTATTAACTTGTAACTGAAAGATTTCTCATTACTGTTTGAATTTATTCACTTAATATTTGCGGTGGTGTTACCAGTATGTATTTTTATCTATTGTAAACCTTCGCTTGGGAAATCTGCTTAGTTTACGCAGCCCCTGCATGACGGACTTTTTCTTATGTTCCTTTTCTGGAATAACAGATTTGAAAGCCTAGGGCAAACATTACCAACATCATTATGTCGCAGTCAAATATGGATGGATCGTAATCAAATGTGGATGTCGTATACCAGCAGTTGTGGAGATATATGGAACGATCAGTGAATAAGTGATTAATGCTGAGAATATTTCAAGCCCGAGAGAGTAAATAGAACAATAATCAATCCAAGGAACAACTATACCCTTTAATAAACAAAAATACACCACTGAAAAGGACTTGTGCAACACTACTTTACAAAAGTCCATCACGCAGGAGCTGCGTAAACTAAGCAGATTTCCCTAGTGAAGCTTATTAATAGATAAATATACATACTGGTAACACAACAAAACCGTGAATAAGAAATGTTTCATCCAATTTCAATAACCTGCCGTCAGGAAGCGATAGGTTAGAAATGTAAATAAACGGATCTGCTCGCCTCACACCGGAAAGAAAAACAAAATATATCAGAATATAACATATTAATTTTATTGAGAACTATTTACTAAATCTAGTACTGAAATTAATAATGAGTCAGAATAATTTTTATCTCAATCAATCAAATGTTAGTAGTCCAAAACCTTAAGATGGGGGGGGGGGAGGCACCAGGACATATTTGCAAGCATCTCGTATAATAAAGATCTCTTTTGATTTATAATGTGATTTATTTTGTAGCCGAGTATTGTTTACGTAACATGTGTAGAAGTAGCGGTTTGCTGATGGCTGAAAAATGCAAATATCTCCGTTAATATTCAAGATAGTGAATAATAGATATAACATATTTATAGTACATTTAATTTGCAATAAGATTGGTTCTATACAAGTTTTCGATCCGACCTATAGTAACCGAGATATTTCCTCTAAACCACCCCCCCCCTCCCTGGCCCGATTCCAGCTGTTAACAAACTTGATCCTTCTTTTTACATAAAACGACTAAATATCCAGTTTGGTAACGATTAATCAATAATTGCGACCGCTATAGTGGTAACCGACGAATATATAGATAGATATGCAGGTAGGATCGATGGACATTTGAAGAAAAATTTCGAAAATCTAAAAGCGATTGAGTACATCCTCAATAGCTGATTTCCCTTAAGGGAAATCTGCTAAAACCCTCATACTCCAGTCCTTCCAGAGCAATGTACTTCGGATAGCGGCGAATGCTCCTTGGTTTGTTAGGAACAGCCAAATCCACAAGGGATTGGAGGTTGCTCCTATTTCAGTACATTTCCAACAACTTGTGAGGAAATATCATGGCAGCCTTCCGATGTCAAGTGGAGCACTCATTATAATTTAGATGCAATGACTGAAAGACGACTACGTCCGAGGTTGTACCAAAATCTCTTAATTTTGTAACAAATCTTATAGTAACACTTTTAGCAGATTTCCCTTAAGGGAAATCAGCTATTGAGGTTGTACTCATGGCGGAATTTTCGAAATTTTTCTTCAAATGTCCATCGATCCTACCTAGTAGATGACGAAAATGAGGTCCGTTCAAAACTGTATATATATATATATATATATATATATATATATATATATATATATATATTTATATATATATTTGTCTGTTACCGTTCTAGCGGTCGCAATTTTCGTTTAATCGTTACGAAACTCGATATTTAACAGTTTTATGTAAAAAGACAGATCAAGTTCGTTAATGGCTGAAATCGGACCAGAGGGAGGGGGGGTTTAGAGGGGGAATTTTCGAAAATTCCAAATATCTCCGTAATTATGCATCGGATCGAAAGATTGTATATAACCAATCTTATTGCAAATTAAATTTACTATAAACATTGTTCTGTACGTTTATTCTCTATCTTGAATATTAACCGAGATATTTGAATTTTTCAGTTTTCAGCAAACCGCCACTTCTACTCATGTTAGGTAAACAATACTCTGCTACATAATAAATCACATTATTGGAAGTTTAAATACCAAAAATTGTATTCAAGAGACCTTTATTATACGAGATACATGCAAATATGCCCTGGTAACCCCCCCCCCCCATCTTAAAGTTTTGGACTTCTAAAATTTTATTGATTGAGATAACAATTATTCTGACTCATTATTAATTACAGTACTAAATATAGTAAATAGTTCTCAATAAAATAATTTGTTATATTCTGATATATTTCAGTAATTGTTTTTCTTTCCGGTGTGAGCCGGGCCGACCTGTTTGTTTACATTTCTAACCTAACGCTTCCTGTCGGCAGGTTATTGAAATTGGAGGACACATTTCTTATTTCCGTTTGTATTTATTAACGGTGGTTATTAACGGTGTTGTTGTGTTAGCAGTATGTATATTTATCTATTACTAAATCTGCTTAGATTACGCAGCCCCTGCGTGACGGACTTTGTTTGTATAATACTTATGTAATGGTCCAAATAAATTTTCTTTCTTTCTTCTTCTTCTCAATCCAAGGAAAGGCCACGAAGCACGTGAGCCTTGATCATCAGGTTAGAATTGTTGAGTCACTGATGATAAGTATTGAATTGCACTTCCTGGCCGTATTACACTCGACCTCGGACCTGCGGCTGGACTGATATCTCGATTACCAGATGACACATCATAATATTTAGTATCGATTGTCGACGGAAGTGCAGTCACACTTAAAGGTCGATTATAGTATGAGTAGAGTTGAGGGAGAGGAAGGCCCATGACCTCGGCACGAAACGCATGACGCAAATCCCCATCGTGTAAATCACCCAATAAAGATCAACTCCCGCCTCTCCACCAGCCAGATTACACCCGGGGGACCAACCAACAACATGAAGTTAATCTATATACTCCTTATCGTTATCTGTGAGTAACAATCTATATATCAACCATAAGCTCGATTAAATAAAACCAAAATAAATAAAGCTATTATAATACCACAATTAATAATCCATTAAACACTCTCAGTATCTTAGAAACCAAGTTTAATGGTAATTGTTTATAGAAATTCCGATTGGAAGCTTGTAAAAAGTTTATTATTCTAATGATATAATTAACAGCCTCTGTCATAAGGTTTTTATAATTAACTCTGCCCATAAATATAAAATATTTTGACGTACAGCGGATTTAAACATGTTTCCTTCCTTTTGAAATGTGTATAAAAATACCTCTCAAAGGAAACACTACTATTAATATACCATTGGTTATTGGGTAGGATAGTCGGTTAAGCTGTGATGTCATTGTATTGTGAAAATTTAGAGAAAATAGAAGAAAAATAATATTTACTTCCTACATTTCAAATGCGGGCCATATTATTCATACCGAATGAGATGTATTTCTGCCATCAAACAATATTATTTGGGACTCAAAAAATTAGCATTTGTCTGAAAAATAACACAATTGGCGGCATCGTATATCTTGGACAAATTAAAAAGATTGAGTGGGTATATATTTTTAATAACAAACATTTTTCTGCATTCGACGAACTTCGTCAACAAAAAGATTTTTTCTGACTAAATATAAATAAAAAACAAAATTGTACACTGTCTCATAAACAAATGATTTGATTTGGTTTGAGGCTTTAGATAACAAAACAAAAACGTAAAAAAATGAAACTCCAAGGTACTTTGGGCCAAACTCATTGTGGTACCTATGTGTCAACAAAACAGTGGAGTTTCTTAAACCAATGTCGACAAAACTTTGTTCATTTCTAGACTGTAAGGCACCAAAAAAAATATTATATAACGTTACACTATGGTACTTAGCATGTATAGATTGTAGGCGTTTTTCAATTGAGGGGTTGAAAGCTAAAAAACCATAAATGATTTTTAAATAACCCCAAATATAAACAAAATCTTTATTTACTAGAAGTTAGAATATAATGTTCACAAATGTAATAACTATTACTTTTCAATATCTAAGTACTGTACAGACTGTTAAATGAAGAAATATCAGCAACAAGGACAGTTATACTTAATAAAATCTTGTTCATGGTCCTCCTAATAGAGTTGTGAAAATAATTTGGCTCTTAAATATTTTTGATTTCATTAAAACGTGTAACTGTTTTATTTTTAATTTCAAAGACAATTTTATAACATATAATAAACGTAAATAAAATCTTCTCTTTTGTTAACATACAATGAAAGAAAAAATACTTTCAATCGCGATCAATTAATGAAATTTTATTTCATAAACTTTTAGTGGCAGTAATATAAATGAATAAAATTCTCCTAACGTAGGTACTATTTAGGCTTTGTCATTCTGATGTAATGATATTTCTCCACCAAACACCCTGAATATAAAAATTCAAATCCTTGGCTTAATTACTAAAATACTAGGGTGAACGAAAATTTCATCTTTTAAACTCAAAGGAATTTTTAATTAAGCAATCAAAAGCTGAAATATTTAGGGTATCAAGTTATACCATGAAAACCGTCAAAACATGAAACTTCAAACCATGTGGAAGTTCTGCCAGGAGTGTGGTTCCCAAAATTTGTGGAAGAAAGCGTCATTTAATATAAATTATTATCAATACCAAGGTGATTCAAAAGTCTGTGCTTTTTTATCAGTTTATTTCTTTTAACTTAATTGTTATTAATTGAAGTCTATTCTTCGAAATATCAGAAGCATAATTTTTTATTAGTTGTAACCACCTCTGTAGCAAATGTTCGATACCTTTCCGGTGGTTTGATGAACCTTTTGATGAAAAAAATTAACTTTTTACTTCTTCAAGTGAGTCGTAACATCTCACACAGAGAATCTGTGCCATGTGCTGGAATAGGTGCAAGAGCTGGATGAGGGAGAAGGTAGAATTTTTCAGCCGTAATCTGGATTTGGATGTGTTAAGTCTTGCGTACTCCTGTTGTAAATTACTTATATCCTATTCTCCAGATCTGGGAAGTATAAGACTTAAGTTGAGAATAAGACTTGAGTTGGGAAGTATAAGGACTATTTGAAGCTCGCCAGGATAAACCACTGAGGCACTCGAACTTCAGAGTTAACTAAAAATGGTCTATACCTTTGAATAACACCATACCCAGATCATAACTTCTTTAGAAAATCATTCCCTTTTCTGAAAAAGGAAAGCTGATTTTTCTGGGTTTATCCTATTTTTTCGGCTAACACGACTTTCGAAGTACACCCATTTTTCGTCACATGTCTCAATGGGTTTTCAGAAGATTTGTGTGAAGATTTACTTGCCGAGGCTTCAAATGATGCAGACCACTCCTGCAGCTTCTGAAACTGAAACGTGTGTCGTACAAATGACGTAAAACTGTACTTCTACAGGGTAATTCTGAAGATTGTCAAGAATGGAGAGATCAATGGAGCCCACGGCAAAATTTCCAGCAAGAGCAAAATCTTCTTTGAATTTTTCAAATTGTGCAGCCTGGATAGGAACTGCATCTGCCCCTCTACTTCACAGATCTGTCATATTTTATCCGGTCTCTTTTTAATGTAGGGACTAATGGTGGCAGGAATTTCTGGTTAAATCAAATATATTAAAAAATGGAGGCAAATAAAAAATGGCTGCTTTCTCATCAATTCTCAATTTCAGACTGACGAGCATAGTGTTTAAGTATCTTTCAGCAATAATACGACAAATGTAAATTTTGAGCGTATTGCTTTACAAATATTTGTAAAGATTTACAAATTACGATGCAGATTTTTCAATTACGACGTATTTTATTTGTTTATAAGAGTAAAAAATGCTACTTTCCTAGGTGCGATTGGACTAACATTTAGTGTTGAATGTGGTACCAGAGGGTGCCCGTACAACTACAGCCCCGTCTGCGGGAGGAGGCACAAGAATGGCAAAGTCGAGACCACAACATTCCCCAATATATGCAGCATGAAAGCGGCCAATGACTGTGGAGAAGGTAAGCAATCATATATATATATATATATATATATATATATATATATAGGTTTTATTTATATTATATGTTTTAAAGAAATATACATTTTTTCATAAATACGTGTCTTTCAACTCTATAACGGATCATCATCGTATATTAAATTTATGATTACTTTGAAATGTAGCAAGTTTAAAATTCCATTAAAAATTTTTAACCTTGATGGATGTTACAAGACATTGTATTAACAAAAATATATGTTTAATTATGAAATAAACGACGGATATAAAATAAAGTCTCAATATTTTAATTAGAAATAATATTCGATCAAGTATGTTTGTCACTCTATAATCACAAATATTTCTTATTTATAAAACATGTCCCTCACAGTAGCTAACTTAAGATTATAATGATCAATCAAGTATAAAGTCCATCACGCAGGGACTACGGAAATTTACCCCAGCGCAGGAGTAATATCACCAATTTCTCATTCACCCTTAGTAACTTCTCCAAGTTCTCATTCTCCCTTATTAGTATCACCAAGTTCTCATTCACAATTAGTAACATCACCAAGTTCTCATTCTCCCTTAGTGGCATCACCAAGTTCTCATTCACCCTTAATAATATTACCAAGTTCTCATTTTCCCTTAGTAGTAACACCAAATTCTCATTCTCCCTTAGTAACATCACCAAGTTCTCATTCACCCTTAGTAGTATCACCAAGTTCTCATTCTCCATTACTAATTAATTACCCTATGCAAATGTAATATAGGAACCAAACGACTTCCTTCGGCTTTCATTAAATTAAATATACAATTTTCTTGCTGCACTTCATTTATGCTGTCTGAAAGGACCATGTGATGTACTCATTCCAATACATTAGATCAAATAATGTCACAGAATATAATATGTAGGGATCTTTATTAGATGATGCACTAGATGTTACAAATTGCGAAAATTCAGCATTCTGTATCTAATAGTTTTTTACTAAACGTACGTAAATTCATACGTACATAAGTCTCTTTATTGAGTACAAAACAGTAAAATGAAATAGAAAAAAAAAAAAAACATGTCTATTATATAAAATGATAACTACATGTACACAAGTTGTATTAAAATATTTATTTGCTTGAAAAGAATTAATTAACGCCCTAATACTATAAAAATCCGACCTGCAAGTGTTGTATAAATTAAGCAGATTCGCCGTGCACTGGAATATGATACGCAGATGATACAAATCTCGAGTCCTCGTGTAGTAAGAAGCCTATGTAAACATGAATTAAAGTATCAGTTGGGCTTGAGATGTTTAATGACTGTGATATTTAAGGTGAAAATAGGATGAGTAGAAGTGGGGGGGGAGGTGTTTACAAAAGTCTGAAACATAAAAACTAAACAAAAAAAAATAATAATATTAACACCGTTAATATTCAAGTCAGAGAAAACATGTATAAAACCACAGTTGTAGAAACTTAAAATTCCAACAATAGTGGTTATAAATACTTTTGTATCCTATTCATAGTAACCGAGAAATTTCGAATTTTCAATTATCCCCCTACCACAAGTCGATTTCAGAGATTAACTAATATAATCATTAGCTTTTGGTGAAACAGATAAATATCGAGTTTGGTGTTCATCAAATCAAATTCTCAAAATTCATTTAGTTAAGAACGTGCAATCTTGAATGATGACCCACTTAAATTATGTGCACAAGGCTCACACAGTAAATATTCAATGAAATAATACTTGGTACGAACGCTTCGTCATAATATAACAGTTTAACGTTAATATGACAAGAGTACTTACTGGTCGACTGTAGCTAGAACCTGAAAAAATACAAATATTCAAGATAGTGAACAAATGTTTTGGCTGTGTAAAATGTTTTGATCCGACGTATTCTTGGTCCGGTTTCACCCATTAACGAACTTGAAGTGTAGCTTGAAAAGTAACGTTTAAATGTCCAGTTTGGAAACGATCAAACAAAAACTACAAGCGTTAATAGGCAAAACACACACACACACACACACACACATATATATATATATATATATATATATATATATATATATATATATATCAACGGATCTATGATCATCTGAATATAACCATTGATTCTGAAGACGATATCAAACGAAGCGAAAAAAATATCGAGTTTTTAATAAAGCGGATTGAAAGAAGATAGTAAGGTTTTTTACATTATGGAATTTCGCCATTCTGTTGAGGATCACCCATATCTCCTAAATTGGGCATTACTAATTTGCTAATGTTAATACTACATAATAAGTTAATGAACAATCTAAGTAATAACATGGTTTAATTACTTCTTAAATTATTAGAAGCGATTACATTCCCAGTTATTTCCCTCCGTTTATTATTTACTAGGCGTGTTACACGCCGTTGACGGGCACAAATAGAAATGGTTTCCCTTGTAAATAAAAAGATCGAATTAACTTAAGAAGAAATCCCGTTATTTTCATCACGTAACAGAAATGTTTTGTAACATTTACAATTACTATAGTCAGCCAGTTTTAATGCCCGTGAAGTAAAATGTGGTAATTAGACGATTGAATTCATAATGATTTCTAGTGGAAATATAAATATTTGATTAACTATGCTCAGACTAATCCCTTTGTTCTCGTGAAATTGCTGTGATATTACGTGAAGCATGGCTAACGGTGTTTTCTTGTGTCTATGACTCTAAACCATTTACCATATGTTTTTAGCAGATTTCCCTTAATGGAAATCAGCTATCGAGGTCTACTCATGACGCGATTTTCGAAGTTTTTCTTCAAATGTCCATCGATCCTACCTAGGAGATGACGAAAATGAGGTACGTTCAAAACTATATATATTTGTCTGTTACCGCTCCAGCGGTCGCAATTATTGTTTAACCTTTACCAAAATCTAGTTTTATTTAGTTTTTTTATGTAAAGAGAAAGATCAAGTTCGTTAACGGCTGGAAACCAGGGGGAGGGAGGGTTTAGAGGGTTGGAATTTCGAAAATTCGAAATATCTCCGTTACTATAAATCAGATCGAAAAAGTTTGCGGAATAAATATTATTATAAATTAAATTTACTGCAAATTATATATATATATATATATATATATATATATATATATATATCAACGGATCTATGATCATCTGAAGACATTTTTCGAGTCATGAGTACAACCTCAGAAGCTGATTTCCCTTAAGGGATGCTAAAAGAATAGTACATTGTAGAATGGATAATTATATTATGTCTGTATATAGACTGGAGTGCAGCACGTAATTGGTCCCTGCTAGGTATAATATTATCTACAAACATGACTCCTCGCCTACAATATTCTATATCATGTTAATATTTGGCGATGCAAAGCACATCTATTTCAAGGAATTCATTTCCACATCAACACTGGAATTTAATAAAGTATTTCACAACATCCGTTCATGATATAAATCAGTGTGGATCAATAAACGGATTATCAAAACAAGAATAAATGAGAGAAAGTTTAATTCAAATGAAGGAATTAATTTTTATTTAATTGCCACAACAACACTCGTAATTTAATTAGGAAAGAATAACTATATAAATAAAACTTTGATTTCCCTGATTTTCTATTTAAATTCGTTGGGGATAAGTTTTTTTTTCACGTTTCAGAACATTCTAAGAAAAGTGACATCAAAATTGAAAATCTTGTCTGTTGTCTGTCTATCAGCCTATGTTTTACTCAATCACTCAAAAACGGCTCTGAGAAATTCTGTGAAATTATATATTTGTGAGTCAACTATCAGAAGGTACAACATGGACTATATGAGAATCCAAATTTTCGACTAGGAGAGGGGGGTGCTAACTTCGATGTGAAAACACGCATTCATCAATATTTTCGTTAGCATTAGTTTCATCGAAGAAATGTTAAGAACGAATTGCGTTTAGAATACCATCTTTGGTCCTCATTCGTTATTTGGACTTATGTATTTGGAGATTTCGGCATTTTGTTTTGGTGTACCACAATTATAGCAATTTCCCCTTTTTTATAAGAGAAATAGCCTTATTCTAAAAAAGTCCGTCACGCAGGGGCTGCGTAAACTAAGCAGATTTCCCTCGTGAAGTTTAACAATAAAAAAATCTACATACCGGTAACACAACACCACCGCGACTATTAAGTGAATAAAAAAAAAGCTCCTGACGAAAAGCACCTGAAATGTAAACAAACAGTTCTGCCAACTTCTTACCGGAAAGAAAAACAATTACTGTGATATATCTGAATATAACCTATTAACTTAATTGAAAACTATTTACTACATCTATTACTGTAATTTATAATGAACCAGAATAATTTGTATCTCAATCAATCAAATTTAAATAGTCCAAAAACTTAAGAAGGGGAGGGGGTCACCAGAACATATTTGCATGTATCTCGTATAATAAATGCCTCTTGAAAACAATATTTGGTTTTAAGCTTCAAATGATGTGGTTTAGTACATAACCGAGTATTGTTTATATAACATGAGTAGAACTGGGGGTTTGCTGAAGGCTGAAAACTGAAAAAATTCTAATAACTCGGTAAATATTCTACATAAGAAATAAATGTATATAATAATATTTGCAGTAAATTTAATTTATAATGATATTTCTTCCTCAAACTTTTTCGATCTGATTTATAGTAACGGAGATATTTCGAGTTTTCGAAATTCCACCCCTCTAAACCCCCCCTCCCCCTGGTTTCCAGCCGGTAACGAACTTGATATTTAAGATTTTGGTAAAAGTTAAACAATAATTGCGACCGCTGGAGCGGTAACAGACAAATATATATATAGTTTTGAACGTACCTCATTTTCGTCATCTCCTAGGTAGGATCGATGGACATTTGAAGAAAAACTTCGAAAATCGCGTCTTGAGTAGACCTCAATAGCTGATTTCCATTAAGGGAAATCTGCTAAAAACACATGGTAAATGGTTTAAAGTCATAGACACAAGAAAACACCGTTAGCCATACTTCACGCGTATAACAATATCACAGCAATTTCACGAGAACAAAGGGATTAGTCTGAGCATAGTTAATCAAATATTTATATTTCCACTGGAAATCATTATGAATTCAATCATCTAATTACCACATTTTACTTCACGGGCACTAAAACTGGCTGACTACAGTAATTCTAAATGTTACAAAACATTTCTGTTACGTGATGAAAATAACGGGATTTCTTCTTAAGTTAATTCAATCTTTTTATTTACAAGGGAAACCATTTCTATTTGTGCCCGTCAATGACGTGTAACACGCCTAGTAAATAATAAACGGATGGAAATAGCTGGGAACGTAATCGCTTCTAATAATTTAAGAAGTAATTAAACCATGTTATTACTTAGATTGTTCATTAAGTTATTATGTAGTATTAACATTAGCAAATTAATAATGCCCAATTTAGGACATATCAGTGATCAACAAAAGAATGACGAAATTCCATAATGTAAAAAACCTTACTTACTATCTTCTTTCAATCCACATTATTAAAAACTCGATATCTTCGCTTCGTTTGATATCGTCTTCAGAGTCAATGATTATGTTCCCTTCCAGACTTTAAAGCTTAAAAAACAACAAACATTTAACCTGTAAAATCAGAATTTGCCTCCTGTAAGCTGAATTTTATAGGGTTTGTAGAGAACACCACATCACAACATGCACCCTGGGATTTTAATGCATCGGTGTAAACAATATGGTGATATGGTCATTTGATGATTTATTTGTTGGGGAATTTGGTGTATCGGCTTCAGAAAATTTCGTTAGCTTTAGATTAAAGCAGCAGTTGTTAGATCAACAATAATGGAAATTTCTCCTCAATTATTTTAAAGATACGTGATCAACAAACGTCGATTTTCCTTTTCTACCTCAAAACGTTATTTCTAAAGTGACGTTATTCGTCTACTACGTTCTTCGATAGAATATTAATTTAGTGTATGTGGTTACGTAAACCTGAAAGGTGTATGTATTATAACAATGATAGTACGAGTATGTATCTTAGGGTATGGGCATCCACCTCACTCTACATATACGCTGTTCATTGGGATAGGATGGAATGCTCCTAGAGTTAATCTTATCCCAGCATTGAAGATAATGTTTCAGAATTTTTAATGTAGAGAGAATATTTAAACTGTGGAGTGGGTGATCAAATTACTAAGTCGATTACTCATGTTATAAGAGATCTATTATATACATGAAGAATAGTTATTTATTATACAAGTGACGAAAGTCATTTTACAACTCGAGTGAAACGTTTACCCACACGAGCGAAGCGTGTGTGGTAATTTCACGAGAGTTGTAAATTCTACTTTCGTCACGAGTGTAATATTAATTTTTTTCTGTAATTGTGTAATACATGATCAGATCTAACCAGAATATGAACAAAATTAGGATGTTGTGAAGATTATGGTATGTTGTTGGTAGGTTATAAGCATGGTTGTGAAAGGTTATAAGCATAGTTATAAAACAACTAGTGATGATTGTGAAGTAGTGCAGTTATAAACAAGTGCAGGTTATAAACAAGGAAGGTAATTATTATTATATTTAAATTTTAAAATATATTGATTATTTCCACCAATAATTCATTCACATTTCAATTTATTTTGTTAAAATAAATTCTTACAATGTTAAGAAACATTTAAAAGCATTTAATTTCCAACTTCAAATTATTTTTTAATTTATACTTATTACTAATTAAGAAGGCAATTCACTTTCTTCACTCTATTGCAAAATGTTTTACTTTGTTCACTCATTTCAGTTTAGTAATGTTACCATTATTCAACGATTACAGAAAAAATATATGATCAAATCTCTATTTCAAATTACTCAGTGTCTTTAAGATATTTAATCTTTTGGAACATTTTTGTTGTTTTATGTGTCAAATCCAGCATAAATTAAAATCTAGAGGAGGTCAATAAATTTGGGTTGCCTTACATAAGCTAAATTTGTACCGAATAATTGCAGAGCGGGAGACCGTCAGCCTACTGGAGACCACTCATTCCAGGACCTCCTTGGTTAACGGGGGCTATATGTCGAGTTGATCACTCACTGCATAAATAATATGATCAAAAATCTCTGGAGTCTCTAGGTATTTGAAAGGTCTACAAAGCTAACCGAAAAAAATAGATAAGTTTCAAAGAAAGGTCCAGTATCCTTTTAAAACAAAAATGAATACGTTTGGTATTTTCTTCCGCGGCTTAAATCTCGTTTTAAAGCACCATTTTTCTAGATTTACAAACGTTGTTTATAGTTATTGTATTTATTCAGTGAACGTTCTTTGGATTGCTAAATTAACTACATATTTATTTATTCTAACAGACTTACTACACTGTACTATTTATACCCCTCTTGCTGTGGATAAATGGCAAGATGAGAGTACGTAGCGTTAAATAAATGGAGTGAAAAAAGGAAAACATTTAAGTTCATTGACCCAATAACTTACGTGATTAAAACGATTTCACTTGATCAGAAGATAATAATTATTATTTAATTGAACGGATAATCGATTAAGACTTATCTTGATAGATACTAGTATCTGATAAATTATCTTCCCTATTTTTACATTGTCGGTAAATATAAAAATTCATAGATGCGATATTCAATTATAGGTTATCTATTGACTACCGCCCTTTCCTACCCATTTATCTACAACAGCACAAAATAAATTCCTAATTCCCACGTGAGAATGCAATCCACGACTTCAGACCATTAAAACATTTAATGGTGACTAAAGTTTTTAAAGATCCAACTTGGAATTCAGTTGAAGTACAAAAGAAAAGAAAGAATACAACAATAAGGGGCAAATAATTTCTAATTGTTCGCTGTAATAGTACAAAAAAGGGAACTACAGACTGAGAAATGTTGGTAGTTGCAACCCAGAACAAGCTCTGAGAATCACAAGGTCCTTTGAAGGCGAATATCAGATATTCTAACTAGGATATGTTTAATTCATGGAGCGTTCGACACTTTCATCTACTCCAGGCATTAGTCATAATTTCCTCTCAAATTAGTTGCTCCAAAAGCCGCTGGAAAATTGCTCTCATTTATTCATTGTGAAGAAAAAAACTCAACACTTTTCCAAACTCTTGCTTCAAATTAGAGATCCATATTTAACAGATCATTTATTTTGAAGCAGAATATATAAGTGATTGTTCAGCACATGCGATTTAAGACCTACGCCTTTACAGAATGTCTAGATATAGAAGGCTAATCAGAGGCCAAATTAATTTTCAGAATGGTAATCAGATGTGTTATCTACTTCAGAACTCAAAGATATCAAAAAATCAATATTACTTTTATGATTATTTTTGGGTTATAACAAGTTTAAAGCAATCCAAACTAGAGATAATACGAATTCAATCCGGTGAGCAACAGCATGCAATTTATTCCAAAGTCTATTTTTATTGTGACAATTATGCAGTAATATATAAAGTCCGTCACGCAGGGGTTGCGTTAACTAAGCAGATTTCACACGTGCACCACATATTTTCATTTACCTCAAAACGTAAAAGTTCAATGAGAACAATATTTGGTATTTAAGCTTCAAATAAAGTGTTTCATAACTTAATAGAGTATTGTTAATATGAGATGAGTAGGAGTGGGACTTTACTGAAGACCGAAATCTAAAAAATGCAAATATCCCAGTTAATAATCAAGATAGTGAAAAAAAAAGTACAGCACAACATTTATAGAACATTGCATTTGCAGTAAGATTGATTCTATACAATGTTTCGATCCGACGCATAATAACGGAGATATTAAGAATTTTCGAATTTCTCCCCCTCTAAACTCCCTCCCTTCCCATGGTCCGATTTCAGCCGATTACGAACTTGATCTTTCTTTTTATATAAAACGATTATAAATCAAGTTTGGTAACGATAAGACAAAATAACTACCCCTAGAGCGGTATCAGACAAATATATAGATAGATCGATATATAAGTATATATACAGTTTTGAACGGACATCATTTTTGTCATCCACTTGGTAGGATCGATGGGCATTTGAAGAAAAAATTCGAAAATCGCGTCATGAGTACGACCTCAATAGCTGATTTCCCTTGAGGGAAATCTTCTAACAACGATGGCGTTTGTGGGGAGGAACTGGGAATGACCAGGGGCATATATTCATTTTGTTTCATACTTCCCAGTGCTGGCGAGTAGAGTAAGGGAATAATTTAAATCATTTAGGATGTTGATAATTGTAATTTTGCTGATGTGTTTGTCATAATGTCCTCCCTGAGGGTAGCTGTTGACATTTTATATATATATATATATATATATATATATATATATATATATATATATATATATATATACATATTAATGCATATTATTTGAAATTTAGTTTTACTCCACAGACTTAATTTGTATGTTAAGTTTTGTCGTATATATGAACGTTGTGTAGGTATGCAAATATGTTGTTAATGTACTGGTTGACTTGTGCCAATACTTCTTCAAAGTCGTAGGGTAAGTACTGGTGTCGTTTTCTGTCAAGTCAGTGTTGCAAGTTGAGCTAAAGGGTCTGTCAATCTTTGTCATTAAGTAAGAATGTTTTGATTTGGCTTGGACGATTCCAAGACTCGAGATTCGACTCATCTTCTCTCCTAGAATTTCTGAAGCTCGATAGCCACATGCGAATAGTGTTCTTAATAGTTCGCAGTTTGTTGTCAGTGCTTGTGCTAATCAAGTTGGTTTCCGTGTGTCTAAGGTCAGGGGTTTTCTTTTTCTTGAAATGCCTTGGTGGAGTACGTCTATTCATTCATATTCAAGTCTTTCAGCTGCATTTTTATTTGGTCTCTCTAGTCAACAGTTTTACTAAGTCCTAAGTATAAGAATATACTATTTCTCTGTTTGAGAAGAAATTTACTTACTATAAACCATACTTACTCCTTGGTGCTAAAATACAATGTAAATACTTGGACACAATAAACCTCTTATGTGTTATCTCGCCAGTTATGGGTTATCAGCAGGACAAGGAAAACTTGGGCGGCAGCATCTTACCACATAGTTAGTGGTCTGCCTCTTCTTCTAGATCGGTAGAGCCTTCTCTCGAGCAATTGTCTGGGGACCCTTTTTTCTGACATTCTGGCAATATATCCAGCCCAACGCAGTCTGCCAAAGTCGGCCAAATTCGATTATCATAACAGACACAATGGGAAAGCAATTAGAACTGGAAATACAAGAGACAAGATAAATTCATATATGAAATAAGGAATATAAGAAGCTAAAGAATCAATGGAAGAAAACATCGATAAGATACATTTTGATGACATTCCTAGTTCATTAAACATTCATTACCTCTAATTTATTTTACTTGTCACGATGATAACAATTATCAAAGTTTGCTCCAACTGATCCATTTACATGCCATTAATAATAGAATAAACGCAAATATCCATCAGTGAATCGAAGCATTGTCCACCATTTGCAACTTCATTAGCACTTCAGTGAACACCATTATTCTAAATGAGGAGATAATAGCAGAAGGCGTCTAAGTATTATTTGCAGATTATTAGCGTCCACTAAGTAGTTATGACAAAGTGAGAGGGGGTAACTTTTCTAATCAGAGTAGAACTAAGAATGTTATCTAGAGATTTCGACATTAAATAAATTCCTACTGCCCATTAGAGGCCCGAATCCAGGACTCTAGATTTATAAAGAATATTAGGAAACAACGCTCAACTCATATGGCTAACATGAAACCCAAATTTTAGAGGTATTTCATTGCGAAAAAACCTAAATTCGTTGAATGATATTTGAATTAGGTTAATTCAATGGTCTTTATGGCTTGGTAGTATCACTATTTGCGAAACATTCCCTATGGCTAAGCTGACAGATAATAGGCGTTAGTCAAACCAAGCTCAGTAGTATAAACTTTAAATCCCCGTTATATAAAAATATTAAATAGTATGTATAATATTAAATAACGTATTTCAATTTCTGTCCACCTAACTTTTCTTTCAAATGATAGATCTCAGTAGCGGGGAATGAAGTTTATTTTGGCGTTGAACTCATTTGTTTAACCTCTTTCAGTTCTGCGGTCTCTTCCAGTACACCGAAGTCTGGAATTTTCATTGGAATGCATATTTTTATTGACGGGTTCTCATATAAAATAAATTAAAAAAATGTGTACATCAGTCATGTTTTTAGATCTGAAGGTGGCAAAAACCACACATTTTTAGAGCACTTTTTAATTACGCTCATTAAGAAGCATTGCATCCAAAACACCTTTATACATATTTAATACTAGCCGTGTTACCCGTCGTTGGCGTGATGAATTGGAAATTGTTTCCCATGTAAATATAAAGGTTGAATTAACTTATGAAGAAATCATTCCGTTATATTCATCACGTAACAGAAATGTCCTATAGCAAATACAATAACTGTAAAGTCATTCAGTTTTAACGTCCGTGAAGTGAAATGTGGTGACTGGACGATTGAATTTATAATTGTTACCCGCCGAAATATAAATATTTGGTTTACTAAGCTCTGACTAACACCTTTGGTTTCGTGAAAAAGCTTTGATATTGTACGCGTGAGGCATGGAATAGCTATTGGACGAGTATTGACGTACTTATTATTTTTAGAGGTCAAAAACACTTAGCTATAATATTCCAGCACATGGTGCAAAATGCATTCAATAAATAAATATATGCTATAACCTTTCAGAACAACTACACGACTACAGCCCATACATAGACACAATAATGAAACATCTCCTACAAGCACATATTTTCAATAAAATGCACACGAGGCTCAGGTTAGCCATATGAGTTGAAGCGTTGACCTAAAACTTACATGGTAAACCTAGAGTGGCGAGTTTGATTCTCGCCTGGGCAAAGGAAATTATTTAGTGGCGGAATTCATTAAAAAAACATCCCCCTTTGGCTAGAAAAAGTCCCACTTTGGCAAGAAAAGGGTGGAAACCTGTAGAAAACCACTCCCAATTAACCTTAGTTGCAAAATGTAGACGTTAATAAATAATAAATAAATAAAATGCACACAAAACATTGAACTGAATATTTTGCTTTCTGCTCCTTATATTCCTCTGGAGAAAAGCTATAAGTGTTTAAAGCATTTCTGTAGATCTTTTATCATATGTTTCAGAATAGGGTTTTACCAATTACTTTACTTTAACAAAAGTGTGAATCTCTAAAATAACACCAAAACAAAAAGTAAAAATCTCGAAATTCATAAGCAAAAATAACTAATTAGGTCCAACGTCTGTATTCTAAACACAATTCGTTATTCATTATTTTTTGACAAAAGTAATGCTAACGAATGTGTTTTCACATCGAAGTAATCCGCACCTCTTCCTAGTTGAAAATTCAGATTCCCCACATAGCATATGTTGTTCCTTGGGATTGTTGAGTTATTAAACTCATCAGATATTAAATTTCATAGAATTCCTCCGAGCCGTTTGCGAGTGATTGAGTAAAAATAGCCGGACAGACAAGAATTCCAATTTTGATGTCATTGTTCATAGAATGTTCTGAAACGTGAAAAAAGTGAAATTTTTTTTTGTGAGCAAAAACGATGATAAAAATAAAAAGTCCGTCACGCAGGGGCTGTGTAAACTAAGCAGATTTCCCACGTAAAGGTTTGTAATAGATAAATTTACATACAGGTAACACCACCATGAATTCTCAGTAAATTTACAATACAAGTTAATAATCCGTACAACGGAAAGCGGCTGAATTGTAAACAAACAGGCCAGCCAGCCTCGTAGCGCTGCATAGATAGACCGGAAAGACAAACAATTAATGAAATATATCTGAATATAACATATTGATTTAATTAAAAAAAAATTACTAAAGCTAGGGCTGTAATTTGTAATGAATCAGAATCAGTTTTATGACAATCACTTAAATTTTAGTAATCCAAAAACAGAAGAAGCCCCCCCCCCCTTCCTGTTGTCAACAGAACGTATTTGCATATATCTCACAAAGTAAAAGTTCAATGAAAACAATATTAGCCATTTAGGCTTCGAATAATATGGTTTATTATATAACAGAGTATTGTTTATGTAACACTAGTAGAAGTAGGGGGTTTTTGAAGGCTGGAAACTAAAATATGGAAATATCTCCGTAAATATTCAAGGTTAAGAATAAATGTATATAACAGTATTTATAATACATTTAATTTTCAAGATGATTTATTCTATACAATTTTTCGATCGGACACATAATAGATATCCATGGAAATATTATCAATTTTCGAAATTCCCTTCTCTAAACCCCCCTTCCCCCTTGTCTGATTTCAGCCGCTAATGAACTTAATCTTTCTTTTTACATAAAACGACTAAATATTGAGTTTGGTAACGATCAAACAAAAATTACGACCACTAGAGCAGTAACAGTCATATATATATATACAGTTTTGAACGGACCTCATTTTCGTCATCTACTAGGTAGGGTTGATGGACATTTGAAGAAAAATTACGAAAACTCCATCATGAGTACGACCTTAATAGCTGATTTCCCTCAAGCTAAAAGGTCCGTCCCGCAGGGGCTGCGTAAACTAAGCAGATTTCCCACGTGAAGTTATACAATAGAGAAATCTCCATACAAGAGCCGAACAGATGCGGGAAATGGCCGAACTAGCTCTTGGCGGGAAACCCGTTCGTCATTCATTATTGGCCCAAATTTAATAAAAATGCAAATATCTCGGTTAATATTCAAGATAGAGAATAAATATAAATAGCAGAATATTTATAGTAAATTTAATCTTATATAAGATTAGTTCTATACAATTTTTTGATCCGACGTATGGTAACGGAGATATTTACTACTAATACTCCCACTGGTCCGGTATCAGCCATTAACAAACTTGATCTGTCTTTTTGCATAAAACGTTTAAATATCGAGTTTGGTAACGATCAAACAAAAATTGCGACCGCTAGAGCGTTAACATACAAATATATATATATATATATATATATATATATATATATATATATATATATATATCTAATTTTGAACGGACCTCATTTTTGTCATCTCCTGGGTAGGATCGATGGACATTTGAAGAAAATTTTCAATAATCGCGTCATGAGTACGACCTCAATAGCTGATTTCCCTTAAGGGAAATCTGCTAAAACTCATCCCCGTCGAATTTATACAGAAAATCATACACAACTCTGAGTTTTATTTATATAGATTGAAAATTTTAAGTTAAAAGTTAAGTATTGTTAAAAGTTTTAAGCATTGACGGCGACGAGTCATATTAATATCTAAACTGCCATTTTGACTAGATCTTAAATACATGTCATATATTATATTACATTTTATATATATACGTATGTATATAATATATGTTATATATGCTTGCAAAAGCAAGTTATGTGAGTTTCCTTGGGCACTCAAGGAAAATAGAATAAGGATTATGGGAAATCGAATTCTTGAACTATATTGTTCTATAAGTTTACTTTCTATTTTCGAAACACTTATCGCACATCATGAGAAACACTTAAAAAATCACTTATTGAAACAGATTTTCATTAATATATAGGTGGAAGTATTCTACTTGGCTCAAATCACTATTAATATTTTAGTAATGATGCGACGGTAACCTATCTATTGATTTTTGGAAATTAATGTGTTAAGTGCGTGTAATCATTATTAGAATTATTAGAGACTATACTTATTTTGTAAACGAAGAAGCTAGATGCCTATTTCTTCGTCAAAATCTCGATTTTTTTATTAGTTTAGTTATTACCATCATTCTGCAGCGTTTATTTATGTGTTGCAAGAATGTTTTCAATGTGTTATGAATAGACCTAAACCTCTAACAAATCTTTCGGGGTAGAACATATTGTCTTGAGAGTCTAAAGACATCTATCTCTTTAATACAGCTGTGCTCTGCAGTGGAGCACATTGCAGAGGATGCGCGAAAACTGACCAAATGTATTGGTTCAATATGTTTAATTTTATATCGGACATCAGCAAAGATAGTTTGAATAGTTTGTCGAAGGGACTGTTAAGACGATAATTTCTCCAGTTGTAGAGTGTGGCTTCTGGCTGAAAAATTCGCTCCAAGATAGTTTTATTTCTGCTAGCAAACTATTAATGCTAAACTAAACTATTAGATGCTTCATGCCATCTATAGTGTGTAAATTTATCTTAGTTTATTTGCCTTTCCTTATTACAATTGCCCTGCTTATATTTTCATTGACAATAAATCCAATTTTCAGCAAGGCATCTATGGCTTGTCCTAAAAGGTATTTTGCCAACTGAAGGTCTTTTTCAATAATAGCTATGTTTAGCAATTATATTAGTTAATGTCTGAAATCTGGCACGAAAGAGGGGGGAAATTATAAATTAAAATATCATTGTTAGAGGGAGTTTGTTCAAAAATTTTATATAACCAATATTGTTGAAGAATTGTTCTACAGCAGTAATCTTACACACGTTTTCTCTAATTCTGGCTCAGATTAGCCATGTGAGTTAAAGCGTTGACCTTAATCTCACATGGTTAACTAGAGTCTTGAATTCTACTCCCTCCTGAGAAAATAGGAATTTATTTAGTGACGGAATTTGTTAAATAAAATCCGTAGTCCCACTCTGGCTAGAAAAGGGTGATAACCTGTAGATAACCCGCCCCAATATGCCTTAGCGGAAAATAGTGGAAGTTAATAAATAATTTCATTTTAACTCTTGGGAATATAACCGAGTTATTTGTACATTCTGGGTTTTTTTGGTTGGACTTCTACTCCCCCGATTTCAACTTTAGTACTCTCTGTCATTAAATGTCTCAAATCCAACTTACATTTTTAATTTTTTTTTTTTTTTTTTACAAGGACTTCCTAATAGAGAGACATAGAAAATAGATGAGATCAGAATTTCAGCGTGTCATAGTCCAGGATTTGTGAAGTAAACTTAGTTTACGCAGCACCTGCATGAAGGAATTTTTGTATTTAATGGCATGATAATTTATAGTTTAGTTATCGTCAACATTTCTTTTTGGAAGCTGCTTCCGTAACATTTATTACCTGCAATCTGAAACACAATATTTTTAAACTAATGCTGACTATTGCTATTTTTAATTTATTATAGCTATATCTAAATACCTCGCCTGCATTTTCATATACATATTTAATCCTATTAGCTAATATTTAACCGACTCCTTGACCTTTTTAGTGTTTAACATTTTTATTTCCATCATCGTTTTTGCTCACAAAAAAAATTATGTCCAGAAAGTGTATATGTTATAGAAATTAAAGTGCATCAAAAATGTTTATTTTAAAATTACTTTTTAATACCTTCTTAGCAGCCTTTTTCACAATTGTAAAGATTAGCTGATTGATTAGACGGTCACTTTCAATGTTGTTCATTATCAGACTGATTGATGCCTTCCTGGTGGAGGATATCCAATCATGTGGGTGCAGATAATTCAGTAAAGATTCCACGATAGTTTCCCAGAATACCTGAGTATGTGAAAAGCATATGCATTTTCACCTCAACATATACCTCATGAATCTCTGTCCTTTAGAATTTATACCATTTCTGTTGAAAATTAATTAAACTTTTTTTTATCCTAGGTTATGTTCCATGTTCAGAGCAAGCAGATTTCATAAACGGAATGAAGCAGACGAGTTAGAAATGAGTGGGAACTCACTTCGACGGTCCTTGAAATACAGTGGATGTAATTATAACACATTTGTATGTTCTGTGAAACAAATGTTACAGTTGTAAGAATAACTGTCTCAAATGATATCTATTGTACAACAAATAACATATTCATTATTGTCTTTATTATTTATTCTACTAAAGAATATATAAATTATATTAAGAATATCTCACCTTAGTTTCCTTAAGAGAAATAAACATTGAGGTTGTAAGAATAACTCATATCTGTGAAATAATGTCAGTAATTGTGAATATAACGTTTCGCATGTCCTGGTAGACTATTATTTTAGTTGTCAAAATAATTCATTTTTATGTTCAGTTAAATAATAAAGGTAGTTGTAAAATAAATTATTATAACTCTGAAGTAGTAATGGAGGTGTTTAGTTCCTTATCCTACTCAAAATCTGATATTTGTTCTTAAAGACAGAGTATTTCTAAATGAATTTCTGGGAACAAAATAGATTAAACATTTTCTGGTTCCAGAGTTCACATTCAATTTAATGGTATAAGACAGGATAAGGTACTTCCACTGAAAACATTTGTGAAAATGGAGGAGGCAGCTTTAGAAGCTAAACGCCTCAATTCGAGTTTTAAAAATAACTAATTTTTATGTAGTGTGAAATAAATGTTGTGAATTTACAATTGGTTAGTTAGTTAAATAAATATTGTAGTTCCATAAACAGCACATTTTGTAACGTTGTGAAATAGTAAATGTATCTCAGGTTCATTTTCTGTATAAAAAAAAAAAAACTATTTCTATTATTTTATTAGTTATTTTTTTTACAACTTAGTATTTTTTTTGTGTAAAATAAAAACTGCAGTTGTGAGATAAATAGCAGAATTTTGAATTGCTCAAATATTTGGAAAATAAATACTAATATTTTAAGAATAACAAGTTTCGAATCTTTTGTTGAAGCTTATATATCATCATTGTTAAAGATGAGCCTCTTTTTAAATTGTTTGAAAGTGCAGTGATACTGGGTCAAAAACAACAAATGTTTCTTCGAATAAGCATTTGCTAAACCTTTTTAATTGCTAACTCGTAATTCAACCAATGTTAATATATAAACAAATTCAATTCGTAAAAAAAATGATCATAAGGAAATATTTGGCAACGCTAATAAAGCAGAATACTACGTATATAATATATGCATGTGTGTGTGTGTGTGTGTGTGTGTGTGTGCTTGTGCGCGTCCGGTCGCGTGTGTGTGAATAAGAAAATAGAATGGCTTTTAAAATAAAACATTTCATTTGTCTTGTAAGAATATGTATTGCATAGATCAACTTCATCTCAATTTTATAGAAAAAAATCAGTTATTCGAAAATAAAGAAGACATGATAATCAGTAAATACACAAGTTGTCTTGGTGTAGAATGGAGTTTGTATACTTCCGATTAAATGTTGCTATGAACCAGTAGGTTATGCGACCCGGTTAGGTTTACTTGCATAATTCATAACAATAATAAATGTGACATGATATAAATGTTTTGTAACATTTTTATTTAAAATAATAAAATTCCCAAGTTTATTTTCTACATTTCCTTCACAGTTTCCTTTTCTTTTAAATGATAAAACTAATCAATTTCGATAGCTCATAACCCTTATTCTAAAAGTTTTATGTAAATGGCATTCACAGGATTTCCATTTCAAAAAGGAATAGTTCATTCACAATGATTTTTTTATAACCGCAAGTTACGAACTCTATGCAATATATATCTGTTATGGCACATGCATTGTCTGAAGTATGAAGGATAAGCGAAATTGAATATTCTTACACAGTGAATAGTTTTTTTTATTATTTTTAGACTTTATTTCTGTATTTCAGAGATTCTTTGAATATGATTATTATTATTAATTATTAAAGTCCAAGTTTTGCTACTGTGGCTAATAGGGACAGGTTATCTACAGGTCACTATCCTTTCTTTGTCGGGGTATGAGTCTAAGGGTTGTATTTAATGTGTTCATCACTAAATAAATTCCTAATGCCCAGGCGAGAATCAACTCGACACTCTAGGTTTACCGTTTGAGAATAACGCCAACACTTTAAACTCATATTTTAATCTTGTTTATATTATGTTATAATAATAAATCAATAGTTAGCTGAACATAAATTGAGTTCTGTGATAATTGACAATAAAGGCATGTCAGTTCCACACCTCGGAGACACAATGCAGCTGATATGAGAGCCAGCTGATGCTTGAAGGTAAGTTGAAACACGTCTATCTTGAGGCTATGACTCGCTGCGCTACTTGAAGAAAATGGACTAGATTAAATTTATTTCTGAATTTATTATGCGGTCAGCTGACTTATGAAGTGTAATTAGCATGCAGATATTCCAAGCTTTTAAGATAGTGCATGTTAATATACTCCCACCTCAGAATAGCTTATACCATTTATGTGTATATATAAACTGAGATGTTTATACCACAGACAAACATTTCCCAACCCGGCAACAACATGCGTTTCTTTTTCATTCTGGCGTTTCTCTCTTGTAAGTATCCCTTCTGCCAAATTATTTAGAATATATGTACATTGTTTTCTAACAATTCAAGAGGCTCAGGTTAGCCATGCGAGTTGAAGCGTTGACCTTTATCTCACATGGTAAACCTAGAGTGGCGAGTTCGATTCTCGCCTGGGCAAAGGAAATTATTTAGTGACGAAATTCATTAAATAACTTCCTAAAATCCCACTCTGGCTAGAAAAGGGTGGTAACCTGTAGATCACCCGTCCTAATTAGCCAGAGTTGCAAAAAGTGAACGTTAATAAATAATAATAAAATAACATTTCAAAATTATACACTATCTATCTACGTAAAATTACCATGCCAACGAATGCTGCAGCTAAAAATTATTATAGGAAACCATTGCTTTTAACAATATAGTTAATAGGTATTTAGTTCAGTTTTCACAAAGATTTTTCAGATACAATATTCCAACTACAAACATTAATCTATTCTCTCAATAGAATTATTAGTAAAGGGGACAATTATAACTAAAACAATCTAAAACTCTACTTCTTGCTTGACATATTAAATCCAAACTAAAATGTTACATATATCACTTCCTGAAATCTAAGTATCTCGTCTTAACATAGAAGACTGCAGTGTAAGCTTCTGAAAAACACGAGCTTCAAATGAAATATTGTGGGACCATACCAACATGGTTTTCCTCTCACCAGTAGCATTGGGAAAAATTACTTTATAACTATTAATTATTATTATTTTATTAAATCTCTTCAAATGACGAATATCGTGTCAAATATTAGCGATCCATTGGACTTATATCCTTCACTTGTGAACAGATGTAGTAACGGAACCACTATTACAAAATAAGTCATCTGACATATACAAATGAAGACCTATAATCTTTCGCAGTAAAGAAAGAAATTTTAATTCATTAAAAGAAAAAGTCCGTCACGCAGGGGCTGCGTAAACTAAGCAGATTTTCCTAGTGATGTTTAATAATAGATAAATCTACATACTGGTAACACACTAGCACCGCCAACATCAAGTGAATAAATACAAACGATAATAAGAAACCTCCAGGCGGGAAGCACCTGAAACGTAAACAAACAGGTCTGCCAATTTCTCACAGGAAAGAAAAACAATTACGGAAATATATCAGAATATAAGATTAATTTTATTGAAAACTATTTACTATATGTACTACTGTAATTTGTAATGGATTAGAATAATTTTTTACTCATTCAAATCAAATTTTAGTAGTCAAAGAACTTAAGAAGGGGGGGGGGGTTCACGATAACATATTTGCTTTTATCTCACATAATAAAGGTCTCATGAAAACCATAAATGGCATTTAAGCTTGGAATAATGTGGTTTATTAGATAACAGAGTATTATTTATGTAACATGAGTAGAAGTGGTTTGCTGAAGGCTGAAAACTGAAAAATGGAAATATCTCAATTAATATTCAAGATATAGAATAAATATATGGAATAATATTTATAGTAAATTTAATTTACAATAAGAGTGGTTCTATACAAATATTTGATCCGACGTATGGTAACGGAGATATTTTGAATTTTCGAGATTCCCCCTCCCACTGACCAATTTCAGCCATTGACGAACTTGATTTGTCTTTTTGCATAAAACGTTTAAATATCGAGATTGGTAACGATCAAACAAAAATTATATATATAAATTAATAATTTTGAACGGACCTTATTTTCGTCATGTCCTGGTAGCATCAATGGACATACGAAGAAATTTTTCGATATTCGCGTCATGAGTACGACCTCAATAGCTGATTTCCCTTAAGGGAAATGTGCTAAAAAAAATCACTTCAGTTTCTGGAGAAGAATAGCACGTTGATAACAATGTAGGACGCCTGATAATGAGCCTTTACACCTAAAGTAACCCATAGCCGGAAGATAGACTAATCGGGTTGCAACATGCCTCGTGTTGAGCCCCGAACACAATGGCAGGAATCGATCTAAGCTAATTAATAGCTAGTACAATGAGAAACGCATTGTACTGAACAAGGCATTTCAATGCGTGCCGCAAGATGGCGCTCCTGTACAAGCATGATTACAGCCTACACACCTCCGCCGAAACTCACCAGCCAGTCATATGGGTAAGATACATTGTCTCAATTAGTCGTAGCAGCTCAATGTTAGTTCTATCTAATCAATATTATTATAATATTATAATTTATTAACGTCCACTGTTTGCATCTAAGGCTAATTGGGACGGGTTATCTAGAGGTTACCACCCTTTTAGCAGATTTCCCTTAAGGGAAATCAGCTATTGAGGTCGTACTCATGACGCGATTTTTGAAAAATTTCTTCAAATATCCATCGATCCTACCCAGGAGATGACGAAAATGAGGTCCGTTCAAAATTATATATATATATATATATATATATATATATATGTCTGTTAACGCTCTAGCGGTCGCAATTTTTGTTTGATCGTTACGAAACTCGATATTTAACCGTTTTATGTAAAAAGACAGATCAAGTTCGTTAATGGCTGAAATCGGACCAGAGGGAGGGGGGTTTAGATGGGGTATTTTCGAAAATTCTAGATATCTCCGTTATTATGCATCGGTTCGAAAAATTGTATATAACCAATCTTATTGCAAATTAAATTTACTATAACTATTGTTATATACGTTTTTTCTCTATCTTGAATTATTAATCGAGATATTTGTATTTTTTAGTTTTCAGCAAACCACCACTTCTACTCAAGTTACGTAAACAATACTCTGCTACATTATAAATCAAATTATTTTAAGTTTTAATACCAAATTTTGTATTCTTGATACCTTTATTATACGAGATACATGAAAATATTACCTTATGACCCCCACCCATATTAAAGTTTTGGACTACTAAAATTTTATTGATTGAGATAACAATTATTCTGCCTCATTATAAATTACACTAGCAGATATAGTAAATAGTTCTCAATAAAATAAATGTGTTATATTCAGATATATTTCAGTAATTGTTTTTCTTTCCGGTCTGAGGCAGGCCGACCCGACCCGTTTGTTTACATTTCTAACCTAACGCTTCCTCTCGGCAGGTTATTGAAATAGGATGAAACATTTATTTGCTTTAGTATTTATTCACCGTGTAGTTGTGTTAGCAGTATGTATATTCATCTATCTATCTTTTTATTACTAAACTTCACGTGGAAAATCTGATTAGTTTACGCAGACCCTTCGTGATGGACTTTTCTATCCAGGGTGGGACTACGGATTTTATTTAATGAATTCCGTCAGTAAATAAACTCATATTGCCCAGGCGGGAATCGAACTCGCCACTCTAGGTGTACCATGTCAGATTAAAGTCAGTGCTTTGACTCACATGGCTAACCTGAGCCTAATCTAATCAATATTATAGTATAGGTAGATATGCTATTTCTTTTCAAAGGATTGTTTTTTTTTGTTTTTTTATTTTAGTTCCCCACGGGAATCAGCTGATAAAGTTGTACGTACACCCAGGGCCGGCTCAAGGCAAAATACTGACACGGGAAAACAACCGTTTTGTCGCCCCCCTCCCTAAAAAAGGGCGGTCCGGGAAATTTCCTCCCCGGAAATTTGTTCAAAATAGGGGTTAGAATACTGAGTTTTGAGGCATCTTAAATAGGTGGTAGTTATCAATCAAAATATTATCATATTTTCAAGTGAAAAGATAAGATGACTGAAAAAGTATGTAGGCCATTACCTTTTTGCATACATTATAGTAGGCTATACGTAATACATTATGAGTTTTTGAGTTAGCTTATATTAAAAACGTTTATTAAAGAAATTTACGCAAGAGAATACAAAATATTAACTTTATAAAATCGAAAACGAAGTTTTTCACTACTTGGGCGTTTGGTCGCCCCCTAGCTGCGTCGCCCCGGGCAGTCGCCCGGGTTGCCCGACCCTTAATTAAGCCGCCCCTGCGTACACCTTCAAACTTTTCGAACAGTTTCTTCTAACGTACTATCTAACCTTGGAGAAGACCAAAATTAATTCCGTCCAAATTTCTTTTACTTATTAGTCTGTTAACGCTCTAGTGTCCATCTTTACCATATTCGATATTTTAATATGTTATGAAAACAAAACTGGACGAATAAAGACCACGAGATATAGCGGTTTATAGTAGAGGTAAAATGCACAATCTCCATAATTATGTGTGGTATTGTAAATTATTGTTACAATATATAATATTATAAAAACAGAATTATTTATTAACGCCCATTTCTTGAAATTACGACTAATTTATCTACATGTTACTACCCTTTTCTAGCCAGGTTGGGACTAAGAATTTTATTTAATGAGTCCGCCACTAAATAAATAATTATTGCTAAGACGGGAACTCGCCACTAAAGGTTTATCGTGTGAGCCAATGCTATTATAATATAATGATTATATTTTAATGTAGAGCTGCTAGCTATGAGTAGAACTAAAACTTTTAATTAGTTAAATAGTATACAAAATGTAAGGTAGTAAGGTATAAAAAATGTAATTAACAAACATTTTGTCTAAATTTGTGCAGAAATTACCCCTTGAGAAGAAATGGTGGACACACGAAACGCACAGGGATGAAATAAATGGTTTCATGAAGAAATTATTGTTTTTCTGATTTTATGGCTCAAAAAACCGTTCATAAATAATAAATAGTCAGGGTAAAAATCTACTGCGTGTTGTCTGTGTATGTGTGTGTGTGTGTGTGTGTGTGTGTGTGTGTGTGTGTGTGTGTGTGTAGGAGAAAGTGGGGTAAAATCGGGTAGCTAAGGTTTGAAGGCATCCAGAAACCTCAATTTTTACCACAAAGAAGTTTAGTTTTGTTGAATGTTGAAATAAAGTCTACTTATCTGTTAACGTAACTACAGTTTCAAAAACAAAATCTAAATTTTTAAAGAAGTTCTACCCTACTTTTTTTTTAAAAAAGTCAATTTGTCCGTATTACCCCACTAGTAGGGTAAAACCGGGTACACAGGTTTTTCTTATGGAAAAATAAAATTGTAAAGATTTGTAATCAAACTGATGTTATCTTTTCTTAATAAAAAATGTTGTTTTATGCATTTGAACAAACCCCCCTTTTGGGAACAATACAAAAAAATTAAGTAAAAATATAAACAAATAACAACATTAATCTTTTTAGCTATTTCAAAACAATTATATATTTCAAAAAGTAAATTCATAGTTTCAAGATTTATCATATTTTTTGTCATTATACATGCTTTTACAGTGAAATAATTAAACAAAATTAGGTTAAATTATACTTTTCATGTTTCGAGAATCGTGGTATAGCTGCTTCCCGGTTTTACCCCGCGCGTAAAGTTTAAATGAAACATTGATCATTCGGGCGTACCAAACTCTAAAGACAATTACTTAGTGCTAAAATAAAGGCAATTAAAACTTATTCTAAGGGAACTACATTCCTGTATTCTAATTGGAATAGGAGCGCAGTACAATCAAAAACCTTTTCCACCAAAATCATAAGCAGGTTCCACGAAAACTGAATTATTGTCACTGACACAAAACAAGCACGACTAACGATTTGGCGTAATGGCCGCTGCTTCTTCTTCAAAGGTGTATTGTAGTTCCTCTGTTAGTTATCAGCCCGACTGCAGTACACACAGCGGCTAAGAGGAGGGACCCGCTTTGCTCCGGACTACCCGCTTTTACCCTACTCTCCTCTATATACATTTATTCTTTTAACGCTCTAGCGGTCGCGATTTTTGTTTGTTCGTTATCAAATTCAATATTTAAACGTATTATGTAAGTCTACTAATCAAGGTTAATGGCTAAAGTTGGATTTAGAGGGTGGAGTGGGCGTGAGATTTCGAAAATTCAATATATCTCCTCATTATTTCTTATTTTACATCCTTATTTTGTAATCATACGTCGGATGGACAACTTTCCTGTAAATGTTGTTCGATTCCTCTATTCTCTAACTTGAACATTAACTGAGATTATTGAATTTTTTAGTTTTCAGTCTTTTGTAAACCCCACTCCCAGTAATTTCATATTAACAATATGTTGTTATTTCATGAACTGCTGTTTTCGAAACATAAATGCAAATACGTTCTGTTATGAAGTCACCATTTAAGATTTTATTTCTTGGTTCAATAATGTTATTTGGATATGTACCAAACTCAATATTTAACCGTTTTATTCAACACTACAGATCATATTGGTCAATAGCTGGAAATTCAGAATATCTCCATCGAATCAAAAGATGTTACAGAACCAATCCTGTTAAACTTTGATGTTCTACAATTGTTGCTCTATACAATGTTTCGTAACTCAAATATTGAGCCAGTTATTCATGCTTTCTTGTTTTCAGCCTTCAGTAAACCACGACTTCTACTTATTTGAAATTTACATAGGCCTAGAAAATATATGGTGAGATGTGTCGTTCTAGTTTGTGAAAAATCCGTTTAGTTTACCGCCATCTCTCCGTGCCGGAAGTGAGACAGAAATAAACGAATTTCAGACCACCTGACAAGAATTTCAGTTTTAGTTTCGTTCTGCAATAAAATTTTTTGTAGGTCTGCTACAAATGAACATGGCTGCCAAGTGCGGAGAGACTGCGTGTCCCAAGGATCAGAACCCAGTCTGCGGTACTCGCATTGTCAACGGATATCAGGAATGGAAAATATTCCCAAATCTCTGTTCACTGGAAGCAGCCAACGACTGTAATGGAGGTAAGCCCACAACAATATAAACAACTACAACTAAACTTGAAAGAACAGATTTCACAGTCACCCAAAGACGCAATAACTTTGTTTTGTAGCGAAATGGTTTTAATCATATTTGAGAAATGATTATTTTGTGATACGAGAAAATTAATTCTTTTAAAATGATATTTTCCTGGAAGAACATGTATTAGAGAAACTCAGTCATTGTTTCCAAAGTTCTTTTATAGTCGAGAAATGGATCATTTATTTTGAAAAATCTGTGCTTTTTAGTTTTTTTTCTTTTATGAAAGTTAAAATTTACATCACTTATTTTCTTGTTGGAATGTGGATTGGAAAATACATTTTTGTTAATTTTCTTTTCTGATTTCAGGATATGTCCCATGCTAGCTAAGGAATTAAATAATAGGCGTCTTACAAGGAAGAAAGTGTTAATAGCAATCAATGGTGTATTTCAATAAATTTAATTTATTTATTTACCATTTTTCTGATAACAAGTTGATCCTACCCTCCTTGAATTTTCGTTTGAATACACAAAAACTTTAACTGATATAACAAATCATATTCTTGGGGGTATCATCTATTGATTTAACAGATCATCTGGATGAGGAGGTAGTTTGAATATATTGCCAGAAGAAATTATTGAACGTTGTTGACTCTGCTGATTTGAATATAAATTAAATGAAATATTTTATTTCGATTAAATGTAAATAAAACATGATTGGGTCGTCAAATATACATACGTTGAAACATTAGCTCAAATTCTATAAATACATTTTATAAAACCTATCAATTTAATAATTATATATAATAAATTAATTTCATTAACAATCTTTATACTACGTTAAATGTATAAGATGCATTTATTTAATCTATTAACAAGCTTCATTATTAGTCTTTTAATAAAGGATGAAAGTCCGTCACGCAGGGGCTGCGTAAACTAAGCAGATTTCCCACGTGAAGTTATACAATAGAGAAATCTCCATACGAGAGCCGAACAGTTACGGCAAAGGGCCGAACTAGCTTTCGGCGGGAAATTCAAACGTTCCTTATTGGCCCAAATTTAATAAAAATGCAAATATCTCGGTTAATATTCAAGATAGACAATAAATGTATAGAACAATATTTATAGTAAATGTAATTTACAATAAGATTGATTCTATACAATTTTTTGATCCGACGTATGGTAACGGAGATATTTCGAATTTTCGAAAATCCCCCCTCTAAACCCCCCCTCCCACTGGTCCGATTTCACCCATTAACGAACTTGATCTGTCTTTTTGCATAAAACGTTTAAATATCGAGTTTGGTAACGATCAAACAAAAATTGCGACCGCTAGAGCGTTAACAGACAAATATATATGTATATATATATATATATATATATATATATATATATATATATATATATATATATAATTTTGAACGGACCTCATTTTCGTCATCTCCTGGGTAGGATCGATGGACATTTGAAGAAAATTTTCGAAAATCGCGTCATGAGTACGACCTCAATAGCTGATTTCCCTTAGGAGAAATCTGCTAATCTATATATATATAAAATTGTAACCTCTGTCTGTACATTGATTTTTTTCGCGAAATTTCACGATAACTTTTCGTTTCACATGTCATAGACACCATAACTACATTTTGTTTCTTTCGTGTCTGTTTGTTTGTTTATTTGTTTGTTTGTTTGTTACCTTTTCACGCATAAACGGCTGAACTGAATTTTATGAAACTTGGTATGTATATTACTATTAGCCAAACTTAGACTTTAGGCTATATTAATATTCTCTAAGACGAACAGGAATGGGGGTTATAAGGGAGGCCTGAAATTAAAAATAGCGATATTTCGTTTCCTATTGCTTTTTCAGCAAATATGCACATAACAAAAGTTCTTTATTTTGTTATTTAGAGTAACTTTTTTTTATATGCACTTTTTCCATATACGGAAGTATAAATGAGGTATACGCTAAAAACTATAGCGGGAGTCCACAATTTTATTTGGCACAAAAGAATCAAACGAACAAAACCAAACTCGCTATTAGAATTAATACTAACGATTTCCTTATAATAAGCCATACTAAAATTTCTAGGGCCGGGCAGGAGTGGGGGTTATAAGGGAGGCCTGAAATTAAAAATAGCGATATTTCGTTTCCTATTGCTTTTTCAGCAAATATGCACATAACAAAAGTTGTTTATTTTGTTATTTAGAGTAACTTTTGTTATATGCACTTTTGCCATATACGGAAGTATAAATGAGTTATACGCTAAAAACTATAGCGGGAGTCCACAATTTTATTTGGCACAAAAGACTCAACCGAACTAAACCAAACTCGCTATGAGAATTAATACTAACGATTTCCTTATAATAAGCCATACTAACATTTCTAGGGACGGGCAGGAGTGGGGGTTATAAGGGAGGCCTGAAATTAAAAATAGCCTTATTTCGTTTCCTATTGCTTTTTCAGCAAATATGCACATAACAAAAGTTCTTTATTTTGTTATTTAGAGTAACTTTTGTTATATGCACTTTTGCCGTAAATGGAAGCATAAATGAGTTATACGCTATAAACTAATGCGGGAGTCCACAATTTTATTTGGCACTAAAGACTACCAAATTAAACCAAACTCGCTATGTGAATTAGTACTAACGCCTTCATTATAATAAGCTATACTAACATTTCTAGGGACGGGCAGGAGTGGGGGTTATAAGGGAGGCCTGGAATTAATAATAATGATTTCCTATTGGGGTTTCGGCAAATATGCACATAACAAAAGTTGTTTATTTTGTTATTTAGAGAAATTTGCTCAACACTTCTTTTCAATATGAACTACCAGGTACCTCACCTGAAAAAATTAATTCAAATGTATGTCAATATTTTCTCCTTAATAATTCAAATCTTTGCATAATGCACAGGTGCTGTTTACAAGTGTCTGTATTACTTTATGTCGTAAATAATATCATCTAATAGATTGTATATATCGCTCTTACCATATCCTAAGGGTATTTAATTTACTAATGTTTATACAATTATTAGCAGATTTCCCTTAAGGGAATGACGCAAGTTTCGAAAAATTTCTTCAAATGTCCATCGATCCTACCTAGATGACGAAAATGAGGTCCGTTCAAAATTATATATATATATATATATATATATATATATATATATTTGTCTGTTAACGCTCTAGCGGTCGCAATTTTTGTTTGATCGTTACGAAACTCGATAGTTAACCGTTTTATGTAAAAAGACAGATCGAGTTCGTTAATGGCTGAAATCGTACCAGAGGGAGGGGGGGTTTAGAGGGGGGATTTTCGAAAAATCGAAATATCTCCCTTATTATGCATCGGATCGAAAAATAGTATAAAACCAATCTTATTGCAAATAACATTTACTATAAATATTGGTATATACACTTATTCTCTATCTTGAATATTAACCGAGATATTTGCATTTTTATGAAGTCTGTGGTCGGGTGTTGTTCGGCCGTTTTCGCAAGTCGGCTCTAGCGGAAGCTTCTAACCTAACCTGTAGTTTCTAACCTTACCTAACCTTCTTTACTTTGTGAGATTTATGCTAATACGTTCTGTTCATCCGCCCCCCTCTTCTTTAGTTCTTGGACTACTAAAAGTTGAGTTATTAAAATATAAATTATTCTTACAATTCAGAAGCCGTTTCACTTGGGAGTTTATTAAAATTAACTGAAAGATTTCTCATTACCGTTTGTATTTACTTATGGTGGTGTTGTGTTACCAGTATGCAGATTTCTCTATTGCTATACTTCACATAGGAAATCTGCTTAGTTTACGCAGCCCCTGCGGGACGGACCTTTTAGTAACTAAATCTATGCTTACTTATCCTATATATTAATACTCTTTTTTCATTATATATTATATTATATAAACATATGTTTTCTTTCTTAAAAGTACTTATTTTCTACTGGTATTACAATTTGCTAATATTACAATTAAATGACTGACACTGTATGTCCTTTTCCTTGAGCAATCATTTCTTTTTGAGGTCCTTAACTTGTAGTACCTGAATTGATGGACTTTTCGTGGTCGTTATTGCTGTCTGTGGAGGTTGCTACAGATGGCGTCTCTTTCTTTTTATCAGTGAAATTAGTTATTATATGTTTCACTATTCCAGTAAGGAGAGTTCATTTTATTTTCTCAAGCAGTATTATCTGTCACACACACACACACACACACACACACACACACATATATATATATATATTTCTATATATATATATATATATATATATATATATATATATATATATATATATATATATTGAAGGAAAAGTCATTACTGTTGACTCCTAAAAGAATGGCCAACAGGAGTCCTTCGATTTCTTTTAATATGAAAAAGTAAATTTCAGTGTTGAAGTAGAACTGGATAATGTAGAAATGCGGAGAGTGGATTCTCTTTGGCTCTTGTGAAGTTTATGTCATTTTTTTTTCCTAATCTATTAAAAATTTAGAATAATAATTTTTAAGAACAAAAAAAAATATATTGCTGGTGAGATTGTATCTTCATATTGGTGTACGAAAAATTATTTGAAATAAAGGGAGGCGGTTGCTGGACAAAGGGGATGAAATTCAGCTCCTCAATCCAGTACAGCTAAAAACTCTCGAGAAAAGTAACTGTTTTCGTTAATTACTACCCAGAATTTCTACATATGGAATCCGCTAATATTTCATAATATAAGTAAAGATTTATGATCGTGAATTCGACCCCTATTCACAAGGGTAAAGAAATGTTTCACTCAACCATAATTATGACGACAGCTAAAATCGCAGCGTTTGAGGGGGGATTTTCGAAAATTCGAAATATCTACATTACCATACGTCCGTTCGAAAAATTGTATAAAACCAACCTTATTGCAAATTAAATGTACTATAAATATTGCCGTATACATGTATTCTCTATCTTGAATATTAACTGAGATATTTGCAGTTCTCAGTTTTCAGCCTTCAGCAAACCCCCACTTCTACTCATGTCACATAAACAATACTCTGTTATATAATAAACCACTTTATTCGAAGCTTAAATACCAAATTTGTTTTCAAGATACCTTTTACGAGATATATGCAAATATGTTCTGCTGACCCCCCCTTCTTAAGTTCCAGGACTACTAAAATTTCAGTGCTTGAGATAAAAATTGTTTGGATTCATTTTAAATTACAGTACTAAATATAGTAAACAGTTTTGAATAAAATTAATATGTTATATTCAGAAATATTTCAGTAATTGTTTTCCTTACCGGTGAAGAATATTTCTATCTGTTCAGTTCTGAGAGGTTGGCAGACTTGTGCGTTTACAATTCAGACGTTTCCGTTGGGAGGTAATTAAAATTGACTGATAGATTTCTCATTACCGTTTGTATTTATTCAATTAATATTCACTGTGGTGTTAAGTGTTACCAGTATGTAAATTTATCTATAGTAATACTTCACAAGGGAAATATACTTATTTTACACAGCTCCTGACTGACTTTATATATTCTTTATAGCAACGTATAGCAATGGGGTGGTCGTGAACACATGAGAGTTCATAGACTAACTGCGTTATTTACTACGTTCGCCTGCACCGCGTCGCTACAATTCGTGTACGTAGTCTGTAAATATAACGTTTAACGGCCGTATACAGTACTCAGTGATACGCCTTACTCATAACGCATTCACACTTCACACTTGGACTCAATTTGCAAAGGAGTAAATAATTTGAAAGGCTAACTTTGACAATTGAAGTAGGCACTGAGTAATATCGTACATAAATTACTTAGCAGCAAACTTGAGAACAATTTGCACTTAAACATGACGTAAAGTTTCTCAAATTGCTGTGTGTGATATTGGAGCTATCGGAGCGAAATTTATGAAGCGGGAGGTTCGTTGCCAGAAAGCACTTAGTCAGGGGATGAAGTGGCACTTGATCCAAGTGGATACAATATTCAACAACTTTAGGTGCTTCAATGTTAGACACATTACCCAACACTCCAAGCAAGTATATCCAACTAGTTAGCAAACTACCAAACAACTAAACTCAGCCAATTTCTACCGTTTATATTATGCTTCCAGGCACCTACGTAACTCACAAAATAATATGCTAAAAATCTTTGTTATATTTTAATTTTAATAAGTAAATATTTAAAACCAAATATAAGTTAGGAAATTATTTATTGACGAAATTCATTAAATAACATCCTAAATCCCACAATGGCTAAAAAAGGGAGGTAACCTGTAGATAACCCCAATTAGTAGCAAAAAGTGGACGCTAATAAATAATAATAATAATAAAACCAAAAGTGTAAAGCAACTAAAACTACTAAATAAAAGAACCTTTCATAAGGACACTATGAATAGGACATAGCAATATAACCCTCCGCAATTTTTGGACCGCAATCTGAACATCTGACAAAATACTAGGAATAGAAATGACTTCAGGGGGCTGGGAGTTCCAGGTATTTGTATATCAACATGTTCTGACATGTTGAGTCGGTTTTCTGAGGGCTAAATAAATTTGCTACCTTTGTGGGACACATCGGAATAATAAAACAAGCGTTGTATGCAATATGTGCCAAAGGAATTTTTGCCGAAACCATAGAATCCATCAAGTGACTTGCAGTAATTGTCAGGGAAATGCTTTATACGTGGAAGAAATTTTTTTTTGTTCTGTAATAGAAAAAAAAGTTCATTTTTTTTAGTTCTAATTGATAAATTTTTTTTTTCTTGCAAATTCTGAACCGAATATTTTTTTCTGTATTTTATAACGAACTTATTTTTTTATTATATTACTAATATACTATTACTCTGTATTTATATTACAAAATGTTTGTTCAAACTTCATGAAAATAATTAATAATTTTAACTATTTTTAGTCTGTAAAATAATATTGTAAAACATAAAATTATTGTTCCTATACCACTATTCCTACGTTCCTGAATATCCTATGTTGGTGGTTATTTATAATAAACAATTTATTATTAAAATATCTCAATCATTATTCTACAAATTGCAAGGTTGTTTTTTTATATTCGAAAGCTGTTAATAAAAAAAAAAAAAAAAAAGAAAATTTTTAGCCATCCTTTACTTACCAAGACGATAACTTATAATTTTCATGCATTAGAATTACTGTAAAACCAAAGCAAAAATGAATAAACAACATAAATAAATAAGTTATTGCTTATTTTCTAATAAAAACTAGAAAAAACAAAATGCGGTCCAAACACCGCAGCGCGCCCGCTAACGTAACTCAAATAGGAGGGTAAAAAAAAGAAAAAAATTACATAACAGGATAAAATATTTAAATTTTAATTATTTACGTCCACTTTATGTTAATATAGCAAATTGGGACGGGTCATCTGAAGGTTGCCACCATTTTTTAGCCAGGGTGGGACTAAGGACGTTATTTAATGAGTCCGTCACTAAATAAATTCATATTGCCCAGGCAGGAATCTAACTCACCACTCAAGGTTTACCATGTGAGATTAAGACCATATATATGATGCATATCGTTAACCTGAGCCACTTTGACATAATAATTAACTGATTTTGGCACATAAAGGAAAAGAAAAAAAAGATAACCGTCCTTATTCCATTATAGTTCGTGCCCGCATTACTACATGAGATTCTACTGCTTAATGTCAGTAATTTTATAATATTTATCGCACAATAATTATTGTTATTTATTAACGTCCACATAATTCTAATGATGCCAATCGGGACGGGGGCTCAGGTTAGCCATGTGAGTTAAAGCGTTGACATTTATGTCACATGGTAGACCTAGAGTGGTGAGTTCAATTTCCGCCTGGGCAATATGAATTTATTTAGTGAGGGAATTCATTAAATAACGTCCTAAAATCCCACCCTGGCTAGAAAAGGATGGTAACCTGTAGATAGTCCGCCCCAATTAGCCTGAGTTGCAAAAAGTGGGCGTTAATACACAGATAAATAATCGCGACTGGCCTTCTACAGGTTACAAACTTTTCCCAGCTTTTCTAGATAGGACTATGAATTTTCTTTAGTGCGTTCGTCATGAGAATCGAACCCACGACTCACGGTAAGTACTCATTGCCTTAGAAGCTAGGTAATACATTAGTGACAAGTAAATAATAAATTATCACATGTTAATGGTTCCTTTTATAATTTATTATGAATGCTTCGAGCAACGATGGCACGTGATGCACTGCCCAATTATTACTCACAAACAACTGGGCCTTTCTCTACTGGGAGCGCACTTTATCAAGGATATATTTTAGAACCTCTGGAAATACGAAGGACAAAGGCTGCTTACTTAGGCTATGACTTCATACTCAAGGTTAGTAGAAAAAGACTATCTTTTCTTTTTTTTACATGGAGGCTAAAATGTTATTCACTCTATTTTGATCACCATCTCATTGAAATTATAATTATTATTATTGATAAATTGGACCATTATCGGAATAAACTCAATATCATCATCAAACAAAACGAAAAATCTATCTGAAAGAAAATTATGTGCTCACAAAGTGAGAAGAACAGCCATCCTGGAGTCTGAATTTCAAGGATAAATATTAAGGAAGGCCTATTATTAATGATTCTAAGAGGAAAACTATCAGTATCTTTAATGATCTAGGATTCCCTGATATAATAAAGTATCATTATATTTGTACGTACAGGTCTTTACCTTACAAACAAAAAAAGAAAAGTTCATTTGAAAAATATGGGGATGTTTCCCTCTTGTCGCAATATCTGAATACGTAATATGAAAAAAAAAAGAAAAAGGTTTGCCTTAGAAGCCAGAATAAAAAGGAAATGAAAATTTTATGCAAGTCAAACAGATTTGCAGCAGCTGAGTGATTCCAAATTCGGTGTGATTCTTTACTGATTGATAACTAAAGACTTTTAGTATTAACCCCAGTCGCATTATTCTTATAAGATTAAAAAGTCCGTCACACTAAGCAGAATTCCCAAACGCTGATATGACACTAATGATCTCATCTCACCATATATTCTCTATTTCTAAATTATTAAAAAAGCCAATGAGTACTGACGAGATTTTAAGAGGAAACGAGGGTTCTAAAGAAAAAGTCTAACTTTTAATAGCTCACTTTTAAAGCACTACACATAACATCTCATTTTTAAAACAACTAACCTAAACACTACATAAACAGCTGTTTTTATATACATTCAAGAAAATGCGAAAAACTTTCTTAATATTATTATTATTTATTAACGTCCACTTTTTGCAACTGTGCCTAATTGGGACGGGTTATCTACAGGTTGCCACCCTTTTCTAGCCAGTGTGGGACTAATGATGCTATTTAATGAATTCTGTCACTAAATAAATACCTACTGACCAGGCGGGAATCGAACTCCCTACTCTAGGTTTACCATGTGAGATTAAGGCTAACGTTTAACTGACATGGCTAACCTGAGCTCCTTTGTTATTATTTCAGTTACGAAAACATGTATATAACAATAATTATTATATAACATCAGTAGTTTATCAAGATTGGCTCTATAACATTTTTATACCCTAACCCATAGTAACAGATATTTAGACATGGTTACTGATCATATTTATTTATAATAAACTAGGAGGTCAATTACAATCATTTAAAGCAGGGGTCTCCAAACTTTCCAGCCTTAGGGCCATACTGATTACTCCAGTAAGTTCCGAGGGCCAAAACCATATTATCATTGTTGCCGGTGGGTCATTCCATCTCAAATCAACCAAAAAAAAATGATTTCGACACCCATGATTTCAGATTTTGCTGAATTTTATTTTGGGGGTTCTATTCATTGATTTAAGAAACCATACCAAATATTTTTGATATATCTTTAACGGTTTGGATTTTATGGCCTCTTAAAGTTTTGTGATTTTAGTGTTTTCTATCGATTAGGAACTGTAAAGTTAATTTGTTTTCATTTCAAAAATAATTTGTAACTTTCTTATCTTTTCTTTATGGAATTTTTTGTGTGTATTCATAAATGTATTTAAAAACAATAAAAAAATAAACTAAGGTACCAAGTAAGTATTTGTGGACAGAAAAAAATTGCAAAGTGTCAATTTGAGCTTTTCAGAAAGCAAATATATAGTTTCACGTAAAATTGAATATCTCCAAAAGGGAAAAGGATAATCATGGAAATCTTTTTTTATTTATGTTCTAAGACATATGACCTACCACCTAAAACAATAAAATTAATGGTTGTTTGACCCCTTCATTGTTTATTCCAAGTTTAAAAATAAATATATAGAAAAATTTAGAAATTTGTAAGAATTAAAAGACAATGATAAATAAAGGTAACTAAAAAGATAGTTTACATAGGTTTATTGTACAATAAATACAGTTTACATTATTGTTTACCCCAGTTAAGTGTACTTTAATATATACAATTCTTATGGTTGTTTTGGTCAATTTTTGTATACAATTTTAAAGTATCGTTTAATTTTGCTTCAACAATTGACATACATTGTTGAGAAAACTGGTACTTTCTTCCTTTCATTGTTTTTGAAGATTCCACAGTCGTAATAATATGAAGAATGGGTACAGCACATATATCCTCCTTTTTAGGCCAAGAAAATGATGCTGAAGGTCCATGGGGATGAAGGAACTGTACTGTGACATCTTATTCTTTGGTGTTCACTTCACTTACCATGCCAAAGTACCACAATCTGTCATATACACAAGCAATGAAACATCCTGGGCTTAAATCTTTCAATGTTACTTGACTCTTTGGTCGATTGTTCAATAAATTAAAAGTGAGAGCTGGTTTTTCGTCCTTGCTAATTCTTCGAGCCTCAATGGTTCCGGTTTCATCTATTGGCTGAAAGTTGTGAAATGATCTTGTCCCTAGAAGAGTTTGAACATCTTTGAAGCGACCTTCCAAAGCAGGACGAGTTATTTCAACTATTTCTTTAGATATGAAGAAAAAACTGACTTTTTCTATTCTGGTTTTGCAAAAGTCAAACAATTGAGCCACTGATATTATTTGGTTTTCTAAGGGTCTTTGCAAACTTTCCTTCCGAGCTAATCGTTTCACTGTACCTCCAATTCCATCACATTCTGTTTTACCATGACTAGTAGCAAAAAAGACCATTGGGCACGAATTTCAAAACCTTTCTCATGTAGGCACAGATTTATGAAATTGTACTTATTTTTGCACTGAGCAGCATACCCATCACTGAAGTAATGAACTTTTTTGATATGTGGGCGGTTTTCTTTCAAAAATTCAATCACATATTTTTGGATTTCATACACCATACTTACATCGTGTTTGAGGTCATCAGATATAATGCAAAGGGGTAGGACAATATTTTTCTCAGTTGCATCTTTGCAGTGTCTGATGACAGGATGTATAGTGCAAGAATTTGAGAGTCCAGTGGTATCCTTGGGCTTCGTCTTGTAATGTGAATGAATAATTTTCACTAAAGTCCATTGAGATAATAGCTGTGTCAAAAGGAGATGTTTCCTTCAATTTTTTAAAAGTTGTTGATTGTGATTTAGCAATGTAAGAATGAGGTATCAGTTTGTGAAGTTTTTCAACTAACGTTTCAATGAATTCTTCAACAGTGCTGGAACACTGTATCATTTCTGTTCTATCTGTGGACACCCACTGATTGCACTTAATGATGTCTTCCTCGTCATAGTCTTCGAATTTTGAATCTAAAATTTTAATGAGTTGATTTTTTGAAATTTTCATGCCTGAACAAGCCAGTGAGCCTGTTGAGGAAGAGATTTTTCTTGTTACAACTTGATTAGTTTCTTTACATTGTACAGCTGCAGTTTTATGAATTAAGATAACTTAAATACCACTGTTTTAAAATTAACTTTAAGTATATACCATTAACTATTTTACTTCTGAGCTCTTAGTTACATTTATTTATCATTTTCTTTTAATTCATACAAATTTCTAAATTTTTCTATATATTTATTTTTAAACTTGGAATAAACAATGAAGGGGTCAAATAACCATTAATTTTATTGTTTTAGATGGTAGGTCATATGTCTTAGAACATAAATAAAAAAAGATTTCCATGATTATCCTTTTCCCTTTTGGAGATATTCAATTTTACGTGAAACTATATATTTGCTTTCTGAAAAGCTCAAATTGACAATTTGCAATTTTTTTCTGTCCACAAATACTTACTTGGTACCTTAGTTTATTTTTTTATTGTTTTTAAATATATTTATGAATACACACAAAAAATTCCATCAAAATTGGTTCGTAAATAAGAAAGTTACAAATTATTTTTGAAATGAAAACAAATTAACTTTACGGTTCCTAATCGATAGAAAACACTAAAATCACAAAACTTAAAGAGGCCATAAAATCCAAACCGTTAAAGATATATCAAAAATATTTGGTATGATTTCTTAAATCAATGAATAGAACTCCCAAAATAAAATTCAACAAAATCTGAAATCATGGGTGTCGTGGTGTGGTTGAATTGATGTGGAATGACCCCGGTGGTAAAAAGTGAAATACATCTTAAATCTCTTTTAATAATTGGTACAAGTAACATTAGTCCACAACTACAAACTATTGTCAGTGGAAAGTCTCAATTACATAAATCTCATTAGTTTTTCATATGTCATCATGCTTTTTATAAGTTATGTTTTTATTTAAAATGTATAAAATGTTAGTTGGATTCATTTCAATAATTTGTTAGTTATTATATACTGAAGTTAAATTCTTGGCATATTATACATGTCTTTACTCATTACAATTCTGTGTTTCTTTATCCAACTTATCACAAAAACAATAACAATAAGCCTACAACAATGTTATGAGTAGTTAGCCCATGACCATATCAATGTAGATGTCATAATAATAATTATTCAACATAAAATTAGAATACTTCAGTAAACTAAATTTAATTTGCTATAAAAAATATGTTCTCTAAAAGGAGTTTTCAAGTATGCTAGCTCTCCGCGGGCCGGACAAAATCTGTCCGCCGGGCCGGATGCGGCCCTCGGGCCGTAGTTTGGAGACCCCTGATTTAAAGAAAAACATATTTTTATTCAGCTCACCTACTTCACCTCAATCCTGAGACAACAGTGCAAATCTAGTGGGTATAACTTTAATTTTAAAAAAAAACTGGTTAAATTTTGGGGAAGGTATTTGCGAAAAGATCACTAGTTCTCTTTACAATTTTTTAACAGAAAGGTTTAAGAAAATCTGGGTCCAGGATAGCCATGTCAGTTAAGGTGATGGCTTAAACGCATTTGCAAACCTGGAGACTCGAGTTCCATTGCAGAGTTGGAAAGAGAAATTTAAGTAGTGATGAACTGACTAAATAAAACCCTTAGTTCCCCAACCTGGTTAGAAAAGGGTGATAACCTGAAAGCAACCTGCCACAGGTTAGTCATAGTAGCATAAAGGAGACTTCAAAAAATAGCATTCACAAATTAATTTTATTTCAATTTAATAAAAGCATTGGAAATTGCTAATTTTCCTTGTGTTGGTGTAGGACACGGATTCAGAGAGATTTATACATCCTGGATGGAAGCCTTCATTCGATGATGAAGAAATACGCAAACGATTTGTCTTCAAATTATTTGCCTCTCTTTCCTCCCAGCTCCTTTTCATTCTGCTCGTCATATATATATTCTTAAATATGTAAGTATATCGTAACGGATTGTCATGCATTTATTACAAAGTTCAATTAAGTATTCAATAAGTACAGTTCATTTAAGTATACAACTAGAAATATACACTGCAGCATTTGTAGGACAAAGGTATTTAGGCAGAGGATTTGTCGGGCTTTTCGGGGCAGTAGTACGTGCAACATCTCACTGTCACATTAATGTCACAGACGATTGGTTCGCATGACATTTCCATTATTCGGCCCTAATTCTCATTCGCCATATGTGTTACTCTTGAACGGCCCCGTAGGTCACTTTCCTCATAGACCAGTTAGGCCTCGGATTGTATGAGTTTCATGTATTTTCCATTTGTGAAAAAGTATAATAGATTTTTCTAAATTCAGACTTTCAATGAAAGTAGGGATAGGATAATTGCAAAATCACCTAGTCGCGGGTGCTTTTAACCCATTTCTTCCCATGGTTGCATATACGCAACCTTGAAATTTTATTTTTTTTTAAATTTTGTTAATGCTTACATTTTTATTTGATTGAATCTAAATTATTTCTGAGGGTCAAATGAATTAAGGGAATATATCAAACTTTGATGAAATGATGATTTTATATTTTTAATGTAATTTTGAAATACAGCGAATTGAGCTACTTGAATGAACGAAATTTAAATTTTTATTATGGAACTTTGCTCTTGAAAAAAAATTTTTTTCATTTGATTGTTAGTTAAAATTAAGTTTCATTTAACAATAAAAAATATAAACAAGCAGTTAGATAAGTTTCCAAATAAACAGAAAGAGTAAGAAGTGTATGTTGCGCATATGCTACCATGGGCATGAGGTGGGGCTCTCCTCTGGATGCCTGGTGATTCCTGTCCATTCCTGTTTGTTTTGACTCTCACCCTTCATTTCCACTGTAACTGCAGAACTAAAATTTATGCAGTTTGGAGTCTTCGCTTATAACCTGTCAATAGATGAACAAATGATCCCCTATTTCGGGAGGCATTCGGCAAAAATGTTTATACGGGGAAAACCAATAAGGTTTGGGTTCAAACTATGGTGTTTAGCTTCATCTAATGGATACATTTTCAAATTTATTCCCTATGGTGGTGCTGCAAAGAAACTGCTAACATACCTAAATTAGGACTTGGGGGAAGGGTTGTAAAAAGCCTAATAGAGGTCATAAGTTCCCCGAGAAATCATGTCATTTATTTTGACAATTTCTTTTCTAGCGAACCAATTGTTTTCTACTCTCAGTGAAATGAATTTTTATGCAACGGGTACTGTTCGAGAAAATAGAACTGGAAAGTGCCCACTTTTGCCTGTGAAAGATATGAAAATGAAATCCAAAGGGACTTACGATTATGCTTTTGACAATACTCAAAAAGTGTTATTTGTACGATGGCGTGATAATGCTGTGTTAACTATTGGTACAAATAATGGAACATTAGAGCCTATTCATAAAACTAAAAGATACAATAGGAAGACCAAAAAGCATGATTTGATTCCACAACCCAATGTCATTTCATCTTATAATAAAAGTATGGGTGGTGTTGACCTACATGATAATGCCATTTCCGATTATAGGATTCGAATGAGAGGTAAGAAATGGTGGTGGCCTCTTTTTACCAATTGTATTGACTCCACCTGTGTAAATGCATGGAAGTTTTACAATATTGTTTCAGAACAAAAATTAACGTAGATAGAATTTCGATCATTCATTGTTCAGTCCCTTATGAAATCTGTTGAAGATAATTGCATTCGAAACTCTAATGAAGCAGCTCAAACACCAGATGAAACCAAACGAGGAAAACGCTCAAGATTATCAAATTCGCTCCAAATTCGTTACGACAATGTTGGACATATAATAAAAAGAGCTGATAATTCTAAAAGAAGACGGTGTGACCTATGCAAATCACAAACTGTGTATATATGCAAGAAATGTGATGTTGGTGTGCATCCGGATTGTTTTGAAGTTTACCATGAAAAATGATTATTTAGTTCACATATTTATAATTATTAAACTTCATAAGTAAATAGTAAATATTATTTATAACTTAATAACATGTGTATATTGCATTTATATTGTATTATCTGAAAATTCTGTGTTGCTTTACATATAATATTTTTTACATTGATCTAGTTTTTGACCCCCGTCCTGCCCAATGTTGCGTAAACGCAACAGTCTGTAAAATATAGCTTAAGCATAATAATTTTTATATTCTTATAAAAACATTTAATTTTCATATACTTAAAGCAGTTTTTCAAAGAAAACAAAAAAAAAATGTTTTCCTATACCCTTGGGCAGAAATGGGTTAAATAAATAATTTTAGGCATCAGATTACAGTTTTAAAATAAACGCACTTTTATACGTCTAATTCCTAAAGTGAGGGACATGGTGGATGTTTTTCCTATTGGTGGCGTACAACTGTGTACAGCAATAGCCATAAGAATAGAAACTTAATAATTAACTTTTCCAATTTTTTTTTAAATGATTTATTAACGTCCACTTTTTGCAACTAAGGCTAATTAGGGTGGGTTACCACCCTTTTCTAGGCAGGGTAGGGGTGATTTTATTTATTTTGATAATTATCAATGCAAGTTTTAATGTGGAAGAAAGAAATTTAATTTAAACAAGGTCAAAAAAAAGTGTTGAACAAAATGAAACTGCTGTTATCTTCTACTGTACATTGATAAAAGTCCGTCACGCAGGGGCAGCGTAAACTAAGCAGATTTCCCACGTGAAGTTTTACAATAGAGAAATTTCACGAGAGCCGAGCAGTCAAGGAAACGGCCGAAGTAGCTTTTGGCGGGAAAGTCACTCGTCCGTTAGCCACCCAGATTTAATAAAAATGCAAATATCTCGGTTAATATTCAAGATAGAGAATAAATCTATATAACAATATTTATAGTAAATTTAATATGCAATAAGATTGATTCTGTATAATCTTTGGATCCGACGTCTAGTAACGGAGATATTTCGAATTTTCGAAAATCCTCTCCTCTAAACCCCCCTCCCACTAGTTCGATTTCAGCCGTTAACGAACTTGATCTTTCTTTTTACATAAAACGACTAAATATCGAGTTTGGTAACGATTAATCAATAACTACTAACGACCGCTAGAGAGGTAACCAACAAATATATATATATATGCATATACAGTTTTGAATGGACCTCATTTTCGTCATCTCCTGGGAAGGATCGATGGACATTTGAAGAAAAATTTCGAAAATTCCGTCATGAGTACAACCTCAATAGCTGATCTCCCTCAAAGGAAATCTGCTAAAAATAAGTTACAGAACACAACGTTACCTGGTGACATATGAATTAGCACTCATAAATAAATAAAAGTCCATCACGTAGGGGCTGTGGGAACTAAGCAGATTTCCAATATGCTGGTATAACACGCTTGTGATCTCATTTCACCACATATTCTCTATTTATATGTAAAAACCGATGAATAGAAGGGGGGGGGGAGTTTGTGTTGAAAGAAAGAAAGCAGGAATAACTGGTTCGTGATATAACAGCTTATTGTTAATATAACAAGAGTAGGAGTGGGGGTTGACTCATAAACTGAATATTGAAATATTTTGGGTTAGTATTCATTATAAAGAAAATATGTACATAAAAAAATGTATAGAACATTAAATTTATATTAAGATTGATTTTATTCAATTTTTCTATCTGACTCATAAGGAGATATTTTGAATTTGCGAAACCCCCCTCCCACTGATCGGATTTCAGCTATTAATGAGCTTGATCTCAACTTTTACAAAAAACGTTTAAATATCAAGTTTAGTAACGATTAAATAAAATTGGCAACCACTAGAGCGTTAACAGGCGCATATATGAGTAAATGCCCCATTCATTAAATATTTATTGGTATTCTTACAAAAGATTATTGCTTGAGACTCAGCATTCATCATTTAACTTCCTGACTCTTATTAAAATATATACAAATGAAAAGAAACAATTTTAATTGTTATATTTACTTTTCAGAAATATTTTGAACAAATTTGCTAAAGAGACTCAGCTGATGTGGCATATAAGCGGGTAAGACTGAATGAAAGTTAATATTTTTTTATGAATTATTAAATTAATTATACTCTGTATATATGCATAAATATTGATCATGAGAGTGAGAGTGTTCAACTTGATAATTCCCAAAGTTTAAAAAGGCTTTATTGATTTCTCAATCTGATCTGTAATTTGGTACAGATAGCAGTAATGTTCAAATTAGTACAGATGTGTAATATACACATAGTTGTTTTTTCATGGAATTTCGTGAAAGCATGATAGTTGGAGGTGCATTCTAGCAATTTATATGTTGGAGGTGTCAGGTAAGATAGTCTACGATTTTATATTACATATTGAACTAACTACAACTCTACCCCAATTGATTTGGGGTGTCTGATTATTCTTCCGATAAATGAAAGGTTGGAGAAGGAATCTCATCCATATTAAACGTGTTTGAAATCGTTAGAGCTCATTATAGTATAATAGAAGTGGTTTAAGCTAATACATTAGTAAAGAATTTTATATAAATTGAATTATTTCTATTTGTCTCAAGAAGCCATAAATTGTACAATTTTGAAATTGTGACGTAATGAGTACACTACTGAACGGTAACCGGCTACCACACAAAATATGAAGTTAATTCAAGCAATGGCGACACATTCGCTCAAAAAGAGGAAGTAAAACAAAAAAACGTAATCTCTTTACTATACTAATTTGATAATTTTTTAGAGCATGGTTTACGTTGTTTTAAACTTCCACGTATACGTCAAACGGAAAATAGAGAGATGGCACATGAACCATGGGCTGGATGATGCCTACAAGACGATGAACCGACTTACAGAGTTAATGGGCACGACTAAAGCCAGCACGAACAAGCACTAGAGTCAGATTCCCGCGCTGGGCAAAGGAATTTATTTAGTGACGGAATTCATTAAATGAAATCCGTAATCCCACCGTGGCTAGAAAAGGGTGGTAATCTGTAGATAACCTGTTTCAATTAGACTTAGTTGCAAAACGTGGACATTAATAAATAATTTAATAATGTTAAAGGCAATCAATAGCTACAGGACAAGGGGTTTTACCTTTTACCTTTCACGAGTGGCTCGGTTTACTTTGGTCAAACTTGAAAGAAGTTGGCCACGAGAATTTCCCAACACAGTCGACGAAATCATACATCCGACCAAAACATCGGCCATGGCCACGCACTGTAATTCACTCGGGCGGCAAATGCTTTTTGACCATGTGAAGGTAATTGGACCGGGAAGAAAAAAGAAGTGAAGACTGGTACGGGGAGCAGTAGAGATAAAATACAGATAAATTCCCTTAAAGAAGATGGGTTTTCCCTGCCCGCGATCTGGAGACCTCTTCTAACTACAGAAAGGCGTGCCGACAACCTGCAGCTCCACGGAAAGCAGAACCAACCAACGGTTGAAGGTTTCCCCACCACCAGTGGGAAAATATATAGTCAAGATTAGTATTACGGTGTAAACCTAAGGGAAATGAAAAACATGTTTTCTTCTAAATATGATATTGTGAAACTAATTGACCTGCTGGAATACAAGTCCTGTATTGAGGAAAAACAGTAAAAACATAATCCACGTCACAAAATCTGGCAGGAAGTATTTTCAGTACCCATAACTGTCTTTTCTTATTTACCCCACATATAATAAATAGAGTTCATGCAATTTTGTTTGCATGCAACTGCTGTTCTGTCGCCTTGGGTAGATGGGAAAAGCCCGCTGATTTATCGTAAATGCAAAAATGCCCATTAGGAGCTGCCAATAGCCAACAGATATTCATGACCACTAGAATAAGCTATAAATGTTGTCCTACAAACGTTTTACTATTTTAAATATTAGCCGAGGTCTTATTATATATTTTTTTTTAAAAAACTTACTTCTAATTTAATTAGAAGTTCTGAAATATATTCAGAAATTAATTGTAAGTTTCTTAGATTTTAAATATCACAAGATCTTAAATATTACAATTTCATTGAAAAAATAAACCAATAATGTGACAATTTTTTATTTTATTTTTTGGCGTCTAAGAGTAAAAGTACACCTCAACAACAAGAGGCTTATAATAATAAAAAAGATATTATTTTTAAAATTTCAAATAACCAATTTACTACCACCATTGTATTTACGGTTTTCAGAGGCTTGTCCCTTTTACTTTTACTTGTTTTGGGTATCTTCGAACAGCTTGCCAGAATTAGAATGGTCAACTTGATATACCTATTATTTTTGGTAAGCATACTTCTGATTGTGCCTGAAATATTATTACGATTTTTAGAATTTAGGGCAAATCAGAAACTGGAAGTAGCATTTATTTTGAAATTCTTTGAGAATTATTTTACCTAATATTATTAACTATTGACGAACAACTTTTAGCGGCTCCGGTTAATCGAGCAGTTGGCCTTAATGTCAACCTAGAGTGGTGAGTTCGATTCCCGCCTGAGTAATAGGAATTTGTTTAATGACGAACTCATTAAATAAAATCCTGACTCACCCCTTGATAGAAAAGGTTGTTAACCTGTCTCTGCTAGCCAAAGAAGAAAAAAGTAGACAAAATAATAATAATGAAAAACTATGTATGTAATCAAAGGTTCATACCAAGAAAGACAGAATTATTAACTAAAATTATTAAAAGACAAATTCTCTAAATTATAAAATGCAGAAAATAAACAATTTTTTTTGGACCAAAATTAGAACAACTTTCGAAGGGCCTCGTTTCACCTAGTTTTTAGAAGGGTAAATTTAGCTTTAGAATTATATAATAAAGATTTTTACCTATAACAAGTCTCTAAAAATATCATGCATAATTTACTTTTTAATTCCTATTTACAAAGACTTCTTTTACTGAAAAAAAAAATCAGTAGCTAAAATCAGCAGCCTACCAGATGGAATATCTGCTAAGTTTACGCAGCTCCTGCGTGACGGAGATTTTGGGATATTACGTTTGAATCCACTTATACCTAAAAAATCCTGGGACATGAGTTGGACAGTCAGGCTGTCGATGATCTTGTTTCAATATTTTTGAAGCGAATAGATCGCACCGAAGATAGACATATTAATATTAATGCCAGTCTGAAAAACATTAACCCTCCGTTAAGTTAGCGAGATTCTGATGAAAAGTTTAGTAAGGCAATGGAGCTTTTCATTTCCACTTTATCTGTCATCTCTTGTGCTCAAATATATTGTACTGATTATATAAATTTGTTAATTATTACTGCAATCATAGTGTAAGAGATCTACCAATGCCAGGAATCATAAATATTAGTTACATTTCCCCAGACATGGCTGATGAATCAAAACAGTTTGTTACGCTACTCTTTGTCTAATACCCTTTTTTATCCCATGTTCCAAAAATTATTATTGTATTTTACCTAATGCCCTTTTAATTGTTTCCAGACTGGGTTATTAGGTCTTATCTTAAAACATATAAGTTCTTTCGAAAAACATTAGATGAATGTTCTCACGGAATAGTCTTTGTTCAAAAATAAATTAAAGAACTTCATGTTTGAAGAATGTTTTATACACAAGATTGAATACTCTCAAAAATGTTCAATTATTATATAAAATTACAAAGTGATAAAAAGTTGTCAAGAAATAATTTATGATCAGGTAAATCGCCTCTTGAAGGTGAAGACAAGTTTCATCATTTATAATACATGTAAACCTTTAATAAACTTAAAACTAACAACAAAGCATGTCAATAACTAAAAAGGAGTGTTATATATTTACAGTGATATTAAGAATATTAACGACATTAATTTCTATATAAAAATTGTTAAATTGATAGATTAATATGAATTCATAGAATTGAGCTAATTTTATAAAGTTATAATATAAGAATGAATTCTATTCCATAATATGTAAAGAAATTAATTGATATAATATAGATATTTTTTTATAGAAAACACTATTTGACATATCCTATTACCAGGATCAATAAAAGGTCTTGTCGTCTACAAGTACTTTAATATACAAAGTTCACTTTTAAAGACCATGTTACATCAGAACCTGCTGACGAAACAAAAAACCACTAAGAATAACATTCATAGCATGGCTATCAAAGTGTTAAAAGCATTTAATTTAACAACACAAATAAATAAAAATTACATTCATATCTAGAATAAAAACAAGAATAAATTAAAACTAATAGTCATCCAAAATATAAGCGTAAGGCAAGTGAGAAAAAACTGTTAAAAGCACTATCGAACTAACAAAATTAAAAGCAACAAAGTAATTAATAGATAAAAACTTATGCTATATCTAAAATGGCGAAGCCCATGGTAAATCCCCACCCTCCTGTGGATATCGGAGAAACTAGGGTGAATATGAGAAAAGTTTTTCCAACCAATGTTAAAGATAGGGAGGAGACTGTTTGAGATGATGTTGATGGGTCACCCAACAAAATATGCGTGTTCGAACTTTATTATATTTAAGTAATTCATTAAGAAATATATTTTATCTTTAATACAATTCTGTATCTTGAAGGCATGGTACGTAGTTAAATAGCATGCTTGTATATTGTTGCTCGACAGGGAAGTAACACTACGGGTTATCATTTCCGGGAGGTAACACTACAGTTTATTGTGTCCAAAATATTATACATCCTACCTAAGAATTGTCCTAGTCGGCGAGTTTCGTTCCCAGTCCAGGACGTCTTGGGCAAATGAAGGAATGCTGAATACACGATGAGTCCCTGAGAAAGCAAGAACGAAACGAGACCTGCCGATGATGGGGCATTACACTGACACACTTTTCTGCGGAACTACCTCAGAAAAGTTTAGTATTGTAATGTTGGTAGAGCCGAAAGCTTCAATTTTACTGTGAGCCCCGCTGCAATATTTAGTAGGTACCTGGTTAGAGATATATAGCTTGGATTCCATTATGTTCAGTTTATATTCAATGTAAATAAATACATTTCATTTCTTTGAAAGACTGATCACTCTGTTTGTTAACAGAGCTCCCTCCATTGCTTTTAATCCGGCATCAACGTCCAAAGGATTAGTCAAGTTATAAATTTTATTATTGTTCAAAAAGCTGAACAAAAATGAAATGAAAAATAAGACTTATAAGACACTTGGATGAGAGCCCATATTCCTAAGAAACATATATATATTGCACGCCATTACACAAGTAGATATTTTTTATTCATTTATTTCACAGGTTTTCTTCCTATCGGTGTTTGTAGCAGGCATTACAATTTACTATAATCTTCGTGTGGTAACTTACTCTTTTGCCATTGAAACAGCTATGGCAGTTTTCGTCACAGTCCTTGCTAAATTCGCTCTGGTAAATAGCATTTATATTATATATTCATATATATTAAACAGCGCAATCCATTCCACGTGGTAAAGAGTAAAACAAAATTAGTCGATTGACAATATTACAATTAGATAAAGATCATAGTTTTATATTAAGGGAGTATTACCTCCCTTAAGGGAAATGAGTAATTAACCTTTCAACATCAACATCATTGTATTTAGCAAATTCAGACCTGAAGTCAATTTATAGAACTCAAAATAAAATACAAATCTTCTTTATATACATATATATAATTCTACTGTACGTATGTATGTCACTGAACTCCTCCTAAACGGCTGGACGGATTTGAATGAATTTTTATGTAGGTATGCGTTTGGGTGACGCCCCGGATGGGTTAGCGTCACAAATCAGCCCGGCAGATGGAGCAGGAGAGGGAGGCCTAAAATTAAAAATACCTATATTTTGTTTCCAATTGGTTTTTCGGCAAATATGCACTGGTTAAAAGTTGTTTATGTTGTTATTTAGAGTAACTTTAGTTATATTCACTTTTGTCGTATAACAAAGTATAAACGAGATATACACTAAAAAAGTAAAGTGGGAGCCAACAATTTTATTGGGCACTAACGATTGAATCAAACTTAACAAAACTCTATACGTAAATTAGTATTAATTCTTCCATGATTATAAGCTATATTAATTTTTTTAGGTTCGAAGGGGAGTGGGGGTTATAAGGGAGGCCTGTATGAAAAATTCGCGTGTGACAAGCCTTTTATTTCGTTTTTCTTTTACTCACATTCTGGGAAGTTTACAATGTGCTTAATATTGTATTTGTTTCGAATGAAGTATTCTAATTATGAATGATTTTAAAATGTTTTGCCAATATGATTAATTTGTCTTATTCAGAAGTGGGGCTTAGCCATGCGAGTTAAAGCGTTGACCTTAATCTCACCTGGTAAACTTAAGAGTGGCGAGTTCGATTCCCGCCTGGTGGTTTAGTGACGGAATTCATTAAATAAAATCCTTAAAAGGGGTGGTAACCTGTAGATAACCCACCCACATTAGCCTCACTTGTAAAAAGTGGACGTTAGTAAATAGTTTAAATTTATTCAGAAGTCATGTTATTTCTTTACTCATTTAAGTTTGTTTCAGTGTCTTGTCGCCAGTAACGTTTCTAGTAGAACCAACACTAATAATACTAATATGAGATCATTTTCAGTGCGATGTAGCTGGTTGTGCAATGATTTTCTGTGTGCTTGGTACTTTAGTTACTGTCTTCAGCGTCGTAGCCTGCCTCATTTGGCTGACAGCAAGGTGGTCTGTCCTTCAAATACTCCTAGGAGGAGCTAGTATGATAGTAACTACACTGGTAAGATTTTACTATTTAGTTTCCTATGTACGAGAATTTTTTTTTATTTAACTAGATTTTTAAAAGAAAATCAGCTAATAATGTACTCATGAAGCGATTTTCAAAAAATGTCTTGAAATGTTCATACATCCTACCTAGGAGATGGCTACTATAAGGAGGTCTGTTCAACATTTTAGCAGATCCCCTTAAGGGAAATCCGCTATCGAGGTTGTACTCATCACGCGATTTTCGGAATTTTTCTTCAAATGTCCATCGATCCTACCCAGGAGATGACGAAAATGAGGTCCGTTCAAACTATACCCGTATATATGTTTGTCTGTTACCGATCTAGTGGTCGTAATTATTGTTTGATCGTTATTAAACTCGATATTTAGTCCTTTTATGTCAAAAGAAAGATCAAGTTCGCTGAAATCGGACAAGTGGGAGGGGGGAGGGGGGGTTAGAGGAGGGATTTTCGAAAATTCTAAATATCTCCGTTACAATACGTCGGATCGAAAAACTGTATATAATCAATCTTATTGCAAATTAGATTTACTATAAATATTGTTATGTACATGTATTCTCTATCTTGAATATTAACCGAAATATTTGCATTTTTATTAATTGTAACGGTCGAGGTGAGATCGGCTAACTTCGGGTCTAGTCTTGAGTTTCCGTCAAGAGCTAGTGTGGCCGTTTCCGTAACTGTTCGGCTCTCTTGAAATTTCTCTATTGTAAAACTTCAAGTGGGAAATCTGCTTAGTTTACGCAGCCCCTGCGTGACGGACTTTTTACACCTAACCTAAATCTTACAATTCCAAAAGGATATAAATATAACAATCTTTCATTATAATATTCACTCCCTAACAGTAATTAACTGTTTCATTCATCACTAAAGATCATATTTGTTAGTGGCTGAAATTGGACCAGGAATAGAGCGGGGGGGGGGGTAGTTCGAAAAATCTCCATTATTATGTTTCTTGCAGTTATCTTGTCAAACTATTGATGCTCCACAACTGTTGTAAACATTTTTTTATATCTCAAATATAAGCGAGTTATTCGTACTTTCTTGTTTACATCTTTCAGTAAACCCTCAATTCTATTCATCTTTGTGTCATTTTTGCACATGGGAAATCTACTTAGTTTACACACCCCCTGTATGAAAAACGTTTAGGTGTACAGCTAGTGGACTTCAGGGAGGGACTTCTATCTGCTCCTCTAGGGTCTGATATAAGATTAGTAAGAATACTGGAAGGATGTAGAGAGAAAGTGGTCTTAAGAGTAGAGTCCACTAATTTTATCAACTATCTTCTGAATTTAGGCGTTGGTTATAAATGACTCACTTTAATGTATCAATTTTTATATACTTTCTATCTTAAATATGTTGCCTTCAAATGAATAATTAATATAAAATGTTTGCTTATAGTATTTGATGTTCAGTACACAAATTATGATGGACCGCAAAAGTGTGTCACCTGAAGAAATTGTTCGAGGAAACATTCGCTTGTATGTTGGAATTGTTTTATTTCCTAAATACATTGTTGTGGTAATAGTAAGGCAATGTTTTAAAAAAATAAAGAGAATGAAATGTTGATTCCATGCCATATTAGCATTATATACTATTTATATTTATTTATACTCTCTTTATATACTCAACGACTATTTCATAGAGACCATCGTATGACAGACCTAAGATGTAAATGAACAGACCCGAACTTAAAACATAATCAACCCAATAGGGGTGACAGACGTATGAAAAATACTGACTAACGGGCAACTAACTCAGTACAACTTTTGATGGTCTAGAAGATGGTGGATTGCATCGAAAATGCTAGCCAGTGACGACGATCTTCACCTAGAGGTATGACAACAGTCAAATTGTTTTATTACAAGATAACTTAAGATGGTAGCTAGGTCTGCCAAAAGTACCCTTGACTAAAGTAATACTCCAATATACAAAATGTGTTATCTCTCAGACTACTGCCATCACAACCAGTCATCAAAGGATATCCTCATGTTCTTTAGCCAACCTCCAAGGAGGGAAATATACAAGTCTCAAGTTGGTCAAAAGTACTGTGCATAATTGATTTAAGTTAAATGGGTGGCTGAGAAACACAGGGTCTATATTTCCCTAAATGCATATACATAGTAAATACAAAGATTATAATAACATTTGCCTGTTTATTTCAAAAGTAAATTTAGTGTGTAGCCTATTATTAACATCCACTTTGTGCTACTATGTCTAAAAGGGACAGGTTATCTATTGGTTGCCACTCTTTTCTATCCAGGGAGGGATTTAGAACCATGAATGAGTTCATCACTAAATAAATTCCTGTTGCCAAGAGAAGAAATCTAACTCACCACTCTAAGGTTATCAAATGAGATTTAAGACCAGTACCTTAACACACATGGCTAACCTTAGTCACTGTGTTACCTCCTAAGGGGGTCAATGAAATAACTCTCCAAGGTTCACTGATTTTTGTATTGTATGAAATGCAAAAACCTACTTTATTGAGAAAATAGCCATTTTGACTTACACCATTATGTTTCTCTGACATATATGTGTATAATTATTATTATTATTTATTAATCTCCACTTTTTGCAACTAAGGCTAATGTGTATAATTAAAACTTGTTTGTACTAAATACTAGTGCTACAGACAAATAACTCATTACAACTTTTGACGGGCTTAAAGATGGTGCTATTGAATTGAAAGTGCTTGCCAGCTGTCAAGCCTCGACCAACCTGATTAATATAAACTAAATTTTGAGAAAAATATGTACATATGGGTTAAACAAAAAGTAGGTACGAGTAAAAGAAAGTTTAAAAGAAGGGGGGGGGGGGTTCTGGGTTAAGCCACAATGAGTACGCTGTAAATAGAACAAAATTAAAGGGAAAGAAAAGAGAAAACATTCCTAATCCTCGACAGAAGTTTCAGAAAAAGAATGGTCTAAGGTAGAGAGGGACAAGTTGTTACCGATAAAGGAAATTTGAAGATGGCCTTAAATGGAACAAGGATAGGGAGCCGAAAAATGACAAAGCAGATTCACTGCAGGTCAGCAGAGCTACAGGTTATACAATAAACTTAAGGGCAATTTGTAAATTAAGAGAAGCTAGCAGATTTACTCATGAGGCGATTTTTGACGAAGTCCGAAATAGAATAATACTGAAAGTCCTGGAGGACAGCCAAGATCAGTTTAAGCTCAAGATAAATGCACAAAAAACAAATTTTTGGCAGTTGATAAGAATCTACCAAGTTTTGGTAGCAAAGGGAGTATAAACATTGAAATTTGAGGCACCACCTTAAGTAAGTGACGCAGTTCCATTACCTAAGATGCCTTGAATAAATGAAGCAGTTCTGTTACCCAAGAACAGCACATCACTAAGGAGAAAAGTAGCAATGCAGAAGTTGATAGAAGAATATCACATGGTAAGCAAGTCTTATAAAGCAAAAGCAGTAGTGTAACAAACAAACAAATATTTATGGTCAGCAACAAACTGCTTCTGTGAAAGTTGGACTTTTCACAACAGGGAATATAATTATGATTAATGATTAAAATCAATAGAAATGTGAATTTGGCTCAGATTTGTCAGAACAAGTTGGACAAAAATGACCCCATTAGAATGTGGACATTCTAAAGAGGTAAATGAAAGTAAGTTTTATCAAAATCATGGACTAAAGGAGAATAAAGCTTCCTGGAAAAGGATAAGGGGAAATGATTTTCACCACAAATGTATTTGAGGTAATATTAGATCTTGGGAAAGGGAAAGGACTTGGCAGTTTTCTTTTCAAAGACATTTAGTTGACCCCATGATAATGGATTTCAGCAGATTTTTCTCAACTAATACTAAGGTTGAACACATGAAATAATTTTCATAAACTTTCTTCAAATGTCTATCTAGGAGATGCTAAAAATTAGGGAAGGGGTCAAAAATTCAAAAGTACCCAATAATTTTAGTCAGATCAAAAAATGTTATGATACACTTTTGACTTAACTTGAATATTCAGGGAGTTATTTGTATGATTATTTTCAGCCTTATAATGGTCAGATTTTTATTTTAAGTAACTGAGCCACTAAAAATCTTATGTCCAGGTAACACTTCAATTTCTGTTTGTATAGACTTCTTACTTCAAAATAGGAGATAAAATTCATGGTTTTAGATTGACTACTGTTGACAAATTACCACATTGGTTAGGGCTTATAATCATAAGTTTTTATTCTTTTGCTAAGATCTTAGGTTTATATTGAGTTAGGAGAATAATTTTAAACTTAGCATTGTAAATGCCCAGGATGCACATTTGCTCTAAAACAAAGCACTGTCGAGACCTGAAGATCTTTTTTTAGGGCCCTAAAATACTTTTAGTGATCTCAGTAAGGATATGGGCATTTTTCTTTTATGTTTCAAAGGAAGAGTACAATCAAGCACCTTTTTTGACCACTTCTTGTGTATTTTTGATTACCTGCTCCCAAGAGGCTCCATAATCAGCATAGGTAAATAACATGAACTGCAGTTAATTGGTTTTTATTTGAAATGTATAAAACATTATGGTTGTGCAAGGGAAAACTAGTGGTATGTATGTGTGATACTAATGAACTCAGAAACACTACTTGAAAATAAAGATGTTTTATTATTTATTTATTAACGTCCACTTTTTGCAACTCAGACTAATTGGGACTGATCCACAGGTTACCACCCTTTTCTAGCCAGGGTGGGATTTTAGGATGTTATTCAATGAATTTCGTCACTAAATAATTTCCTTTGCCCAGGCGAGAATCGAACTCACCACTCTAGGTTTGCCATGTGAGATAAAGGCCAACGCTTTAACTCGCATGGCTAACTCTGGTCTCACTTCAAAACACATAAAGATGTTAAAATGGAATAGGTTCTTAACATGACGAAAAAAACCACTAAAAATATTGCCAGATATGCAAAAATTTTGGCATTTCTCTGAATACAATCTGAAATGTGGATAAGGCACTAGTAACACTGGAGGTTAAGATTTCAGCAAAACAGGAGGAAAATTACAGGTTCCATGATTAATTAGAGGTATGATCTGTGTGCCACCTATTAGGTATCATCAGCAGAATGTGAGATCTGAAAAGCCAGGTGGTTCTAGATCCTCATTTGTTTGGATATACACTAATTTTGGCTACAATGGAAACTGGACAGTAAGAGTACCATTCCAAGATGTAGTAGTTCACCTCCACATTTAAAAGCATACAGGAGTTGAAGGAAGAAAAAGGATAACCACTTTATAGTCAAATTCATGAAGAATAAGTGTCGGTGTTACTTATATAAAATTAAATTATTACACTGTTCAATACCCATACCTATTTAATTCCAAATCTATGCAGGTGTGTTGTTTTTGCCAGGTCTGGTTCAAATCTGTGTATCTATGCATTACCTGTGAGTCTCAATGTATGACCATGTGTAGGATTTGACCTGAACTGCTATTTTCCTTAGCTATGCTTGATCAATATAAAAGGATAGTTTTTGAATGATTTTACTATATAATATAGGCAGAGTTTTGTCAAAAGAACCTAATTGGGTTAGAGAATCGGCTAATCCGTATCTTTCTATGTAAGCATATGCCTTCACCTATTGTAGACAATAAATATTGTCATTGAATGAAATTTAGCCATTGGTCTTAACTTGTGTTAGTAGTAATATACGTACAAAGTTTCATATAATTCAGTTCTGTAGTTCAGACGTGAAAAGATAACGAACAAACAGATATCAAAGCCAAAAATTGCAGATATTGTGTCTATGGCATATAAAACGAAAAAATATCGTGAAATTTTGAAAAAAATCAATGAACAGACAGAAGTTACTAATATATGTATAATTTTTACATTATCACAGCTTATACTTATGAATTATACAAAAATAAATTAATAGCAAAGAACAAGCCGAGTTTCAGTTTCTCTAAAACTGAAGAATTCCTATTCAGGTGAATATACTCTCAAAGAGCCCTTAGGATGATATGTTTAGTAAAATGTTGGCCAGAAACATGAAAGCACAGTTAAGACTTAGATTGCAAAAACTGCAGAAGTATATTTAAATAAATTTATTTATTGAAATAATGTTAAAAATAAAATTATATTAAATATATACATACGAAATATTAATTAATTAAAAAAAAAAAAGGCTAGGTCACTTAATGCTCGTTGTCGGTCAGGATTGCCCGAAAATGAGGGTAATGCACTGAGATGTTTACATATGGTCCCCAATAGAAGTGTACAATGGTGAAGTATTAAAATTTCATATTCACCAACCTGTCATAAAAACATGGAAAGAGATATGGGAGAAAACGGGTATAAAAATATAATAATAATCTTGTATTTAATTCACTTTTTTTTATATATATATTTTTTTCATAAATGTTTAGAAAGGAGTGTTAAGGAAATAACTAAGTTCTCTAAATATGGCTTCATTAATCAAATGGTCAAAATGAATTAAACATGGTTAACAAATACAATAGAGAAATTCAACCTCTTGTACAACAATGTTATTAGTATTATTTATATATATATTCATATATATATGTTATAATCAAGTTAATCTATTTATATTTTTATATAATATATATAAATCTTTTAAGTCATCTTTATAACAAAATACATTTCGATATAAGGTACATTATTTATTTCATTTCTTTTTTATATTTACACCAACAAAACATATCTAACATACTCTTTAAAACAATACTCAACAGATTTAAAGATCATAATTTTCAACATAAGTAATAGAGTCATCATGTATATATCATTTCTATAGTATAATCTTGTCTACAATCAAGGTAAATGCTTTTTCAGTATTTTTTCCCCTTAATTTGTTCTGATATTATTATTATATTTACAATATTTTAACAGGAAATTAGAGAAAAATATCATAGATATGATTGTCTCATGGTTTGGGCATTCATCGCCTCAGGCCTCTTCTCTTTAATATTTTACCAGAGGATTTAGGTGTAAACAAAGACAATCATTTTTTTCCTTTTTCTCATACGAACAATAATTTTTAAATGAATAATACCAAAGGCCAAATTCTTCGAACGGCCCGAAATAAAAATAAAAACTAAAATCTACTGACTATAAACTCATTGTTATCTAACTACTGCTCTACCATTATATATAGTGATCATTTTGTACTAAAATTGTTACAACCGTCTCTCCATGAGAGAGGTTTATAAATGGTGTTTCATCCTAAACCTTACAGATGAATATAAACAGATAAAAATAAAAATTATTCTAACACTCTGAAATCTTGCCTGCCATGAGTCTTATGAGGTAGACATTTTTCCTGACTTCTCGTAAGTGGAATAAGATATTAACACAGCCCCAACTATACAATTAATAACATAAAAAAAGAAATAAGTAAATTTATATCAACATGATCCACTGTCCCAAATAAAACTTTGTTTAAATTTATTTCAAAGGTGTGACTAATTAATTAAGTCAGTTTTAATTAAATGATAATTATTACAAAACTATACTCAGTTAAATTACATTTTTAAATACTAAAGCAGAATAAATAATTTCAGGCGATAAGTACATTTATTTAAATAAATATATCAATTGGCCTTTACAGCAACATAAATATGAATTTTATTTTAAACACACAACCTAAAAAAAAAAATTAATGAATCAAAACAAAGTCAGTGCAATGCAGAGAATGGAGATTGGTATTCAAGTTCTATCATAAGGACGATTACTGCTTTTATCAGAAGTATTCACTATATTTCTAAATGTTTCAGAGTTAAAAAAAATGTAATACGTTTTCGTCTATAATAATACAAAACATAAATAATTTTATTGAGGCTAGTATACAGACCCAAAAAGCATTAAGTACTATTTGAAATGTATAATAATTTTGAAATCAATAATTATTATTAATATCAATTTAAATTCTTCATTCACGAAAGGAGTGGTTATAATTTATTTTTGAAGAGATCTATTTATAAGCAAATTTTTAATTCAAATATAAATCAATAGTCATTACATTAGAATAACAAATTAATCTTCTTACACAAAGTTCCATTTAAAATGGTCCATCAAAAATTAAGATTTCCAATTAAATTGATAGAAGTGGTGATATACTGCAAAGTTAAGTGTGAATTTAACATTTGTAACTCGCTATTGGTTGTGGCATGAGAATTTTTCTTATTTACTGATGACTTATAAAAGGTTTCTAGCTACCAATGAATGGGATAAATGAAGACCATAAATAAAGTTAGATCATATTCAGTAGAAGATGCTAGTAAGTATTTCATTTCATAAGAATATGTTTTAGAAAAATGCTAAACTCAGTTTTATTTCCATTTAAAAGAAAGTAATCTATAGTGGGACAATGTCACATGAGTGTAAAACATTAAATACGAGAAAGGTCTAATTTTCATACCTTACAAGCACTACTTGGTCCCTAAATAACGAACAATTTTTCTCGATTCGTACAAATTGACTGCAAGCAAAGTGTCATTTGAATAAAATAAGTATTTTTCTTAATTCTGGGATAATTTCTGTAGAAAATCACTGACCAGGAATAACAGCTATAATACTGTAAACATAATTTCCAGATTTTATATGCTGCTTATGGTAGGCTAGGCAGTATCTTTTATTTTCGTTTTGATGTTATTTATTAATATTCACTTTTTTGATACTATGGCTAATTGGGACGGCATATTTACTGGTTACCTTATTTTTATTTTTTTGGGCCAGGATGGGGCTATAGACTTCCATTTAGTCAGTTTACTATTTGAAGGCCCAATTAACAGATGTTCTCCCAGTTGGCTTATTTATTAAATGTAAGGCCTTAGGGCACCACCACGCCTTCAACAGGTGCTGAACAAGCAACGGAGCATACAATCACATTGCAACCAAAAATAAACAAATTATTACATTATTTTAAAAAATAGAACCATTTAGTCGAAGTAAATAAAAATAATCTATTAAGACATCCAACTAAAGTTATATATTTGTGTAATGTTTGGCATAATATGATTGTTCATTGTATAAGTCTGTTTTTTTGAATCTGTTATGGTTAGATGTTGGGGGATTATCAACATTTCATTAAAAGGGCAGCCCCTCCACTACAAAAATATATTTCATCATATAGCGTATTCAGGGCAGCAGCCCATCTTCAGTACAGTTCAAAGCTATATTAGAGTTCATATCAAACTGGCTGTTGACTGCTTTTTTTTTTGTTTTTTGTTCAGGACCTCATAATGGCCAGCTCTCCTGTTTTAATAAATAAGCTGAGTGGGATAGTGTCAGTTAATTGGGTCTTTAACCTAGAGCATTATCCCCCACACCAGCTCAAATCAAAAACAAAGTGTTCACTCCCATGACTCTAGACGATCAGTGCATTGAGACCGATGCCTCAATTCACACTGGTCTAGCCTAAGCCCATAATTTTCCTTTGAAGAAAAATAATCTATTTTAATCTGTTCTTTCCTTTTTTTTTAATAATAAATATAACAAAGCTTGTAGCCATTAGAGGATTACCAGAATGAAAAACAGAAGTGTATTCAATTTTGGATGGGCTTCATTTTTGTCAGCTCTTGGGTAGGGTCAACAGACATTTGAAGAAATATTTCGAAAATCACGTCATGAGTAAAACCTCAATATCTAATTCCCTTTAAGGCAAATTTACTTCAAAAATTATTTCTTTGCCAGAAATTAATCAAAAATTAATGAAAATTGTCAGATTTACAAATAAACTATTTATCAGAATAATAATAGACTGGTCTATATAGTCTATAATTACTAATGAAGCTTTAAAATTGTATTCATTTGAGAATGCAAAAAGCTTTGGGATGATTCTAAGTAACAAATAAGAAAACCAAAATTAAGAGTCCTTAAGAAGTCAGTGGTTAACAAACCTACTTTGCAACTGTTTCTTCACAACATTGAGTCAACTTTAGATTCACTCACTCAGCTTTTAATAACGGGATTGCTGTGAAGTGATTTTTATTTTAAATGGGCCTATTTCCTAAATGTAAAAATTGATACAACTTCAAAATCAAGCTTTATCAAAATGAGGAAGGGGTATAACTTTACTGTAAACTTTGCCACAGTCACTTACTTTCTTATTTCCTTTTTAAGTACATTATTAGGGTCACACCAATGGTTCGATTACATTCCTTATGATTTGAGTAAGAGTATATGCATTACTAAGTACTGAGACAAACAAAGTTAACAAAAACCTTTTATTTTTCATTTGATGGATTTAAACTTTTAACAGTTAGAGCTGTGTTATTAACTTTTACAAGAGAAAGAAATTAGAAGCACTTCTACAACAGAGGAAAATTGAGACACTTAGAGCAAAAGGTCAAAATTCTAGTAAAACATAAATAAATATCCAGTCACTATAAGATAATAAAATTCTATGCAGGAGAGCTATATAAAGCATGTGACTGCAAGAGGTCTGTAGGGGAGCAATGAAACCACATTTTCTACATTAAAAATCAGTTCTAAAATTTAATTTTTAGTCAGAAATAAAAATGGATAGTATAACTCAATCGTAATTAAATTAAAGATTTTAAATGGCTCTAATGCTAAGAAACAACTCAGCCAATCTTGAAATTTTTATCGAAGGAGAAGAAATATCCCTGACTATTTTTTTCCCCGATAAAGATAACTAACTCATCTGGTACTATTATCCTTTCTTTTCCTATTACTGGTTTGAGGAACAATGAGGAAAGTTTAAATTTAATCATATTTTGTGCGAAGAGTGCTATTTTATCTGGCGTGGGGCAGCGACATAAGTCATAAACATTTATAAAGAAGTCAATACCAATATCTGTCGTTTATGTATATATTTGAGGGAATGCAAGATTTCAACAATTCTCTATAGATAAGCAATATTTACTTATTAATAATTTGAGAGAGTACACGCTTCCGAATTGTAGCAGATAAAAGTACATCAGAGTAAATGGAGAGCAAAAGTGTGAAACAGATGTAAAATTATCACCGGTATCAAGTTTAAAAATACCACTTTAAAATTCTCTCCAGAAAAGCGATTGGGCAAATTTATAAATTTCATTTATTATAAGTTTAACAATTCAGAGAAACATAGTCTCCTCTCCAAGAAGTAAAGTGGGAGGGACTTTCATGACGTAGGAGAAAACAGGTATAAAATGAAGATACTTGAAGCTGTTAGTACCACTGGTGGATATTTATAGCAAACTTAATATCACTAGTGCTACTAAGAAGGCAGAACTGCTAGTTTGAGTTGAATGAGTGAACCTCATAACTGGGGACAAAAAAAAAAAATTGTTTGGCTCAGTAGAGAGAGGAGAAGAGACAGACCATGGTTTCTGATAGCAGGCAATAGAATGTTGCAAAGTCTTTACACCATATTGCCTAAGGGTAAGACATTCATTTATCTGAATTCAGTCATTTATACATGAAGGAATTAACTATATTGATGGATATATTATCCCAACAAAACATATTTTCAAATTGTATTTCCAATTTGTTACAAATTGAATGGGTGATACTCAAGTTTTAAACTAAATGAAATTGTGAAATGGATATGTTTTTGAAAATAGATCCAAAAACTCAAAATAAAAGAAACGATAATTAAAAATAACTCATGCTTCTTTGAATGTTCATAACTGTTACACATATTAATCTTACATCATGGCAGTAAAGAAGCCTCAGTGTGGCAAAGAAAAACACCAAAATCAGGTAAGGTCACCGAAATCAGTTATTGAATCTGTAAAATAACTTTGGTTCTGGTCATGATTTTGAGTATAATTTGACAAATTATTTTAATGTGGTACATAAATACTTATACCATTTTTTTTTTTTTAAGTCTTTCGGGAAATTAAATTATTTTCCTTTAGTAATCCAGATATTTCTATTCCTTTTGCTCAAAGTGTCTCAATTAAAGGGTGAATCCTCATGAAGTGTGATATTTGGAGTTTTTCCCTTTTTATTTATGCAGAAGATAAAAATGATTTATTGCTTCCCTAAAAGAGAAGATTCGCTAAAAAGTTATATATTTATTTACAAACTAGTTATTTTCCTATGCAATAATAAGTGTAGCAAGAATTATTTACAAAGGCATCATTCTGTGCATTGTACCTTATAACAGATAACGAGAGAGAATGGTAGATATAATGTGATGCTACACTATTGAAACAGCATTCATAATAATTGTCCAGAAAGTCATTTTAATTAGGATGAAGAATATCCTAAACATCAAAGCAATAAGACCAAAGATAGATATGGAAGATACAAATATGTGCAGTTAATCACAGGAAGACAACATTCAGAGTTTAATCATACATTGTACTAAGGAAGTAATCTCATTCCAAAAATGAAAAGGCTAGGATAGACTGGATTTTAATTACTGTGGAAATTTAGTCTAATTAATCAAACTAAAAAGATTGAATTTTTAGTTTAAATGTGATTAAATTTGTTCAAAACAAGAGTAATAAATACAAATATGAAAATAATTAAATTCCAATAAGCATTTCTTTAGTTAGCATCACAAAATAAAAACCAATGTCTCCAGTCGATCAAGAAAAAAAAATATCAATTTAAGGATGTTTAATCATAATCATCTCTTGTCAATTCTCTCTAATCATAATTAAGTAAATTATAATCTCTGGTAATTAAAAGTAATTTGTTACATTTTTTTAAAGTATTACTATCACATATAAAATCACACACAAACAATGTTTACAAATAATACTCTTTGAAGGGTGACCACCCGATCACTTTCTTCCTATCTAACATCACATACAGTAGCTTTACAAATAAGTTATAAAGTAATTAGAGCATAAAACCTAAGTTAAATTTAAAAAAAAAGAATACTACTAACTAACAAAATGAAATATAAAAAGAATAAGATTTAAGTATCGAGCCAAGCTCCATTTTTAATTCTAGATTTGAATAACTAGCCGAACATCTTAAAATTATATTTGTTACAACTAAAATTATTCAAACAGGAAGGAGATTTACTTATAAAACACTTTAATTTATACCCTTGAATACAATAACTCATACCATTATATTCATAAAAGTAGAATAGCATAAATTAGAATTGAAGGCAATGAATTTCATTTTAAACAAATTACCACCTCCCTCAATTTAGATAACAAAGTGGACTAGATGATTTCACAAAAATTAGACTCCCATTTATAGGAGATAAAAATTCAACAAACCCAACAAATAACAATAGTAATCGTTCTGAATGAAAACATTTTGAATGAAACAATGATAAAAAAAAAGTATCAATATGAGAAGAGTTAGTATTCAGGAATGTTCGTGCAATCCATAAATTCCTAGTTTAAAAGAAAAACAAACTGAATTGATATAATCACTGTTGGAAATTCTCAACAACTTTTTTTTAACTTAAAACATAACAGAGTAGGTTAAAATCAATAAGATCAGCAATGTAATGTTTGATTAACTTCATAGCAAACAACATAGAGCTGGGCGAAGAACATTTTAGTCCAAAGGACTAGGAGCAATGTCAAGCGAAGAAGCCTGAACATTCGCATTCATTTGCCTCAACGGCTAAGTACAACCTTCATTCAAACGAATAGATTCTTCAACCTGCAAAATACATTTAATGTTTAAGTCTTCTACAAAAATAATAGTTGATTACTATAAATACTGTGTTAAAACATTTCTACTATCATCACATATTCATAATATAGACAGTCTTGAAAAGAGTGTCCCTAATGTGGACCATATTTCAGTTCCGGAGAAAGTACTTGCCTATTTGCCAAGTTTCTATATAGTTAAAATTATATCATTATTCTTTCAACTTTTGTTACCAGGGAGTTTCAAAAGTCTGAGCATTTCTTCGCTAATCAACGAATTATGTTTTGTACACAAACTCAGTGGTATTTAACATCATCATATTATTCGTAACAATACTAACACATTCACTGCTGCAGTCTATATATGATTTACGCCACCACTAACTGCACCTGTCCCCGGTGTCCGATGCCTCTCCTAACGTTAAAATCTGTATCGAGTCCTGGGGACCGGACCGATGTAGTTTTCAAAGGTAACGCTATCTCTTGACAATTTAAGAGAACTAAATGAATGAATTAGCAGAGCCATCTGTACTCCAAACCAAGAACTAGCACTAGCAAAGCAAGGCGGTCCCCGGCGTCCGACGTCATCTACAACTAATGTACATTTTCTATCACATTGTCAGCTGTTATTTTCAATAAGCACTCTAAACTTGTAAGCTCTTCTAAGTCAGTAGTTGAACTAAAACATGAGGGTAAATATTTCTTGTCTGCAAAACTATCGTCACTTGAAATCACATAACTCTCACTTTCACTGATGTCTGCATGAGATGCAGATAGTGCTAACTCTACTAATTTCCAACCACGAGACATACTGAGTGCAACACACAATGGTAAATGAGCAAATGAGGGGCTTGGAAGGTAAAACAGATTCAAGCCAGTTGTGACTGGAATTAGCATCGGGTGCCAGGGGGAGGTGCCGTACCCAATTCGAATTTCTCTATTTCTTGACGGTTACGTTCCCCGGCGTCCTATAGTATTTTTCTAGATTAACTAAAGCTACAGGTTCTAAGAATAAATTACATCCAATTCCCGTTAAAATGTCTCTCATAAAAGGCTTGCTACAGCCTTCATTTTAGCAGATTTCCCTTAAGGGAAATCAGCTATTGAGGTTGTACTCATGACGGAATTTTCGACATTTTTCTTCAAATGTCCATCGATCCTACATAGTAGATGACGAAAATGAAGTCCATTCAAAACTGTATATGTGTATATATATATATATATATATATATATATATATATACAGACAAATATATATATATATATATATATATATATATATATATATATATATATATATTTGTCTGTTACCGCTCTAGCGGTCGCAATGTTTGTTTGATCGTTACCAAACTCGGAATTTAATCGTTTTATGTAAAAAGGAAGATCAAGTTCGTTAATGGCTGAAATCGGACCAGTGGGAGGGAGGGTTTAGAGGGGAGGATTTTCGAAAAGTCGAAATATCTCCGTTATTATGCGTCGGATCGAAAAATTGTATAGAATGAATCTTATTGCAAATTCAATTTACTATAAATATTGTTCTATACATTTATTCTGTATCTTGAATATTAACCGAGATATTTGCATTTGTATTCTGCGTGTGGTCGGCTATGTTCGGCCTTTCTGCCGAGCTCTGGCGGCCGTTTCTGTAACTATTAGTCCTTCGTGAATAGGTTTAGAGGTTACTTATTACTACAGCTGTTATTAGGCAGATTTTTCTATTGTAAAACTTCACGTGGGAAATCTGCTTAGTTTACGCAGCCCCTGCGTGACGGCCTTTTTTCGGAGCAGACTGAAGGAGAGGGGACCCGTCCTGATAAGACTTGATGACGATCGGACCCCGAGGACCAGCAGCAAATGTGTTAAAAAAAAAAAAAAAAAAAAAAAAAAAAAAAAAAAATCTGTTTGGGAGTCTTAAATGTAACTTTGATACGGGAATATCATTGTTTATTTTTATGCAATTTTTAACATGAGTTAATTCTGAAAATTCAAAATATTCTAAGGAACTATTTTGAAAAAAAAATACAAAGTAATTGACATGGTCCTTGAAATTGTGAAGTAGGGGAGACAGGTGCAATGTCTAGATACACTTCAACAGACTTAATTAAATAAAATTCAAGGAACGAGATTTTCCTCATGAAAGTAAATATCACAGTGTATGCCCTACATCCCTTGATTCAGAAACTCTTAAGAGAATTTGTAATGAAAAATTCACACAAAATCATGTGGAAGCTAGTAGAACTAGGAGTATCTCAAAACAGTTTCTTGCCAGTTGTATGACATTGGTTTCAGTTCCAGAAGTGTTCCACAACACTTTGCCCCTTAGCTGGCAGAACAAAGGAGGGGGGGATTCACAATGATCTTAAACCCGAAGTGACATTTGTTTTATTCAAACGGATTGTGATGCAAACTGGGTTTACCTCAAAAACTATAATAGCCAAAAAAGTGAGTTAAACCAGCTCTCCCCTTCCCAAGAAGAAAGTGATTTAAAGCCAAAAAAGTGAGTTAAACCAGCTCTCCCCTTCCCAAGAAGAAAGTGAAGTGGTGGAATTTGGAGGGTATAGTCCTCTTTGAATTAGTTCCTGACTGTTAAGACCTCAGAAATTATTCCACCCAACTTGAGACAGCTCTAGGCCACACATAATTTATAGACCCTAGAATAATTTCAAGATTTTCTGACGATAAGCGCTGCTCAAATCTCTGTATCTCTAATGCAGAAATTTGCCATTTTTGTTTTCTTTATTCCCAGCTCCATTCATTCCCTTAAAGATATAAATCAAAAGAAGAGTGCATTAACTGCCATTCGAGATCTGTTCATATGTATAGACACTACACTAAAACTATTCTTCAAAATGGATTCAGGAAGGGTCAAAATGGATAATTCTGTTGAAAAATGAAAACCATATTTTTTCACAATACTTTGTTTTACTTTATACAAAGAAGCAAAAACTGAATCTTCTAAAGCATTAGGTAACTGTAATGTTCATTGATGATGTCACATCTCACAGTTTTTTTCTGTATCTCACATAAACATAGTAAATGTCCAATGAAAACAATTTGTGGTATTTAGTCATGGAATATCCCATTCCGTGGCATATTTGCTTATTTTGTTCAAGTGAGATAAATAGGAAAGAGTTTACTCATAAGACAGAAAACAGAAAAATACAAATAACTTTACTAATTTTTAAGTAATGAAAAATGTATAAAACAAAAATAGTAGAAAATATTATTAACAGGAATTAAATAAGATTTATCGAACCATTACATTAGACATTCACAATTATTGTTTTACCTCATTTATAATTTCCCACACTGGCATTCAGACGTTAACAAACGCGATTAGTTTTGCATGAAACATTCAATATGAGGTAGGTAATTTTCAAACAGAAATTGGATTTAGCAATACATAATTTTCGTTAAGGAAAACCGTCTAAAATCAGCAAAGCTTTTTTTTCAAAATATTTCTTGAAATTTTCATCGATCCTACCCAGGAAATGTCGAAAATGAGGTCCGTTCAAAACTATATATGTATTTGTCTGATGACGTTGTTCTAGCAGCCGCAATTTTTGTTTAATTGTTACCGAACTCAATATTTAGTCGTTTTATGTAAAAAGAAAGATCAAGTTCGTTAATAGCTAAAATCGAACCAGCGGAAGAAGGTGGATTTCGAAAAATCAAAATATCTCTGTTATTGAGTCGGATCAAAAATTGTAAAGAACCAATTATATTGCAAATGTAATGTTCTATAAATGTTGTTATGTACATTTTTTCATTATCTTGATTATTAACTGAGATATTTGCATTGTTTAGTTTTCGGCCTTCAGTAGACCCCCACTCCGACAAATTTCATATTAACAATAAGCTGATATATTATGAAAGACATTATTTGAAGCCTAAATACCAAATATTGTTCTCATTGAACTTTTACATTTTGAGGTAAATTCAAATTATGAGGTGATGCTTAGTTAACACAGCCCCTATGTGATGGACTTTTCTTGTATTTATGTTGAATCATTATGTATTAATTGACCCATTTTTTTCAGTAATAGTATTTTTTTTTAATTTTCCTTCTCTGTACCTCCATATATTAAACTTAATGCAAGTCTTATTAAGAAAAATGGATTAAGATAAAATATAAAGGTAGATACCAGTTGGAGGGATGACTGCAAGGTGTGATAGAGACGCAGAATGAGAGCCAGAGTCTACTGTAGCAGGGGTAGGCCTGCCGCTCGGCCATGTAGCACCACTCCCATCGCTGTTACTATCAACAGTATTCCCACCTCCGCTCCCTCCACGGAACGGGTTTTGAAAAAGTCCAAGAAGTTTCTCTAAGCCAGAAGCTGCTTTAGATTCCAGGCCGGGTGAAACCTAAATATATAAAACATATAAATAAATCAAATGTCTTAAATCCGTCAATTTTCTATTGTTTTAGTAGTAGGGTCATTTCTTTAAGTAAAATAAAAAAAAAATAAAAATCTTTGGCACAAGGGCCAAGGATTGTCACTCAAAGCTTCGGTGAGAAACTAACCCAACAAAACCCAGATACAAAGCAGAAGACTGAACTCACTAATATTTACGATAAAAATTAAATAAGTTCGTGGCTTGCATCAGTAAGGCTTTGCATTAGTTTGGGCTTAGAAATAAACATTTTGAATAGAGCATGGAATTCAAAAGAAGGGAAGTAATAATGTAGTCAACATTTTTTCAGAACTTGAGCCAACCATCTTCCGGTAGTTAATATGACTTACAATTATTTTCAATAGGGCCAGAGGATGATAAAAAACACATTTATGATTATTACTCAAGAAAAATGTTTCCAGAGGACTAAAGCATACACAAATTCACTGAGGAAGGAAAGACAAAAATATTGTGTAAGGAAAGCCTTATAATTGATTATTGTACACACTAATTAGTCATTTTTGAAAAATCTCCAGGGCAAAGTTGGACACCTTAGCAAGTCCAATAGAAACTTGTGAAATATATCTTAAAAGCCTGTAATTGCTGGCTGATTATTGAATACAGCTCGCAAGCAACATTGATGAGAGGCATTTTAAAGCCTGTCAAATATTGTACTGGGGCTCAGGTTAGCCATGTGAGTTAAAACGTTGCCTTTAATCTCACATGGTAAACCTAGAGTGGCGAGTTCGATTCCCGCCTGGACAAAGGAATTTATTTAGTGACGGAATTCATTAAATAAAATCCTGAGTGCCACCCTGGCTAGAAAAGGGTGATGACCTGTAGATAACCCAAGTTCTGTGATTAGGTTACATGGCTGCAGTCTTGGGTTGCAGCAGGAACAAACCTTACCTTTAGAAACCATATTGGATGCACCTTGAGTTTTATTTATTATTTTACACTATGCTCAGCCAATAATAACGACCTTTAACAAGAGATTTGACAATAACACTATAAATACTGGCAAAACCAACCCACTACTACCATGATAAACAAAAATGTTTGCATGTTAAGTCTAATGCTGACAAAATTATGAGTAACTTTTGAAAATGAAACTATCTATTTAAGTCTAAATCGTTGATCTCTAGTACCATTAGGTTCAAACACATATATGTATTTTTCATGTTTAAGTATGACCCAAGTGCAATTTATTCTGCAACAAATTATGACATGGATATAATTAGAATTCTACTTCTTCACAAAATATGATCACACTGTAAAGTACTAATGAATAATAACAATATTTACACAGATGCTTACCAAAAAGAAAACAAAGTGAATAATGTAGAGCATAATTACACAAAGCTACAAAGCCTAGTCAGAAAATGTGTATGTAAGTATGACAATGTTTGTTTTGTTTATTTTATACATTTCTTCAATCGTGTTCATTCATCTTATATGATTCAAAATCTAGTTCACAGGAGCCTGGGTTCACTTTGAAAACAATATGAAATGCATTACTTCATTTTTTAAAACACGTACTGAGTAGAAAAACTTCATACTTATCTTTAGAATAATATATGTGCATACAGAAGAATACCAGCCAGTCCCTCAAATAAAACTCTTTTACGAAAAGAGATTTTAGTCAATTTTATTTTTTAAATTATATTTATATATTAAAAAAATTGATTTTATTTAAACCAGCTAAATACTTAGAGAAGAGACTGTATAATCCTTAATGGTTTAATTATTGTGCTTTCACAGGCCTAAATTGTTGTGTAAGACATCACAATTTAAAGGTGCTAAGTTGGATATAGTGTCATGGGAAAGCCTTAAAGAACTGTATAGGAAAAAAGGAATTTTCAACAATTTTTAAGCTACTACACCTAAAATAAGGATGTGATATCAACAGACTGCCACCCTTTATATTCAGGATTGGAATAAGGACTTAATTTCACCAACAAAACATTGAATAACTGTGCTCATGAGGGAATCAAACTAACAACTGAAGTTTACAAAGAGCTTCAAGAACAACCTTAAAATTCATGGCTGGTTCAATAAAAATTCATTATTTTGTATACTACATGGAAGTCCAGACACTTTAGATGTTATACAGATGTTGTCTTCCTGCTAGATTTGAAATGTGCAGCTCATCCAAGTCAAGTGAAGGTCCATTTAACACCCCTGCCTCGCTTAAATTACAAATAGGGGGGTGTTAATTGGGCATTCACTTGACTTTGGCAAGTTGATTTTAGGTCATTAAATTGAGGGTTGGTCGTATTCGTACAAAATTGGAAGAAATCGAGACCACACAGAAGGACATCTCGCAGACACTCATCACAAGTTAAAAACGAGAGCTTACACAACAGGTACTAGATAACCTGTTCTTACTGACCACTTTAATTGGAATATTTTATTTATATATGAACTCTACACTATACTTCCAATCATATTTTAAGATAAGAGTAAAATGCTGGAGTACATTTACAGAAAATATAGTTTTATAATATTGTTGATATTGATGTTGACATCAGAGTAAGACAAAGATATATGCAAATCAAATATTTCACTATTTCTATTAACTCAATGAGATGACCTGATGATACGAGTTACTAATAAAAATCATTTTATACAATCCCATAACCAATTTCACCGATACGTTTATGACTTTTGGAGAAAAACAGTTTACTGTCAAATTTATCAAAGAAAAAAGAAACACTATGCCAAATGGGAGAAAATGATAATGAGATACTACAAGTTCCATGGCTGACTGGGTAAAAAATTATCCCAACATCTTCAAATAACAAAGGAGTTAAACAATCTGTAACCACTCTTCAGAAAGACACTTATTCATATACATTACAAAATAATTAAAATTAATGAGAATTGCTCAAGTAGCTAATTCAAGGTGGATGCTCTGGTTCAACAAACACCAGACATCCAAAGTAATTAGAAAAAAAAAGAAGTCATTCACATAATTTCATAGCATATATCACCATTATCGGAACAAGTCAATGAGCTAATCGCTTGGCAAAGGAAGTACCACATTGATGTAAAATAGAAAAACATTAGAAAGTAATTCATAACCAATTGTGGATTTTTTTAAATATATACTTTTTACTTGTACAAACAATTTTGGTTTACAGATTTCAACAAAATTGTCTATTTTGAATCACCTTGAATCCATCTAGTCCACATTAGTGTGACTTCTGTATGTATACAGGCTCACAATCTTACAAAACTAAAAACAACTTGACTTCAAATGATGAAATTTCATATTAAGGACTGTTGCAACATCTAGATATGCATTTCCTCTTTTGATTGAAATTGACCAAGGGGAGGGATGGTTCAGAGGAGAACAAAAATAAAAAATTTCAAATTTCTCAAAAACTATCAGCGATGCCAAAGATTTATAGGGGTTATTTTTTCTTTAAAAAATTATCATACCTAGATCTATAATCTTTTTATCATTAAAAGGAGATCTATAACCCTTTTATCATAAAAAGAGTTCTATAATCCCTTTATCATAAAAAGAGATCTATAATCCCTTTATCATAAAAAGAGATCTATAATCCCTTTATCATAAAAAGAGATCTATAATCCCTTTATCATAAAAAGAGATCTATAATCCCTTTATCATAAAAAGAGATCTATAATCCCTTTATCATAAAAAGAGATCTATAATCCCTTTATCATAAAATGAGATCTATAATCTCTTTATCATAAAAAGAGATCTATAATCCCTTTATCATAAAAAGAGATCTATAATCTATTCATCATAAAAAGAGATCTATAATCCCTATATCATAAAAAGAGATCTATAATCTCTTTATCATAAAAAAAATATCTATAAATTGTGATCGATCTGGTGCGTTGGAATTGACGCTTCTTTAAAATGAAATAATTCTAATTGAAATGCAGCAAAACATTTAGTATATTTAATTTAATATGAGTACACAACAATTAAGATCACTGTTTTCTAAGTTAAGAAAACTATACTGTTTTTGTAACATCAACTGTAGAGTTGAATGATATTTTTTTTTTCATATGGCACTATTTTTAAACTATCGAATACTGTCAGCCTGCATTTGCTTTATTTATGCAAAAGACATTGTCAACAAGGCAACACTAATTATAAAAATTATATATAGTTTATCATTACTATTTCTTTTTACATCAATGTTAATTTTACCTCCATCAAGCAAATAGATAGATAGATTTGTTTCTTTTATGCCAGCATTAATCCCGGGTTCTATTGTAAACTGTAAAATTATAATGATGATATTTTATGTCATTGACTCTAATATTACACTTAATAGCCAATGACATACATTTATAGCATAAGAGCAAGCTTTGGCCTACAAAAACTTGGAATGGATATTTATACATCCACCAATTATTCATCAATAACCTTAAACAAGAACAAAAGGATTCCCAGATGAGCTCATATAGCAGCAGATGCGCATGAAATGCTAACAAAAGCATAATGTCAACAAGCAAGGGATCTGTTGCAAATCTGCAGCCTTAACATGCGAAGAATCAGTGATGGAATGAGTTTACAATTATAATTACCTGGAAGAAAATATTACATCGGATGGTGGAATAGACTAAGAAATATCAGGTAGGATCCATAATGCCAAAGAGATCTACCTTCGGCTCTGGAATACTATCCTATGAAAATGAGAAGTAATATTATACAAAATGATAACAAATAGTCTGTCCAATAAATATGCGAGCTTGCTACTAAGTGTAGCTCAGACAAATGACTGGACCCCACTGGATTATTCTTCTGTAAGTATGAGCCAGGCAAAGCAAGGGCACAGCTTCAAAAACTACCTTTCTCACAGGCCAAAATTTATGAAGAGTTGGTACAATGATATTTTCCAATATTTTATTTTTTTTAAAACATATTCTCTGAATATTCCTAAAATAATAAAGTTTAGTTAGCATTATAACAATAATATATAACATGTCAGAGCGCTTATTTCTGAAAACGACCAGATTAACACTCGAGAAATACGAGAGGCTATAAGTTTTAAATTTGATTGTCCATGAGCATTTGTTGAGACTTGGCTTCATTAGTGGCCTTTCTGTTGAGGCGCGGTAGGGGCTTGAAAATTTAATAGACCTTATCCAAATGCAATTTATTGTTTAATGAAACGATCCAAATTTGAAATTATTGGTATCCGGAAATGAAATATGTTTAGTTTACAATAATGTTGAGCGAAAATGATAGTGGGGTAATTCCAGTGAGCCACCCCCAAAAGTCATTCACGTCCAAAAAGTTATGCTCTGTTGCTAGTCGAATTGGAAGACTGTTGTATTGTATAAATTCTGATTAATACAGAAGTGAGTTAGAGAGATTAAAGGAAGAAACCGGCAAGATCCGACCAGTGTTGGCAAATCAGAGAGGTATTTTCCACCATGATTCCACACCTCTTTGGCCACAAGGAAAAATTGTTGGATTTGTGCTAGGAGGTTTTATCTCACCCTCCATATAGCCCAGAATATTACTATTTGATTCGTTCCCCCCAAAATTCCCTTAATGGTAAAAATTTTAATTCTCTAGAAGACTGCAAAAGGAACATCAGTTTTTCAGTTATGAGAATAATGAAAATTCCCAAAAGATGGAAACTGGTTATCAAACAAAATGGTAATTATATTGTTGATTAAACTTAGTCAATAGGACTCTTTATATTTTTCTTCATTTTCCCTGAAAATCAGTGGAAACTTTCTGAACCCAATATATCGCTTAACTCAAAATTAAAATTGAGTGAGATTAGGGACATTCCTCTTAGAATTTTATAACAAAAAAAAAAACTCTCTGCACCACTTGATAGCTACAGGGGAATCTGAGATATGTAACAGCTATAGCGCCCTTAAATTAGGGTTTTCTGAAACATTTTAGTTTTGTAAAAATTGTAACAGTTGTCTAAGGTGTAGAATTTATGATTGTTTTTTAACTTTAATTTTCTGAAAACTGAGGAAATTTTGAAGGGTATTAATTAAGTTGAGATGCATAAATGTACTAAATTCAGGTTAATATGGCCTGAGTTCACGCAATTATTGGACAGACTATTAGCTGCTTCTTTCAATACAAGATAACTCTTAATACTTATTAGCAATACAAAAATACTGCCTTTGGAGCTTTTGACCTCAAAAATAATATTCATTACCATAATAAAAAATTATAACATTATTAGCACATAAAAATGAAGTTTAAATGAAATTATTTACTATAAGAACTCATCAATCTAGCTCAAAATGACAGAGAGTCAAATTAAAATAAAAGTTCTTTCGAGAATTTCATTTCATCATCATATATCATGCTTTCAAAGACAAGAATCTAGTACCACTACTCAATACAAGTATTAAATTCTCAACAGAATTCCTTAAAGATTAAACATTTCAAATAAAGGGTTAGAACCGCCAGTATAAATGATACAGTTGTCATAGCTATTGGTGGAGACCGTCGTCACTGGCTGATGATCCGAGTACAGCTGACACCATCTTCAAGCCCGTCAAATGTTGTACTGAGTTAGTTGTCTGTTAGCCAGTAGTTTTATGTTACCAAATAACGTAAACAACCTAATACGGGGAACAGTAGCATAAAACCTACTGACTAACGGACAACTAACTCAGCACAACATTTGACGGGCTTGAAGATGGTGTCAGCTGTACTCGGATCATCAGCCAGTGACGACGGTCTCCACCAATAGCTATGACAATTGTATCATTTATACTGGCGGTTCTAACCCTTTATTTGAAATGTTTAATCTTTAAGGAATTCTGTTGAGAATTTAATACTTGTATTGAGTAGTGGTACTAGATTCTGGTCTTTGAAAGCATGATATACAACATTTGATGGGCTTGAAGATAGTGCCATCGCATCGATTGCACAATGCCAGCTGTACTTGATCATCAGCCAGTGACAACGGTCTCCACCGACAGGGATGACAACATTAAACATTTTGCTATCTTGGATTTGTCAATTAAGCATGAAACTAGGAAGAAATCTGGACGTAGAAAATAGACCTGCTTGTTTTTCTCCACAGTAAGTTTATTAAAGACAGAGTGAACTATCAGAGAACCAGCTCCAACTTCAGTACCAGTAGACACAAAAAAAAAACTTTGAATTTCAAGCTCACAATAATATTTTGATTAATCAAAAACCCAAAATTGGCAGAGATAAAAAGAAAATAGGGATTATATTCTATTCTAAGCAAGTGTAATTTTGTGTTTGATAATTAATCAAGGGGTTTTTGTCTCAACAGCAACAGAAGACGGAACTGGTGCTCTGAAAGTGCACTAGGTCGTTAATAAAGTTATTGAGGAGGGAAGCAGGTCTATTTTCTTATCCAGATTGATTCGTTCCTCTACCATACCACATCTCTGGAAGACTCGAAGAAGAAATTATATTTTTAATTTTTACCTGTACCACTTTGAGCAAAATTGTGAATTTTATTTGGGGTGGGTTTTAAGAAATATCAAACTCACCATAGGTACCCAAGATGATAGTTTCCTTGCACGTGGTGGTGTACCAGGATTCGATTGTGGTGGCGGCTGGACTACAGGTATTGGTATAGGAGCCGGTGGTTGCTCGTGTGGCTCAACGACAGTCACTTTAAATCGGTTAGTCTTAGGAGCTCCGTAAGAAAACTCGGGAGAAGATTCAGGAGGTGAATCTTCACTTACCCTTGATACCTGAAATCTGAGGAAAAATTAATGTAATAAAAAAGTCTTCTCTCACTCAAGCATTGTTATTGTATGTTCCATTACACTGGTCAAATTTAGATAAACTTGAGAATTAAACAAAAAAGGACTGTTACTCTGCTTACTGCTGCTTACTCTACACATTTTCCCATCAGTCTCTATCACATAATCTCATAATCTATTCTTTATATCTCCCTTAACATGTAGCATGAATTTTAGTCAAGAGATGATGTGTTTATGGAAACTGTTGCTTAAAATCAAAAATGAGGAATGTTCAAAATTATATGTTTCATTCACGTGGGCGCATGCACATGCCTGGGACCACTAGTGGTCACAATATTTATTTGATCATTACCATACAAGATATATAAGTGTTTCATGAAAAACTAAAAATCAATTTCATTATTATCGGAAATTGGTTCAGTGGTGGGGGCAGGGGGAGATTTAGATGAGAAAATAGAAAATTCAAAATATCCCTGTTACTATGAGCCATATTGAAAAATAATATAAAACTAATCTTGTTGCAAATTTAATAGTTCTATAGATGTTTTTTATACCTTTTCTCTACCTTGAATATTAACTGACACTTTTTAATTTTCAGTTTTCAGTAAACCCCCCCCCTATTTAAATCATCACACTTAAACAACAAGAGAATATATCATAACAGAACCAATGTTGTTAAACACATTTTTTCATAACTAAAATATTAAGCGAGTTACTTCATAGTTTTTTGTATTTAGTAACCCCTCTTCTACTCGTCGAATTTTTATTTAGAAGTAGAGAATGTATGGTGGGGTTATTTCAGCATTGTATTTGGCAAAAGAAATCTGCTTTGTTTATACAGCCCTTGGGTGATATATGTGTATGTGTCGGTTTATATATATATATATAGATATATATATATATATATATATATATATACATATCATATGTTTTGAAGAAGAAAAATAATAACAAGTAAGTTACATACGATAAATTAATCGAACACTACCAACTCTGAAGCCATCTACATGTTCATTGGAGCACATGGGAAATTAGGGAAATTAGCATGGTTTACACCATTACATATACACATATATATATATATATATATATATATATATATATATATATATATATATATGTATATGTATATGAAGAAGATATAATGCAAAATAAATACCTAGTTCTAGTTGGGGACGGAGAAGCAACAGGCGAAGGGATAGGCGATGGAGCAGGACTTCTTAATCTCCCTCCTCTCTTCGTTTCATTTCCAACCTGTCCATCAGCAAAATTATCATTTCAATATGTAGCAAGAGAAAATAAATACAACTAACCATAAAATATTTAAATTTATTAATAAAGCATAAGGAAAACAAAAATAAGTAAATAACAGAGCAATTCATAGTTTTTGAACAACTTAATAATAAAACTTTAATCTACTATACATTGTAGCATTCGAAAATTAATTTATATAAAAATAAAACTGTAAAAAATCAGTGATCAGAGAAAAAATAATCTGAAATTTAAATTTTTGATCAACTATCCAAGAAGATAGTAAATAAAAATATAATTTAATAATAACTTATAATCCAGTAATAATAACGAAATAAATGTCACAAAATATGAAAAATACCCCTTTCACTGTCAATCAGTTAATTATACTATTTCCTGAATGCATTTTAATACCTTTAATATTAAATGTTTTTCAGGAATAAAAATGTAACTCCTATCATTTTAATACAATTTGAATATAGCATGATATTTAAGCTTTTTAAAGGAATATCATCATAATATATCAAATTTGCTATACATGTAACGTACCATGTAAAGTGGGGTTTGAAGGGATACCAAAAAATCTACAAGTAGAAATAATTCTAATACTATACATGGGTTCGAAAAATTTAGAATACAATTCGTAAGTTTTTTATAATAATGAAAATAAGTACAATACAAATGTTCTGCGTCTCTAATAAGCAAGAAGAACCCCCGAATTCCCCTCCAAACCCCCTCTTCAGAAGTGATTTCGCATCTTAATGAATTAGCACTTAAAAATTAAAAAAAAAAGGTTTATATTCTGAGTTAAAAAAATAACGAACATTCCTTTCGATAGTTATCACATTAAGGGACTTATATTAATCCAAATGTGTGCATTTATGCATGGACTCTTTCAGACACACGTAAATATATGTAAATTTGAACAAATTATTTCAGGCAACTAGGGGAACACAAATCGAAATTAAAAGTTATCTTGGTCCTGGTTCTAGGTGCTTCCATGCAAACTGCCCTTCTAAAGGGAAATTCACTCACAGGAAATATTTTGATAATATTCTAAAATAAAAGTCACAGTTAGATTGTCTTATTTGTATTTCAAAAAGGAATAAGATAAACATTGGTAAGAAATCTTACAATTAAAAGGAAAATCATTTTTCTTCTTTTAGAACGGCATGAAACGCTTTGAAAAAAATGGACAGGAAAACAAAAGTTTAATATAAGGTCATGTGTATGCATTTGCAACACCTTCATTGCTCCCTATCTCTACAAAGTTACTCCAGACAAGACAATGAGAGAGGACGGGAAGTTCCCTCACTTTGAATTTAATTTAAATTAAGAAGAAAAATTATAGAAAAATAAATAAAAAATATAATGTTTTCAGTTTAAAAAACCTAACGGCAGGCTTCCACAATGTTTTATATAACACTTCGAAGATTTTCAAGATCCACACTACATTATCAACTTCTGCTACATGTCTGCTGGTAGGAACACTAATCATTCGATGCTCAAAAACTTTCCCTATTTATTCATTCATTAAGAAATTCTGCCCACGTATTTATGCTTAATTTTAACTCCACCTTTCAATCAATCCATTAAAAAAAAACATTCCCCGGATAAATTTTAGTTCTTGTCGAGACTACGAAAAAATTAACTTAAAAAATGAAGACCCCACTATTCAGGAGCTATGGGCACCTAATTGGCACAGTTATTTATGTACCACGACTATGAACATATGGGACATCAAGGAGGCTTTAATAAAAGATATACATAAAAACAACGGACATAATGTGGAAAATTTCATGTTAGGAATAATCTCTCAAGAATATCAGATTTAGCTTGTAAATCAGTCTTATTCTGATAGTATACTATACTAATTTCAAATTATCTTATACTTAAATAAATATAATTAAACATTAAAATTATAATTTATTATTTACAAAGATTAAATAAATTATTAACCATTTAGAAATAGAGAAAGAGAAGGGTATATGTAAGATATGTGTAACGCAATAATAATAAAATACAAATGACAAAGAACAGCTTGATCATAACGCTAATTGATTGAATAAAATAGTTCATGCAGAACAAAATGATTTAAGTTAGTCTGGCATCACTAAGTTCTGTAATTAACTGTTTTACTATTATAGAGTTTCAACAATGACAAATGAATTCCTATCTTTAATAATTAGTAATAAATTAAGATATCTATCATTTCAGATTAAATTTAAAATTAATGTATATTTTTGGGAGACCTCCTTAACAATTAATCGACCCCTAGCCTATTAACCAGCTTTTCGACTGCCAACGCTTATTGACCGTAAGCCTATTAATCAGCTTTTAGCTATCGACAGGTTTCGTCCAGTGAGATGGGAGGAAATGTGTGTGTAACTAAATCAGTCCTTATACAGTAGAAATTTTATATAATAATAGCCTCAACCACAACCGTTCAATAAAGTGTTGTTACATGGTAAAGTTTCTACTTTTAATATTCTAAGTGCTGATTGCGTTAATGGATAGATGGTTTAGAAAATAAACTTCGTAGGAAATAGTTCTTTCAAGGATCTCTTTAATTTGCCTAAGACTCTTATAAAATTAAATTAGTCCAACAATCACTAACACTATATCTATAGTGAATGTGTATCTACTTAATTCACAATCCCTAAATATTTCACAATCTATCTTTTTAAGGTTTCTTTATAACCTTCTTATTATCAAAATTAAAATTACAGAGTAGCCTTTTTGCCTCCTTTTTTTCAGTTGCTAGCCATTATTATATTTTTAAAACCATCATTTTAATTTTAAATTTCTTTTACATGTTGACAAAAAATATGTCCATTACTTCAAAAAATATGTTCATATTTTCTTGGCAAGTGCCACCAACAAAACACACTTTTTTGCGTAAACTTTATTGATTCTGGCCCACATGTTTCATGCTATATACCACCTCTTCGGGGGCTCTCCATCTGAAATACACGTTTCCCTCTAATGTTTGTTGCGACTGTCCTCACTGGAAAGGTCGTTAATACTCTAATAGATTATACTTTTCAGATTACCTAGGAGTTCATTTCCTGAGTTCTGAGTATTTCCACATTGAGAAAGTTAACAGTTTTTCACAAAGCTCTTCTAATATATTCAGCTAGAAGGAGCTTAAAACTCCTTTCAAAAATAGACAGTTCTGCACCACGTATTCTATAGTTCCGACAAGTATATACTATAGACTATAGACCAAGAATTCTATAGTTCTGAAGTTGGGAAATAAATGTCCTTTCCTAATTATATAAACATTTGTTCAAGTAAAGCGACAGGAGCTCATATTACAGTGAATTGAGCGATCTTCCTCTACATCTAATTGCATAAATTAGCCCAGTCATTATTTTAGTCTGGTCAACCTCAATCTACTGGAACTTCAAAGTCTGGACAATTTCTGATTCATTAAAAATATCTCAGAGCTCCTGGTTGGCTTGATCAACCTTCACAGCTCCAAAGATTTTAGCAGAACATTCCTCTAAAAAAAAAAAAACATTAAGAGATAGTCCGTGTATCTAAGTCGTAGGGAGAATTTACTGAATAATTACTATATATATCTCTCAGAATAAATATTTTACCTACTGCTTACTGAAAAATTACTTTATATCTCTCTCTGAATAAATACTTTGTCTCTTATATAGATCCAAGATTGATGAATTCAGGAACTTTTTCAGTGATATACATTCCAATAATGATTTCTATCCCGGGACTGGGAATGTATTCTTTTATAAAATCTTCTAGGAGTTAACCGTCCGGTTGAATAGTGATTCTCCCACTTGGATATCAGAATCTCATAATGTATAATAATAGACAAATTTTTGTTACTATTATTCAAATTTCATACATCCAAATTCATTCATTTTAAGGTTTCTGACTAAGGTTTTCAGTAGGCATACTATAGCCATGCCTTGCTTTTTCTCGTCGAGAATTAATGTTTGTCTTTTCTATTACATGACCTCATGGACAAAACTTTTTTTTATAAGTATACAGTAAAAAAGTTGTTGTTGTTTGTATACTATTATATTGATGTGGGGGGATGAAAAAAAATGTTTAAATTAAAATAACTAATTGAGTTTTTGTTTAAAAGGAAAAAACTTATTGTAAATCACAAAATCCAAGCAATAACCCAAAACACGTTAATTCATGGTTGCAGAGGTCAGGATCCATTAATGTCTACAAATATTTCTTTGAATAGATCAGTAGCCTCTTCTCCTTAACAAACTTGCCAAAATAAAAATCTTGCATGTTCCTACTAGTAGAATACTCCTTGTAATTGCATCATTTGACTTCAAATTCATGAAATGCCAGTGTATGTTTTCCAAAAATCAGATACTATTGTAACTTGGCTCGGTGTTCTCTTTAATAACTTTTAAAAACCTTTCCGCTGATCGATTTAGTGCTGCTTACAAAAATCACTGCATATCTTCTCAGTATGGCACGTAAAAAGCCATTATTGGGGGAAAACGCTCCCCACATAATGTTTATTTTTTGAGAAATATGATTTATCAATTTAAACTTTATTATCAGCTCATTCGTCTTTCTCTAGCTTTGAGGAAAAATTTGCACACACCTCTATTAACATTTTTTTTTTCAGGTTCTTAATGAACTTAAGCCTGGTTCACTAGAAGAAAAGTTTTTGTAGCACAATCTTTGGCCCATACATGATGGATAATACATGTGTTTGGAGCATAATAAATTCAAATGGCAGCTTACATGCTCCACTGATTGTGGTTTCCACTGACATTGTGTGAAAATTCATGGACAATTTCACAATATCACACTCTAAAATTATCTTAGTAAGTAAATATTTATAGCTTTCTCTTCCATAGCTGTTAAAGTGGTCACACTAAAACTGGTTTAATCGTCGACTAGTACTCTACAACTAGTCAGCTGTCTGCAAGCAATAAGCTTCAGTCCTGAGATTGAATTGAAAAGGCCAAAGTGTTTGCACCTTTTATCCCTTTAAATTAAGACCCTTAACTTCGTTCTTAAACAAGCAATACATTCTCTTTTGTATAGAGATTTATTTTTAGACTGGCTTTATAAAGAATGGCATGTTATTTAAAATCATAATGTCAATATTAATGTATTACTAGAACATATTCTTTAAATTAAGATGTTCTAGGCAAGCACCAATAATTGTTAATATCTATACAGTGAAATGTTTTTCGACCATTTGATTTACATTTTACATAGCTGTCAGATATAAAAAAGAGACAGCAGTAATTAACTGCTAATTGCCATAAATTGGGGAGAATGGCAGTAAAAATTTGGAGTTTAGGGATGCTGTGTCTGTACTCGTCAAATTACATTTTCAAAACAAAAAATTTAAGTGTTGTCCTCAGAATATTTTCTTAAAATTTAACATTGACTATAACTAAAGTTCTTGATAAACATTTAAGCTAAGCTAGAATTGTTCAGTTTAACAAAATTATATATACTCTTTAAATCTTAAATAGATTGAAAATAATTTATTTTATTCATAAATTCAATAAAACGACTTTCATGCATAAGATCCCCAAATTCAGTTTAACAAAACTTAGTATAAAAAATATTAGCATCATTTGTATTTTATTTTTTAACATTTAGGAAATATACCAAAATTAATAGTAAGAGAAATGACCATGCACAAAGCATAAAGAATTTGTGTCTGTTAAAGCTTTGACTTTGAGAGCATCTGAGCTAAGCTATATTCTACATCATGCAGGACGTTTTTTTATTGAGCTCCATTGGCACAAGCTGGCATAACTTTTACAATTGAAATTTAAACAACGTCTGCTATTTACATGACCTTAAACCTTTTTAAAAAGTTGGTCAGGATTATATAGAACCATAGATTCCTAATTTTGAATTTGTACTCTGGAATGTAAGGCTGTTACATATAAAACAACAATATTTGTATAAGTGTAATCCAATTTTCCGTTACAAAAGATAAGATTCTTCCCAAAATCTTAAAGTTTAGGTTTGAAGCTTATTTATACAATTTTACCTTAATTTCAACAAGACTTTTGAAGAAAATCAGGCGAAGTAGCAAGAAAACTTGAAGGAAGTAAATACAATATATACTTAAATTTTAGGTACCCAACCCCATTCATACATAAGTTTAACTTCAAGTATCAGTAGGCAATCCAAAAAATACACTCTAATCTAGGACAACCTTTAGCACATCCAGTTTTTCAAGATTGCATAATCGCATTCATCTTCAGTTTTCATTCAGGATAATTTAGCATAACCCTGAGAAAAAAATAAAAATATGATGTTCCAATACCAAGAAAGCATTTGCTCCTAGTATGGTCCTGTTTGAGAAAATATGAATTTTAGTGTCACTTATACAAAATTAATGAAGTATGGACCACCAGCTGATAACTGCTAATTAGATAATTAAGTGAAATAGACAATTAGCTCAAAGCGGCCGTCCAAGATACCCAGTCTCCAAGAGTGAGTTCATATGGAATAGGTGCTCATAGACGATTACCATTGGAGCATTCATTGCCAAGATGAAATGTACATTGAAGAGATATGTAAACTCGTATCGCCAGTGAGTGTTCTTTCACAGTTCTGGTACATTAGCTACCAAAAATGGCCTATGATTTACAAATGAGTGTATAAACCATCACTCTTTCATTATAAAAAATGAAATTGCTCTCATTTGACAACTTTGTTATAAAAGAGGTCCAGGCTCCTGATTCAGAGTGAAAGAAGGTTGCTCACACCAGCAGAGATCTTTCAATCAGGTTGCTTCTCAAGAAATGTCTCAATCCGTAAAACCAATGGTTACCTTCAACTAACTAATTTAGCCCTGAATATCAAAACTAACATTATTTTACATATGGGTCACTCCAAAAAGCCACCAAAAAAAATGTTCACTTTGCTTCTAGATTAGGAAAGACTTACCTAAATGCAAATCAAAGTCAGTCCATATCAAACACATATGAGAAACCACTAGTAAAAACTGTACTCATCTTTTGAATTCTTTACCAAGGACATGACATTTTTGAGTGGCAAATAAATAAATTAATAATATTTTGCCGCATGCGTGTTCTATGTCAAAGTAATTAAAAAAAATACGACTGCCCTTCCATTTTTACAATTTTACCGTATAGAAAATCAGGAGTATTTATTTTTCATTTGGTTATAGTATTTTTTTTAAGAAGTTTACAAGGTAAACAATCAAATTCGACATTATAACTAAATTATATTTTATACCAATTTAGAATTCTCAAATATGTTTATTAGAGTGATAACAAACAGTGCATGTTTTGGCTGAAACAGAGAAGAGCAGGCAATTGAAACATTTTACGCAGAAATATATGCTGAAACTATTCAGTTGGAGACACGAAGGAGAGGAGGAGGTAGATGAGCGGAACCCTTTCCCTGCTGGAGGAGGAGACAGGTACGGCAGCCAGTAATCCCAGGGCAGGCCGACCCCCTTAACGGGGGGCAAGGACCACTAAAGCGGCCACAACAATAACTTATTCACTATTTTTTTTTAAACTAGTCTGTTATTATAAATAGTCATTCATAGACTCCCTGACACCATTTTTAGAGAAATATAATTTTTCTGATAGCCAGCGAAATGTGCCCTATAAAGGGTTAATTAATTTTGTAATAAACTTTTACAACTAGTAAGTATACTTCCATTAAAAATTATATAACAAAAAAATATAATGATTTATTAACGCCCATTATATACTGATGTGGCAAGTCGGGGAAGGTTTGCTGCAGGTTACCACCTTTATCTATTCTGGGAGACTTATTATTTTACTTAGTGGGGTTATCACTAAGTAACTCTAGGTTTACTAAGTTCATCATGACCAATCCCTTAACTTAATGTCAAAAAACTAAAATTATTTTTCTAGTAATAAGCTTTGAAATCAAAGTCAAGAAACTAAGTTATAAATCAGCCTAATTGGGTGATAATAGACAATAAATATAAATAATAAAGGTTCTGTAAAACATTCTTTACCACAGTTGTTGAGCAACATTTAAAATATTTCAGTTAAAATAAACAAGTATTTATAATTGAAATTAAAAATTATTTATTAACGTCCACTTTTTGCAACTAAGGCTAATTGGGACGGGTTATCTACAGGTTACCACCCTTTTCTAGCCAGGGTGGGACTAAGGATTTTATTTAGTGAATTCCGTCACTAAATAAATTCCTATTGCCCAGGGCGGGAATCGAACTCGCCACTCTAGATTTAACATGTGAGATTAAAGTCAATGCTTTAACTCGCATGACTAACCTGAGCCCCAAATACCCAAATTATTATTATACCTGAATAATAATTTATAAGTTAAAAATTATTCTAAGAAATTTATTCTAATTATAATGAACCAAAATTATATTTATTATCGACTGCTGGGCACCTGGGGGTTAGTCGTTTATTGATTAATTCCCATATTGTTAAAACCAGATAAATATGATTCCATTACTTTATTTCCTGCCTTTAGTTTTTAATATTAGTTTTTACTGAGTAAACAAAATAATTTGAATTTCAAGTTATTACGGGCTTTCTAAAAAATTAGAATTGTTGATTATGAAATGAGCCAATAGAAAATTAATATAGATATAGTCCAATATTTTTGCATGAAATGCCCAAAGGATAAATATTCTGTTTACAATAAAAGCTAATTTTTGAAAGACTATAATATCCTCATTTCACTTGATAAAGGTTTCAGTAAAGAAAATTATAAAAGTTAAAATATACCTCAATCTTAATATTCAATTTCAATTACATAAATATTTCAGTCACTAGTTCTAGAAAAGTTTCTAATGTTTGTCACTTGTATTCTAGGTTCTCACTCATTTAAGCCTAGGACATACTTAAACAAAAGTTTTATAATTCAACAGAAATGTATAGAATTAAATACCCATTAGCTTGTTCATTACCACATATGAAAATACACTTTTTTTAATATAAAAAATAAGAAACCATTAAAATAAATACTGATAGTGTATTCCTTTAAAAAATGCAATATTTATTTTAATTAGAGTGATCAAATAATTCCAAATATATGACAAATAATGAGTTCAACCATGAACTGGTGGGTTGGGTACCCAGCAGAACTGTCGGACGTAAATTTAACAGGTTAGAGGAGGAAAATTATGGACTTTTATTTGATTTGTATGCTTATATGAAAGAAATATACTGTTGTTATAAAATACATTTTTAAAAATATGTTAATATTCAATAAACATGTTATTCCCAGTTCAATTAAATATTTTTCTCTTGTACAAAAGTATTAAAAGTCCGTCACGCAGGGGCTGCGTAAACTAAGCAGATTTCCCACGTGAAGTTTTACAATAGAGAAATCTGCCTAGTAATAAACTATTCTCACGAGGAAGAATAGTTAGTGAAACGGCCACACTAGCGCTAGTGCGCTTGGCGGAAACTCCTAACATAGCCGACCACACTCACAATACAAATCCAAATATCTCGGTTAATATTAAAGATACAGAAAAAATGTATAGAACAATATGTATAGTAAATTTAATTTGCAATAAGATTGATACTATACAATTTTTTGATCCGACGTATGGTAACGGAGATATTTCGAATTTTCAAAAATCCCCCCCCTCTAAACCCCCCCTCCCACTGGTCCGATTTCAGCCATTAACGAACTTGATCTTCCTTTTTACATAAAACGATTAAATTCCGAGTTTGGTAACGATCAAACAAAAATTGCGACCGCTAGAGCGTTAACAGACAAATATATATATATCTATAAATATATATATATATATATATATATATATATATATATAGATATATATATATATATATAATTTTGAACGGACCTCATTTTTGTCATCTCCTGGGTAGGATCGATGGACATTTGAAGAAATTTTTCGAAACTCGCGTCATGAGTACGACCTCAATAGCTGATTTCCCTTAAGGGAAATCTGCTAATAAAAGGGTAGACTCTTATAGTATCCTAGAACCTAAACTTTCTTTAATAATGATGGTGGAACATAAAATGTTGGCTTTTAGGTTCATATTATCAGATATAAGAGAAGTAGAAATTCTATTCATGAATGATATCATTTAAGGACACATATGTAGACAGATATATATGTACATATATACATAATCATGAATTTAAACAAATAATGCTTTTGGCATTTAGAGACATCAAAATGAAAATTTACCTTGGTCCTGGGGTGGTATTTCCATACAACCTATGGTAATAGCTTATTCCCTAAAGAAAATTTACTAATACGAAGAACATAATTTGTCCTTGACTAAGCACTATTTACACTGTATTATGGAACAATTTGAAAATTTGTGACAAAGCTATCACAGTACAAGTGGCATAAAACAAAAATAAGAAAAAGGTTCTTAGTTCATAGGTCTGTTAAGTTAACTTGAATAAAGTTAGATACCTGAGTATGAGCAAGGTAACACTGTTTTACAGTTGACTTGAATATGATGTAAAGTAGAACAAAAAAAATATTTGTTTTCAAAATTCAAATAACTCACATCAATCAATGTTTAAAAATAAAGAAATATTTATTATAACTTACCGAGAACAAAATCAAAATAAATGACTCTGTCTTCTATTTTCGCATAACATTTAAAATGCATACAATGAACCATAATTCTAACCTTTAATAATGTCCTCATTAACTAAAACTAATGTTAGTAAGCTTAAATTTCACATTGAACTAAATTTGCTCTAGCGGTTAGTCTTTCCACATTTAACACCAAACATTACATGCTGAACCAGGTTTGCTGAGACGCTTAGGAACCAAAGTCAATTCATTCGCTTTGGTCACAATTTGACTAAACTATGTTGTACTCCACTGATATTAGAAGTAACAAAACACACAAAATATGTTAAGTAGCAAAATATACACGTGCATTTCTTTTAATGAAGGCAAAAAAAAACAAAGCTTATAATTCAACTGATTACATCAGTTTGAATTTCCGGAAGGGCCAAGGGTCGATTCACAGCCGAAGACTGCCCTCCAGAGACGAATGGCTTAAACCAAGGAGCATCGAAACCTGTAAGTGGTAGACCAATCAGTCTAAGACTGAGCCTCCTCCACCACTCCAAACACAGCGCCTAAGCAATTTTAAACCAAGCAATTCTAATTCAAATACAGACTGTCCAAAATACAAATTATGGCCTTATGGACTAGTCGGTTCTCATTTATATCACTATGCATATGAACTATGTTTTCATTCAAAACCATAATTTAAATCACAAAACAATGTTCAGACATTTCAATTTATAAATATCACTGGTGTTATTCTAAACAATAACTGCACATGGAAAGTTCAACACCTAAACTAAAACCCCGGAAAAATATCTTTATAAGAACACAAATTTAAAAGAATTTGAATTTAAAAGGCAAGACAACTCACCAGGAATCAGGCATGGTTTTACTATCACAAACTTGAGTAAAACCAAATAATAAGCCTACTTATAATTTTGAAGGAGACCAAGTCAATCATAACTTCATAAAACTTTTCCCTGTTACTTTAGAAAATCTCAGTTTCTTATTAAAAAACCAACTCATTCATTAACTTATTATTTTTTAAAATGAACTTCCACATAGTACTACATCTATTAACCAGTTCAGGTTATCACTCTTTTTTAGTTAGCGCGGGACTAAGATTTTATTTAAACATTTAAATCATATATATATACACACACATACACATACATACTCATATAATGTGTGTGTAATGTAGCCCATATTTATTAAAAAGGCTAATTATGAGCGAAGGTTAATATCGGAAATGATATATTGCCAAATTATACTATATTCACCAAAGGCCAATTGAACCAACTTGCACCACAAGTATTAAGAACTCTTAGAACAATAAAACTGTATTTCACGTCCCAAGACGTACATCTTCTAAGCTCATTGAACTCAGTGAAAACATGTTTTTTTAACTATGTGTTATGACTAAATATTGTCACAACACTCCAATGGACCTAACAGCATGTGCAAGCATTCTTATATGTCCACACAGTTATACCCATGTGCTCAGGCACATTTAGATTATCTTCTTTACTTCAATTAAGGAACTAATTGAGTTTATGACATTGTTTTGTTTTGGTTTTTTAGTAAAACTTTGATAAAAGCAGAAACTACTCCAAATAAATTTAATACAAAGAATGCATTAATAAGCTATTATTGAATAGCAAACATTTGTTTTACCTTGACAAAATAAGTCACATTTTAAACATAAAATGGTACTTGTAATTGAATAAATCTGTCAAGAGATTAAGGAAAAATAAGGTTACCTTGGGTTACTAAGAAGAAATTAAAATTAAAGATTTAAATCTAAGAAAATATTACTTTAATAAGTAAAATACAATGCTCTCTCATTTGTCCTTTATTAATAATTTGAGCAATATAGAAAAACTGACTGTAGAGAAAATATCACTCTCAACAAACTATTTCAATGCATTCATCAATTTTGTTTTTAAATATTTAAAAAAAGTAGACTATTATTAACATGTAACCAATCGGAATAATATTAATACAAAAGCAAAACAATAGACCCATCTAAAAAAAGAAAATGAACTTTTCTAACAAGTGTTTTGAATTAATAACTTCAAGGACGATCACGAATGCATAATTACAAATACATTGATAATCTCCTGATAATGAATCTCTCACGACTGTAATCTTTCTGGGTGCTACCTTGATGGTCAAAGCCTTAAAAACATTCTTATTCATAAGAAGTAATATTTATAATTTTTTCGGTTGCTGAAATTTACATAGGAAGTGGACTTCACTGATCCCAGTTTTTATACTTCTTATTCATCAGTATGTAGCATTCCACATATTTTACTGCTACCAACTGCCAGAATAAAGACCGAACAAGCTTATTTTTTTTCAATATATATTGTAGCAGAGTCGCTATAATTAGTGATTCAATGTTAAATGTTAGTAAGACTCGCTGTTGTAGGAAACTCTTTGATCATAGACAGGAATGACAGTCTGACTTGTTAGCCGATTTCCCTCAAGGGTATTTAGTGAAAGAAGAAAGTGGACAGATTACATTAACTTTGCATTAACTAGACTGAGGATTGTTTGAAACGGATTCGGCTCTGATCTTGATGAGGTTTCCGCCATATAGGAGACAAAGAAAAGGTGTAAGATGACAAAGCGATCTCAATCCTCTCTAAAGAATTCTTGGGCAGCTTTCAGAGAATGAATTTCCTAACTAGAGAGTCAAACACTTTCAGTTTTAAGGGTGAATGAAAACTCACCTCTTGAACATGCTCCATATGAGGAATGGCAATTTCAAAAGCTACTGCTACCAGGATAAGACTGACGAAAGTCTATCCCCAGCCACTATTTTTGCGATAATTCTGGCAGCATAGAGACTCCAATTTTGCTCTATTTTTTTGTATAATGGTAATTTGAGATTTTAAATTAGTATTTCAAAATATATTTAATTTAGTCTTATATATAATATTTTTAACTAAAAGTTTTAAGAAACTGAATGCATAAATTGCAAAAAACTATTTGAAAAAAATAAAGAAAATACAAATGCTCTTGCTAATGATCAGAATATACTGGTACAGCAAGTCAACTACTTACCTTGAAACAGCTCGACTCCTCATTTAGGCAAACCCCAAAGTCCCTATCACTAAATATATTAAGGTTGCCTTAACAAGCATAGCTAACTTGAGATCCGAATTTATATTTTGGATTTGTATTAGTCTTCTTTACATTCTAATAAATTATCAGTGAAATTAAAATGTTAAACACAACTGCTGGGGCCCAAATTCCATATGAAAGTATAAATAAGTATACATTACAGAAGGTATTGGCCCCCTGAGACTGATGTCACTTGAGAAAATAATTAATAGCAGAGGAAGTCTGATTGGGTTTTCATGCAGAACTGTCATCTTTTGGCAAAAATGGTAAACTCTATGTGGAATTGATTTATTGAAATTATTTTTAAATACAAAGAAATCCAGAGGGAAAAAACTGGTCTGTTAAATAAATTGTGAAAGGACGTACAGCTTAGATAAGAAAAGAGTGATTTTTGAGATCATTGTAAGGTTTGAATCTAGACAAAAGCCCAATAAAAAGGAAGTTAAAAATGGGTCAATCTGCCTCAGTATGATAAATTAAAAATGTAAGCAGGGATACATCCCTACCCCTCTTGGGTTATGAAAAACTGGGAAAATGGAACCCAACAAACTTCTTAGGAAAATTGTATGGTACAGGAGGTGGAGGGAGGAGGAGCAGAGGCTATTGATCTGATAATTGCAGGTTCTTGGCAGTGAACAGCTGAAGATTTAGGATGTCGAGGGTTTGGAGTGAAGTTAAGACTTCCTGGCTGCTCCAGAATGCCAAGCAGTAAGTAAGTATGAAGGAGAGACAGAATAAAATCAATACGACCAGAGCAATGATAAACAAAAATGAAGTCCCCCTGAACTGGAGATGTGAGTCAATAAGAAAATATCAGGCGTTCAACAAATTAACACAATAGAAACCAGGAGGAAGCCAATGCAAAAGGTGTCAGATTTTATAACAGAGAAGGCTGGTGTACCTCACCTGGATAAGAATGACTAAAACTAAAAAAAAATCTGGTGTGGACACCACAATGACTTACCCTTGTCCTATTTAGTTAAATAAACAAAATGTATGGTTACACTCCAACTGTTATGTGATATGTCCATTCCAATTCATTGGCTAAAAAAATGTCAAGAACATTTTATACAATTTATAGCTCTTTACTCGATTAACAAGAATGTTTGTATACCATTTTTTTTTTTTTTTTTGTATATCTAATAGGTACAGAGAAATCTGAAAACCAATAAATTTTTACTATTACAATACTTCCTTTACTTCTTACAAGGAGGCCAAAACTGATGGAATTGAGGCAGCAAATTAAATGTGAAATGGATAACTTGTCTTGCTGATTGCCTTAGTCACATCAGGAAGTTGAGACTTCTTCATAGTGTGATCCTACATCTGTGCTTTGGATCTCATGGACAGCAACTTAAAAGAAATTACAATAGAAGTTTTTGGGTATTGACTGATATGTTTTTGCTAAAGTTTAGTGAGATACTTCTTGCTTCCTCAAGCCTTTCTCTAAGTCTCAAGAGTTCTGTATTTCTATTCAGGTTTATGTCCAGACAGTGGGTGGAGTCTCCCCTTCCAATTATATTTGGATACAGATTCCTAACACGGCACTGGACAAGACAGATACATATACCCAATAGGAACAGAAGTCTTCAGTCACAGGTAAAGGTAGATGTCTAGCAAAACATGGACCAAAAACATGAAGACACGGTCAATACCTGTAGGCCTCGATAATAAAATGATTCAAGGACCATAGAAGTCTACGAGTATATTTAAAAGAACAAGTTGATTTTTGTTTTGTCTACTTTTTTTTATCATTATCATATGATTGTAAATACTGTGCACTACGCTATAAATAAAGGCTATTTCATTCATTCATTCATTCAGTGAGAGAGCATTGTATTAGAAAAGTGATCTTTTAGAAAGACGTATTAGTAGCTAAAGGAATAAGGGTTAATGGTGGAAGAAAAAAAAAAAGAAAGAAAGAAAAAAAAAAGAATCATGAAATAGATAACGATTGAGAGATTCTCAATACTATATTTCAAACAAAAAAAAATAACCTGCAAGAAAGACTGTGCAGCATAAGTTGGAGATTGTGGCTGCGGGGAGAGAGATTGCGATGAGTATTGTACCACTGGGCGTAGGGTATCGCAAGTAAGTGATATCTTTCTTGCGGCCATGACGGACAGCCGAGCCCTGAGAAGAGCTTCGTCTCCTCCAGCTTCGTTCCTGCAGCAAGCAGCGCGGACTTGATCCACTGCCTCCGAGTACCTCTCAAGGGTGTCACTCTAAGCCCACACACACAGGCCATACGTTTTAATATCAAACTTCCAACAGCAGGTTCCAATATCATCAAACTATAATTAGTCAGCAAAATTATGCTTTAGTCAAAATACTTAATACCAAAATTACCAATAAACCACTTTATAAAGAATAATTTGCCCCCCAAAATTAACATACATACTAAAATATTACTTTCTTAAGTAGAAATTCAATGAATGCTAAACAATGAATATATTTCTACAGGGAGAACAATTATGCTGAAGTTAAACAGAAATAAACGAATAGTTATAATAGTTTATCAGCATAGCACACTTCCTCTGACTTAATTTTTCAATATTCCTTAAAAAATGTGGAAGTACATAATTCATCTTTAATAGTAACAGTCTAGTAATAAGAAAACATTAAATGGAATATTTCATGAACTGAATTCCAATTTATAGACTTCAAAAAAGATAAAGAGAGGCATAAGGGTAAGTGCTATACATTGTAATTACTATCCTAACTGACAATACTAATTAAATCATGAAAATGATAGCAAAATTCCACCATGGACCAACTTTGGTCTAAAAAACAAAACATGAACAGCCCAGGACTGGAAGCTCACTTCTATTTGAATAGTTGCTCCGCTGGCACCCACTTCATGACTGGCAAATGGTTCATGTTCAATATTGCGATGAAAGCCATATTTATGGATAAGATTTTATGTATAAAATATTTTATTTTTGCAATAAATTCATCCATCCTTGAAATGAGTTCTATAACCACTGCCTCCAATGACAATATTATATCCATATACAGCAACCCATCAGTTCTGATTAGGATCGAAGGATAATCACTATTGATAATATCAGAGAACCTAACAATGTATTGGTTCAACACCACACTCTGAGTCCTCATTATTTCAAAGCAATTGCCTTTAACTCAAAGGCAAAAACCTACTAGTTTTATATATATTGGTGGTTATTATTTTCAATGTTCTGGACAATTTATTACAACACAACTAACATTTCTTCTAAAAGACAAATTTTCCCCACAAAACCCATAAATACTCACAAATTCCAGAGCAAGGTCGTATTTATTTAAGCAATGCTTCCCGACTGAATGAGGAATACCTGAGTTTTATCAGTCAAAATACTATTATACTAACCCTAACAGTCTATTTAACAAACAGAATTTCTAATAGCAATACATTACACAAACAAATAGCAAAGCTACAAAAAAGGCAGAACTATGTAAACAAATATGAAAAAAAATGCTATAGTTGACTATGTTATACATAAAGCAGACATTATTAACATAATATGCCCTTCCAATAAAATTTAGCTAAAGTTGAAGTATTTGATAATAATAAATAGATTTTAAAAATGTGAGAAAATGATGACTCACGATTCTCCCACGAGGCCGGTCATCAATATCAAGTTGTGTAATACTAGTATTGTTTTTCATTGATTCTGCGAGGGCCAGGACTCCCGTCACTTCCATGTTATTATCTCGAAGGTCTATCCTCTAAATGAAATTATAGTACTAATTAAGATATGAAACAAAAACTACACTCTGAAGTATAGCACAATTAATTAATATTAATATACGTATATAAATTTGGCAATTAATTACCTGTAAGACAGGATTTTTTGCGAGAATGTTGGAGAGAATAAGTGCTCCTTCTCCAGTAATACCAGTTGATTGAATGCCCAAACGAAGAAGGCTTCTATTATCAATCAGTGGTTCTTCAATGTCCTTTAGAAATCCGTCACCCAAATCATTGTGTCCAACATTGAGCATTTCTAAAGTGTTGTTTCCCCTCTAGAGAAACATATATAATGCGTCAAGGATTGAGCTGTTTATACATTTGTTATACTAAAAATAATATTAAACATTAATATTAGCGAGTAAAAATTTAAGAAGCAAGTACTATATTCTGAAAGTTTGATAAATTATCATTGGTTATATGATGACATTTATTTTCTGTTGAGCGATTTATTTTATATTCACTATGAGCTATCTCTTGCTAATTTCTATACCTTTGAAGCATGTGCATATTCTTCTTAATACATTTGAGAAACACAATAGGACAGTATTAAATGTGTAGGATTAAAATAGTATAATTTATAAACAATATTGTCAATATAATAATACACAAAAATATGTCCTAAAGACAGTGATATCAAGTAGTCTCATTCGGCATATGGAGACCAGGTACCCATCACCAGCCTAAAATATTTTAATTTTCCACATTAGTCTTCCAGTCATTCTTCCTTTTGCAGAAAAAACTTAAGTATGTATTGAAAAAGTCTATCATCAAGACGGATAGTTCAGTCCAATACGTCATGGCTATAGTATTTCACAAAATTATATAACATTCTAAGCCCTGCTAAGAGATATCAAACCAACAATCTTATTAAGAAAACCTGTGCACTTTCATCAATAAGATGTGTGTCCCTTCAACAGACATAAATATTTTCAAAAACTTGAAAAAAAAGAATACGAAAAAGGAAAAAGATATTATATTTGGATCAATTTCTAATACGTGGAATGGAATAAAAATTTGTTGGAAAGCCAGGAAATATATAGAAAAATTATCCCAGAATCAATGAACCTATTATTATTAATTCACTAGACATTCTTAAATAATAAATACAAACCATGAATGTTTTTATTTGACTTTGATGATAACTTTTAATGCTATATGCCATTTTATTTTCTTTATTTGAAAAATGAATTCTGTTTTCAGAATCAAATGCCTCTGAAAAAGGCCCCATAGTCTGGCACTTTTTCGATCTGCTCACCAGTCAGTACTTTTACATCATTAGAAGAAAATAGACATAAATTTACAAAGTTTAGCTAACATTTGATTCTTGATATACTGTGAATTTTGGAATTTTTGTTTTAACTTCAATGGCATAGGGAAGGGGGCAAGATATGGGGGATTGAAAACTTTGACAAAAATATTGATACTTTAATCAATTTTGGAAAGAACTTTTTGAATACTCTTAAAAAGCCGACATTTGAATTTTTAAACAAGATTTCCACTTTTATTAAAGCCTACTTTCTGCAACTAAGTCTAACTGAGACAGTTTTTGTATAGGTTCCACCCTTTCCTTGACTGGGACCAAAGATTTAATTCAATGAGATTAAGACAAACATCTTAACTTACATTGGCTAACCTTGTTGAGTAAAAAGACATTCATTCATAATAGATTTTATAAATCTTTCACTTTAAATATTTCTCTTATCTATAGAAATGATCTTTCTCCCCCTGGGAGGATATTAAAAATTCAGCGATTTTATGTTGGCGACAAGAATTTTGTGAGTGATAGCAATGGCCCCAGATTGAGACCATGAAATGAAGGGTAGAGGATGAATGCTGGTGTATTATAAAAACAGGATTCATTAAAAGGACCTAGCAATGAATCACAGAGCATATAAAGTTAAATAAGTTGTTCATATTATTAAAATCGATCTTTTATTTCAGCAGTAATTTACTTACTAGTGCTCGTGCTATATGGTGTGCACATCCAGGCCCAAGTTTGTTATTCCAAAGAATAAGTATTCCAAGTCCTGCTGGTCTTGATTGTTCACAAAGTGCATCACAAATATGCATAACACCATTATCCTCCAATCCATTGTTACTAAAATAAAAAAAGTCTAGTGAACAACCGTGGTTCAAGTGATCATAAGTTATTGTGCAGTGAAGAATAATTTACCAAGTGTGTAATGCATCGTCAAACTATGTATATAGACTATGCAGTGATAAAACTGCTAAAGTTCGTATATTTAATTTTGCAATCCAAAAGAACCCTAATAATCAAAGTTTATTATTTTTGTAATAAACGTAACAATATAATTTAATAATATAAAGCAATTAAACATATATGAAATTGTAACTTCTGCCTGTAGATTGAATTTTCTCACTTTTTCTCATACTTTTTCATTTCGCATGGAATTATGATATCAACAATTTTTCGCTTCGGTGTCTGTTTGTTTATTACTTTTTCACACCTAAACGACTCAAAAGAATTTCATGAAATGGTATATGTATTACTTTGAACCCAACTTAAGACTATAGGTTACACTAATGTTCTCAGAGAAGAACAGGAATTATGGGTGTTATAATGGAAATCTGAAATGAAAAATCCCAATAATTCATATCCTATTGGTTTTTCGACAAACGTACACATAACAGGAGTTAAATCAAGTAAAGGGTTAGAACCGCCAGTAAAGATGATACTGTAGTCATATCTGTCGGTACAGATAGGTCCATCACTGGCTGTAGGTCGAGTACGAGTTGAAGATGGTGCCATCGCATTGAAAGCGCTAGCCAACTGTACTCGACCATCAGCCAGTGACGACGGTACGCACCGACAGATATGACTACAATAACAGGAGCTGTTTATTTTGTTACTTAAAGCAATTTTTGTTCTTTAAAGCATAAAGAAAATATACACTAAATACTGTAGAAGGGGTCAAAACTTCAAAGGGCATAATTGATTACACAAAACTCAGGTGCTGAGTTAGCACCAACCTTTAATAGATTATAAGCTATAATAACATTCTTTGATAAGGACAGGAGTGGGGGTTGTAATGGAGGCCAACAACAAATAAGCATAACACTTTATTTCATAATTGCTTTTCACAAAAAATGGCACACAAAAAACATTTCTTACATGGTAATTCAGAGTAACTTTTGCTACATACATTTTTATCGTATAACAATGTATAATGGATAAAAATATTGTTTAGTCCACCAATTCTTTGCCATGAATGAATTCATTAAAAATTGGTACCTGGTACCCCAACTTGATAGATCATCACACTTTCATTTAACTTTTCAAATCGATGTTAATTTGTTAATGTCATCAACTGGTGCTTAAAGAGTATAGTATATCGCCCCACCCCTCAAACATTGATTAATTAGATAAGTCACTTTCCCCTTACATGTATTTAATATTTTATTTAATTAACAAAAATTAATTGAACATACATTATTGGTAGTTTGCAGATAATATAATGAGGTTTGATAATATAATTTAAATAAACAGAACTAAGATCATAAGAAGGTTGGCTAAACTGAGTGTTGAGAGAGGAGGGACTTCCTCACAACTTGAAGCTAACCTTATATGATAGTGATCTATTTAAGCTATTAGCTACGAGTACTTTACTGTTCTGAGTGCATGCTTAAAACTCTTCCATTTTAATACTGGAAGCATTTGAAGTAAGAAGAAATTATTTATTGGAACAGGATAAATCATAAAACCCCCAGTTTATACAATGGTTAGTGACAGCCGTATTATGGCCGTAAAGTTACTGTAGCTCCTGCCCCACCCCTCCCAACCTCATAATGGTTTATGCTTACATTTCAGTTGATGCTTATACTTTTAGTAATGGAGTACTATTCTCAGAAATTTGAATTTGTTTAATTCTCATATATAAATAATTTAAAAGGATGAATGCTGGGGGAGTGAAAGTGATGGGGAGGTGTACCCAGCTATTTGTGCTACTTCATTGAGCATAGTAAGAACTATTATGAATATAAAGTTTACTCTCCAGCTAAACAAAAGAGATTTTTTAATAATAGTTACGTTCATGAAATAGCTGACATCATTGATCTTTGAACCACTTTCCCGAAAAGTAACTTTTATTCTTACACGATTCAAAATACAACCCATGATTATGAATTATACTTGTTTTGAAAAAAGATACATCCACAGGAAATGGGAGTAATAAAAACATTGTTCACAGTGAAGCCTAACATATCACATACTTTTATTATTAGGATTATTACCTCAGTTAGTCCTATATAAATTTAAAAAAATAATGAATTCATTTACACTTTATCAGAATTACTGACTTCATAAAGCGTTAGCAATGCTTTTCATAAAAAAAATGTTTACCATTCATTTCTAAAAAATACCCATTTGGTTATTTCAACCATGAGAAATAAATAATTTATTAACAACTAGTTAATTAAAATCTAATATAAATAGCAAAGAACGCCAAAAATAATAACAGACCATATTTTAATTGGTTAACTCAAAGAAATATCTTCTTCATAACAGTATTACAATGAAACTAAAACTTAAAAGCATTCATGGTGAGAACTAACCTGAGATCAAGAAGCTGGAGAGTAGTATTACATTTGAGTAGACCAGACAATTGCAGTCCATCAGTAGGCCCAAGATAATTTTCTCCCAGGTAAAGTTCTTTCAGGGTAGTATTTAATTTTAGGCTGGCCACTACAAATGGAAACAAGAATTAAATAAAAATCTAAGGAAAAGTAAATATATATTTAAATTAAAATTTACATTGGAGTTCTAGAGCTTGGTACAAAATAGTGAGCCTGATTCCAAAACTGTGATAACTATTTGTAACTTTTATTAAAGTTTCATTATAACAGCTTTCATTCAGTGTTTCCCCAAGTGACATCCTTATTCCTGCTAAACAAATAAGAGTATTTTTTTTAACCCTTTCATTCCAGCCAAATACCCCAAGAATACTCGGGAGAAGTGGCTGTTTGTGCAGTGACATCGGAGTAAACTCAAAAAGAGACCTTTTTAGACAAATCTGAGCTCTAAAACACTCAGCACAATTCATATTTTACTTAAGAGTATACTGTCAAACTATTGCGGAGTTAGAAAATTCTATGGTTTCATACGAGACAGTATGGCTATAGCAATTGTTATAAATTTATCTAAGATTCCAAGTACACTAAGTTCAGGGGGGGGGTGTTATAAACAGGAATAAAATGTTAGAAGGGCATAAGACGTTTAGTGGCTGATGCACATAAAGTTAAAATCGGAAGAGTAGAAGTGGGGATTTAGAAAAAGCAGAATGTTAAAAAATAAATAAATACAAAGAACTCAGTTGATATTTGAGATACAGAAAATCATGTATATAATAATAGTTGTATACAAATGTCAATGGGATTGATGGGCGTATGAAATTTTTTTTTCGAAAACTATGTCATGAGTACAAGTTCAATAGCTGATTTCAAAGTAGAAATTCTGCAAAATATATCTTCTTTTTTTTTCTCAATCTCTCTCTCCCCCCTTTTTTTCTAATAGTCATGTTTAAAAAAAATGTGTTTTGTTTAGAAATCCTGTAACAAGTTATACAATGACACAAAAAAAAAGTTGATCCTCACATTTTAATCAAACCCCTTCAAACCTTGTTAGTTGATTATTTTTTATTTATTTAATTTTTTTTTTGAGATACGGCTACTGGAACTAAATGTTCAGCGGTTTGAAGTGAGAAAAAATTTGTTGCCCATTTTCACTTTTGTAAACAGTTATAAAAAACTAAAATGAATGAAACTAAAAGTCCACAGTAGCATTTTTGGAAGGATTTTACTTGTTCTTTTAATTTGATTTTTATCTACCATTTTTTTCTCTGACGAGCAAAAAATATTTATGGCTCTTGTGATTTTTGTGTTGAGCATGGAAAAATATGTGAACAGGAGTGTGTCTTTTCTGTATTTTTGTTATATTAGAAATAGAAGCTGCATATTAAATAAGATAATCTTTAGCTGAGCACAAAATAATAAACATACCAAGAACAACAAGGGAACGCCCAGACATACAGCATGATTCAAGTTTGAGGACCTGGAGTTGTGTTCCAAGACGCAAAGCTCGGCTAAGTATTGGAACGACTTGTTCAGATAGAGCTGTACTTCTACATTCCAATTCTTCCAAACATTTCGTCTAAAGAAGAACATAAAAATATTGTCATTAACTTCAAAAGGGCAGACAAAAAATATTAAAGCAATGAAGAAAAATACATAAATAATTAAAGAATAAATCACATATACATACAATTGTCTGTCTCATCCCCCTCCCTTTCAAATTTGATGAATACTCCTATGAAATATGTGCAAACACCCCAGTCTATTAGATGATAATGCAACAAACCATTTTTTAAGTCTCAGGTTTATTGGTTATATTAATTGTATGGGTCATAACTAATTGCTATAAGTATTTATTTATTGTTATTTTAAAAAAAATAATAGATAGTTCTTGCAGTGGCTAATAGATCTGCATTCTGGTATTCTCTTATTAAATGTTCAGGTAAATTTAAATATTGTATGGAGTTGTTTGGTATTAGGAATTAAGCCATTTGTTGATATTACGACTGCAGTGACAGAATTTAGCTTGTAAATAGATTTTATTTTGATAGCTAAATCCTGGTACTTTCCTATATTATTGATGAAAGACTACAGATACTCTCATAATTTGGGAAAGTGATATCCATGATGCCAGTGACACGAATATGAGACTTATGATGGACAGTATGATCTGTCTTCATCTCTTCATCTTAATACATTTTCACATTATATTTTTCAAGTAACGTTTGAGGGAGGTAATGATAATAAAACATCTCATTATCCAGTATGCCGAATTTAGTTTCTGTCACCTGGTGTCATCTTTTAGTCATATTATTGTATCTCTGCAAATATTCAGACCCCGCAACCTGCAAGAATATGCTGAATCTGCTTGAATTTGGACATTTATTCAAGACACAATTGCCTTTCAGTACATGGCGTCCCTATGATCAAGTAGGAATGACTTGGTCCAAGAAACAAACCCTTCCAATTTCTGATAATAAAATGATATAACTCTTTAATTTTTATAAAATTCAATAATAATTGAAACAAATACAACTGGAGGTTAATATTGTGGCTTACTTATTTGTGATGTGTGTAAATCTGAATATATTTTACTTTTATAACAATTTAAATGAAATTATTGTCAAGAAAGATTTTGTAAAATGTTTAGTTTAAAGTTTGTTTGTAGCAATAATATTACAATATTTAATCAGACTATCAGTTTTATAACCTCAATTCTGTGAGCTAATAAAACTTTGAACTGGTAAAGCAGGAATTGTTATACCCATCAGTTCTAGTAAAACTGTTACAAAACAGTTGGAAAAATTATCCCCAATCTCTCCCTAAACAGTAGATACACAGGAGACCTATCTATGAATTTCCATCCTCCTAACTTGGACCTTGGAAGGTTTAACAACTTTATTTAAGGGTTCTATCCTCCTATCATTTACCATTTCTATTTGGTGGAGTTGAGTTATGTTGTTCTCAATAATGCAATTATTCTTTTCTGAATAATGCAATACTAAAGCTATTATGTGTTTCTGACCAAAGAAAGTCATCTTCCTATGCTCTAAAAGCTTCCGGTGGACTTTGATTGAGTGGACTGAAAAACTATAAAAGATAACAAAAGTGATATACATTTTATCTGTAAATACAGTTTATACATTTTTTTTTTTTTTTTTTTTTATTAAATAGAACTCGGGTTTTCTATAAAGATTCTGGTATTATATTTAAAGAATCTTTAATTGTTTTTATAGTAAACAGCTATCCCAATTCTATGCATGCAGGTGCACATTAGATTTTGTTTTAGAATTGTATAAAATTATCTGGAATGAAACTCTTTACCATGCTATGAAAATATTTCATGTTCAAAAATTAATATTAGTATTAAAAATACATTATATCTTAAAAGAACTTTACAAATAACGATATATTTATTATCTATGGAATAAATTTCATTGTAAAAATGAAAAAAAAAAAAAAAAAAATCAAATATAAAGTAATTAAAAAATTGGTAATGGGCAATATCTGACCAGATCTCTAAAGATGAAGAAAACTTGTCATAATTTAAAATCCCGTCTGAATATAAGTTAATATTATTATAAAAAAAACTATAATTAAATACAGTAAACTAATGATTAGCATAACTAATTAATTGTCTACCCTGCTAATTCTTTGTAAGATATGAATATTTTATAAACAAATTTTGTTTGTGTATGTATACATAAATGTTCTTGAAACACTCTGCAATTTAATATATTTTTTAGCTGCATAAAGACTAGACTTATTAATCATATTTCATATTATAAAAAAATGAATGAAAATAAATGTATTTTGTTTAACTAAATAAGGCATAAACTGTAATCAGTTACATAATATTTCCAAGGAAAGTAATGTCCACAGTCTTAAATACCATCTTTAACATTCAATCTGATTATATAAAAATAAATTAGTTACCCTCTTCAGCATACGCGATGCAGCCTGCCATCCTCGAACCCCAATACTGTTATTATTTGATATATTAAGTTTAGTAGCCGCTTCATAGTACTCTATCATATCAAAAATGGCAACTGCAGCCTAGAACAGTCATTATCAATATTAATTTCAATACATAAATTAAAATTATGTTAGCTAATATAAGATAATATTTTTTATTATAAATAAACAAATAAAATAATATCTATTAAAGAAAATGATGCATCACTGAATTCGAACATGAAAAACTGAAAACAGACAATCTTGGATTTGAAAAGAAAAAAGCAAACAAACATTATTAAAGTACTTAAAAATAATGAGTAAAACAATGACTTGATGATAATAAATTGTAACATGTACTGTAACATGTCTAGAGAGCTATAGCACTAAGTAAAAAATGCAGGATAAGGATGCCAAAATATACAAAATGTTTTAAAATAGGCACAGTTGAAGTAGTCGCCGTTAGGAGTACTACATCGACAGTACAGCATATTTATATTTATGAAATATCAAGTGCCTGATTAAGGAAAAATACGACATTAACTAGAGAAACTTTTTGTTTATTCAATGAACACGCATACTTCCAATAAATACAAAATTCTACATAATATGTTCGTCTACAAGTAGCGATAGTCCAAAGATCAACTCGAGCTTTGTCTGGAAAGGCATCTCTTGTTGTTAATTCTGAACTGGATTCATGTTTTGCTGTTTCACACCTTCAAATTTCCACCATGAAACCTTATTCATCATTCACATGCAGTAGGAAAGTTGAAAAATGAAGACACCGTAAAAAAGTAACCTGTTTGCCTTTTTGCCCATGAAATCAGCGAATAAAGTCCAGATTTGCCATATTTAATCAAAATGCTCTAAATTTTTAAGGGTGAGAATTTCATCATGTAAAATACTTATACTTACTTTATACTAGATACTTATTAGTAACTTTAAAACTAATATATCTTTTTTTTATCACTATCTGTTGTTCCCCATGTATGAACTTAAGATAATTAAAAAATATATTGAATATTATAACGATTTATAGACCAATTTTGATTTAAAATAAATACCAATTTATCTGCATGAAGAGTCTCAATTTTCCCTTATTAAACCAATTTTATAAATTAGAAATCCGATAACAATTTCAGTTGACAAGCATGAATTTTATCACTAGTGAATTATTTAATTTGTTTAATGATAATAATATTGTAAGTGGTACAGAAATCCACTTCTAAAGAACCTAGAGTTAGAAATTCTTAAACATTTATTTAATTATTAATTTTTTTACTATGAGCATAAGCCAAGTAATTGTTTGGTCATGTTAAGCGAACCTTATTTTCATCTGTAATGACACTTAAATAGCTCTAGGATACTATAAATACATTCACCCACAAAGGGAAAATATATATTTAAAATAATAAAATAACTTATTTATTTATATATATTTATAATAATAAATTTATTTATTTATTTCAATATTTTCTATTTTATTACAATATATACAAATGATTACCCATTTATGAAAATTGATAGTAATTAATTGAGAAATACTTAGCACTAACTCTAAATTCAGGTCAAGATAAGATATAACATTAGCATGTCAAGCGTCTGGTGTATTGTCATCAGAAGTTGCTGTTGCGATGAAATGCTCTCTCCAGATCTCAAACTCATACTTGAAGCCTCGGAAGAGACTCGGAACAGCAAAAATGTTGTTCAATTGATGCTGGAGCCATAAAGCTCAAAGGATCTCTCCAAATCCTATATTAACATGTTTCCTTAACGAGAATTCACCGTATCAGGAGTCTTAGGAACAGATAGATGATATCCCTTAGTTTCTTCTTGCTACGGAACAATAATAAATTTTTAAGTTCTGAGATTCTATTTCACCCATTCCTGCTGGTGAGTACAAACAAACGCTCTGTAGCCAAAAAAACAAAATGACTAAGGTTGAATTTACACCATGGCCGAACATTTTCAAGAGTCCATATTTTTGAGAGCTGCAGCTGGAGGCCAACTCTTAAGGTAAACTGCTATCATCACAGCTTCATCCCAGAATCCAATGTCTACATCTTCCTTTTTTAATTATTAATCTCATACGGTCTGATACTCCCCATGTTCAGAGGTCTATGGAACAGGTATTCAGGCGATTCATTTCTGCTCTCTTCAACACGAGTGCAAATAAATTTTCTGTGCAGTGAAAGGAATTTAGATGCCTTAGTCTTCATTGCCATATTAGCTGGTGGATTAAAGGACTTGATGTAGAAATAACAGTAGTCTGATAAACATGTTAATTCACAACACTTCTGGATGCTAAAATATGTTTTTCCCGTGGCAGAACAATTATTGTTATGGTAAAGTTTTCAAAACTCCACATCAAAAACACATGGTCTGATGGCCATTTTATATATTTTACACTTCTTTCTTTCTAGAGAAACAGAAACTTAAAGCAGAATCTTTTTCCAAGGGTTAAGAAGCATCTGGATTTTACAACTATTTCCATACTTATTCTTTCTAACAACCATTCTTCATAACAACCATTTCCAGGTATCTAAACATGCTGCATCTAGGAAACGTGAACACTCCCAATATGATAGAGCCCCCCCCCCCAAACTCCCCAGTTCAATTAGACCTTCTTAAGTTTGTGGTCCATTCCATACTTATTCTAAGCCCAGGTCAAGTACTGCTCTAACCAATCCTAATACAACATCAGCTAATGCTGCTATATTTCCAGCAATGAAAAATATATTTCCAGCATAGAACGCACTAGACTGCTGTATATGGCGTCCAATTTAAAATTGAAGTGGTCATAAGAACACCAGTCCCATCTGTTGCCATCTAAGCCAACCAAGGATGCCCCTGGAGTGTGCTGACCCCTATAGGGTATCTGTGTAAACACAACCAGAGAGGGATATCTTAGAGTCCAAAGGGCAGATGAAGAACAGGCTGAGGAGAGAAGAGTTCCATCTTTGGCGGTGTACAGTCTACTAGTGCCATTCTCACCCCTTTTACATATTTTTCACCATGAGTGAGTAGGCGAAAAGTACATCCAGGTGGGAGACCAGGATGAAGGGAGCAAGAGGAAGCGAGAGAGATCTGAACATCATTATTAGCAGCATCACTTAAAGTAACCCTATATTTCAGTTTATAACTCACTAACAACAAATGTCATTCCCTCTAAATCATGTAAAATACTCAATATACATACCATTATCATAGCAAATAACCAACTTGTATATTTCAAAGGTCCTCCAGAATTTAAATTCTATAACCATGTTCCTGAAGCAGCACCTCATAAAATTGCAGTGCTGTTAGAGGGTAATGCGGAAGGGCTTGCAAAAAACATATGGTATTTGCTGTATTAAGCTGTATACAGGGTTTCACCATCCCCTCACCATATTTTGAGATTGCCACTTCCAGAGAAAGGTTAAACAGCAGAGGTGAAAATAGGTCTCCTTGTGTTAAACCATTTGGTAACCACAAAACATCAGACTCTAGTTCATCTACTCTAGATGTGACAATATAAGTCCTTTCTAGAGTCATCCTTGGCAATCTGATGAATGCGCTATGTATTCTAAGGGAATGTAATACCTCTAGTAATTTTAGCCTGTCTAAGCAATTCCAGCCTGCCAGAAATCAATGAATGCAGATCAACATTATACTCATAAGACTTTCCAGGAATTTGTCTAGTAGAGAGCAGGTGATCTAAGATTGATCTTCCTTGACAAAAAATCCACTCAGGTTCTCTCTGAATATCCTCTCATACCATTTCACCAATGAAGAAGCACTATGTCTCTATAATTTCCATAATTAAATTAATTGTCTTTTTTAAGTAAAGGGATTACAGATTTCATAAAGGTTTCCTATGTTTCTCAATTTGCAGAAAGAATATAATTAATCATAAATTAACAATCTCACCTGGCACATTAACGCTGTTCATGCATTTTCTCTGCACTCTTAATAATAAACTTAAATTTGTTAGCATAGTCATACCTCATCATCAAGGCCAGTATCTTCGAGATTTATACGATAAAACTGCAGTCGTTTAAGTACTTCTTCTAATGCCTCACAACTACCTAAGGTTAACCAAACTCCATCCAAGTTAAGTGACTCAAACCTATCGTTTCCAATTTCATCATAGTCATAATTCTAAAAAAAACAAAAAAAAACTAGAATAAGAAACATCCTAAAAATTAATGTTATTAAAACCATAAAAATATTTTCCCCAAAAATTTTCTGAAAATAAATATTAGAAACTACAAGTCTTAATGTTGATAATGACGCAAAAATAAATTTGCTTAATTCATACATGCTTATAATATTTGAAAAGCTGAAATAGTAAACAATAACTTATATCATAGGCACTTTCTGATGTAATTATGCGAATTCAATACCAACAAATTAGCTAACTAAAATTAAATTAACATTATTAAATAAATTATTTTTAAGGCCATGCTTCAGGAAATTACAAAAAAACATTTATAATCAATTTCCCAAGATCACTTTTAAATAAATTGAGTGATTGAGCATGAAGGCCTGCCTGATGGTTGTCATAAGTGACTTGAAAAACAGCACGCAGCAGTGATCATTATTATGTATAATATCTACTGTCAGATGTACCCCCTTACATGTGGCTCAAGGCCAGGGCATTAGAAAGAAATCTACAAAAACTGAGCACGTAATGTGCTAATAATAAAAACTTATCAAATAATAGAAATACATGCTCAAATGTTCTACATCATTGAAAATACTAGAGAATCGGGTAGGGTATAGCAGGGAGGACCAGTAGGAGGGGGTTTGTGACTAAACTTCATTACATTATTACAATAAATAAATGCTTGGGTGAGTGAGGCATTTGCTCATAGGATAATGAAAACAAAACTGTCAGGTGAGCATTCTATTCTGGAACCTGCATCCCAAAACACATTGTTGTGGGGTGGCTTTGACATCCGAGGTTGCATATCGGCTTTCTCTACTTCCAGAGGTTAAACACCATCATGTTCAATAACTACTGAAGGTGACACAAAAGATTTGTTAGTATTTACACAGTAAAATAAAATTATACTTGAAAATTAACAACTTACAGCTCAATCCTCAAAATATAACCCCTCGTGTTGGACTCATGAGCCACCTATCACCCCAACTCTTGATGACCAAACAGACAGTCTTTATTTTCTAATCCAAAGAATTCGAGAACACCGTTTTAGACTTCCTTCTGATTATTCAAATGTTTTCGGCAAAGAAAAGGTGGCATTAAGCTGAACAAGTAATAGTCAGAGGAGGTGAGGTCACCCTTCTACGGAGGATGTGGTGAAAGTTCTAGAGCAGGTATGGACAACCTTTGACATGTTGTGGGCCAAACTTTAGTGTGTAAATATGTTCGCAGGCTGCTTTTAAAAGTAGTGTATTTTAAAGTAGTGTTCATAATTTTTAACGATAAATATCAGGGATGAAATTATACGACAATGTCATTATATTACAATTTATTAAAATAACAAAATGAAATGTAAAAAATAGGTACAACATTATAATTAAATCGTAAAATTTGAAATTATTACAAACAACGAAAGTTAAATAGCGATACCGAAATAAATGAGACATAAGCTTGAATTTGGGAAACTAATCCATCGATGTTTGGATTAATTCCACTGATACAAAGACGTAAAGAATTTCCAAATTATCGTCAGTCAGCCTTGTACGATGTTTTGATTTATTAACTTTCATAATTGAAAAGAACTATTCCCATTTATAAGTACTACCAAAAGCACAAATCTCACCTCATCTTCCTCATTTGGTGTTAGTGTAATATTATTGTTTAATTGGGTTCTCACAATGTCTTGCAGGCCTTCTCATTCTGTTCTAGACCATCAAGTACTTCAACTTTAAAGTTATTCTAGTGGTATAAGGACAATAAATATCTCCTTATACAAGAACTCTCTAAAGATTGACCTAAGCAGGATATTTCTGAACCAAAATTTCAAAAACCCACTCTAGTTGTTGAGAATGAATTCCTACACTTATAGCACGACAATCAGTACCAGGTTAAGTACACCACATCATAAAAATGACTCCAAACACAAAATATAACTTTATGTACAAACCTACATGTCTCACACTACTCGTGTATGTCTGGGATGTGGTGAAAATTCAACTGTTTCTTTAGAAGCCTCAAAAAAACTTGACAGTTGGTGGGTACTTGTTCTGGACATATATTCCCATTAACTGTCCTTTCTGCAGCTTCAATGTTTTACACAGAATGTGATTAATTTTCAAGGGAGGTGTTTAGATCGCCAAACCAACATTGCATCCCTTTAACCCACTACAAATATTTTTCAAGCAACAGTCACTCTGGTAAATCTCTTTTTCCAATAAAGCACCAAAAGTTCACAAATTTCAAACGTATTTTGGATTCATATTAAAAGAGTAGTGCAATTATTGGTTTGAAAGAGATACAATAACTGAGTGAAAAATTATTGGTTGAAAGATACTCTTTCTGGTACACATAACTAGTTAAGGATTATAAATTAATACTGAATAGAACAGATGAACAAACAATCCATTCAAGTTGCTATTAAAAATGATGCCCATAAGCTAATATCATCCAAACAACATTAATGAAAAATATTTACTCCTTACATTGTATAGAGAAAACCCATATTTGAGATGCTAAGCACCTGATGACATAGATTTCTATATTTGAATATATAAGTTAGGCTAAGATAAGTCATTTGAGATTATATTAAATAAACAACTTACTTCAAGCTGATCAAGGACTCTCTTGATAGGAAGCACTTTATGTTTCTCACATGATCTTGTATAATTTACTAACACAGTCTCTTTATTTGTACTTTCGGCTGAAATAAAAATTAAATTATAAAAATATGTTTATATAAACAATGCTAAAGTTTAATAGAACATTGAAATTTAAGAGCAAGAACAAGCAGCTCCATTCCGACTGACGCTCTTCTGTTCCTAAACAGAGATTCGGCCAAAATGAACATATAACCTCAGAACAACGTCTGACAAGGAAATTTGCAAAGGAACATTACCTATAAGTATTCTTCACACGATATCAACACACATTAAATTCATCAGCTCCAAAGCCGTACCAATGTTGGCGACCCTGACATTAACACAGTCATTAGGTTAAAAGTAAAATAATAATTAATATAAAACTTCATTATTTACTTTTAGTAATAAAATTAAAATTTCGAAAAAAAATAAATTTAATTGGACAAATACGATGAGGCTGTTTCAATGAACTAAACCCCTTTCTACAAAACAGTTCTAGTTACTTCCCTAAACTCTTTGATCACTAATTTCAAAACTCACGAAAAACATGAATTTTTAAAAATATATGATGTGCAAAGCTCAAAACTCCAAACCATCAATGATGCGTGTAATTCTAAGCAAAGGCCAAAATTCAGAGACTATAACTTAATTTGATTCGGTTGAGTTCAAAATTCTTTCCTATCCACTCAAACTGTAAAATAATAATAAAAATGATTAGAAGTGGAGGATTACTGAAGGCTGAAAACAAGAAAGTATGAATAACTCGCTGAATATTTATGTTACAAGAGTGTATAAAACAACAATTGTAGAGCATCAATAGTTAAACAATAATGGTTCAATAACATTATTTGATCCAACTCATAATAATAGGGATATTTTGAATTTATATGTATGTGTATATATATATATATATATATATATATATATATATATATATATATAATACAATTTTGAACAGACTTAATTTTCATCTATCACCTTCTAGGTACAATCGATGGACATTTGAGGATACTTTTTGAAAATTGCTTGACGAGTAGTCTTAAGAGAAATATGATAAAAAGGGTGTCATTGTGGGACATTTATAGAGAAGTTTATTATTATTATAATTATTATATTTATAGGGATATTTTTCAGATTTCTGCTACATTTGGTTTTACAATTTTTCAAAGGATAGCAGATTTTACTATTTGATTTTCAGAAAATTTTACATGGTATTGTTTCTTTTTATTTATTAATGTCCATTTTTTGCTACTAGGGATAATTGAGATGGGATATATACAGGTTACCCCCCCCCCTTATAATATTATAAGTATTATAAATGTTGAACACAATCTAGCAATTCACCCAAGTCACATGCTGGGTCTCAATCAATGTATTCAAATTCAGTGAACAGCTGTTGTAATCTGTATGTAGATGCTAATCATAGGGTACGGACATCATCCTATTTAGGCCACACTATACTTATACCCATAGAATGTGTCACATCAAGCATATGCCCCTAGTTGTTACAACCATTAAATTAATATAATTTCAAATATAACTTCACTTAAAAAATCCTCCAAAGTTTGTTTAAATAAGGGATTCTAAGGAACCACTCATATGCAGCCTGACAATATGCAACAAATTTAGAACACACTTTATAATGGGAGTAAGTTTCAACTTTTCATGAATCTTACACAAGAAGCCAAATACTCTTTTTTCTTTTGGACTGTCCCTTAACAGTAATTACGTCTCAGCAATACAAATAGCATTGCACTAGGTTTTTTAGCTTGCTTTTAGTTAAAAATTTTGTATTAGCTTACTCCTAGTAGATTTGTTGTTTGTTTAAACAACAATAACTATTGATGTGCATAAATATTACTACAGCCATAAAAAATCTGATGTGGTCAACATATGACTTCCTTGCGCACCTATTAAATTAAATAAGCAATATGTTCGATTGCACTTCATTTAAAATTATTATATTTAAAAATGGTATGATATTTTCGTTCCAATTCATGACATACAAAATAATTCATAGATCTTTTCATGAAAGACAAAAAAGGTTAACAAAGTTTTTCTATTTTTGTTCTCCTAGAACCCACTCACTTCTTAATTGATTTCAATCAAAAGGAAAGGTGCGCAACTAGATGTTAAAAAATGTCAACATTCTGTGGCTAGCCATTTTTACGTTAAGCCAGATACATACAGACATCACGCCAAACCTAGTAAAAATGGAAGGTCAAATCGGGCAATGCCGTTGAAAACCGAAAACCAAATATTTTTGCAATTGCAATACTTCCATTACTTTGTACAAGGAAGTAAAAATTCACTGTTAGGTTTTTCTAAGATAAATGTTATGCAGCAAAGGATATACCATTTTGTTGAACCAGAAACAGTATCCCTTACAAACAGTATCAAAGGCTAGTGGTTATCACAAGTATAGAATGAAATAGTGCAAATCCTAGAATTGATGTTCATTATACTAAATATTTTCAACAGTTCTTGTTGTTGCTTTTAGTTCACATGTTGTTTAATCTAAATAAATGGATTCGATTTTGGTCATATATAAACAACTTAGAAGTCTTATAAAAACGTATTTCTGTGAGTTTATGTGGAAAGTAAATTGAAAAAGTGTATTTATTTTACTCCTTTAACATGATGAAATATCATGAATTTTCCCAAAATATTAATAAGAAAAATGTACTTTTAGATATTAGTGTGTGGTTTGATTCTGTTTACCTAGAACATAAATTAACCTTTTTAGTATCAGTTGGTTCTCATTATTTGGTTTTTTGGTTTAGTTCAATTTAGAATAACCTTCAGATAAACAATAACATCAGGTACAATATTTCCTGTTATTTCCGTTGCACAATAATGAGTTAAGTAATGGGAATTGTATATTGTGTAAAATACCAGGTGTATAAATATGAAACCAGAATTTGCCTATAAATGGTAATAGCTTCCAATGCAGTTATCGTAAAGCTGCATGGCAACACTTTCTTTATTTGACAGCAGAGAATGATTTTCAACTCTTAACAGAATATGTTCAATTCAACAAAATAGCTTTAAATTATGTAAAGTTTTGCCCCTGCAAGCTACAATTTGCGGGCATCATTGATCTTCTGTTATCATCCAAAGAAAACGGCTACAGAATGGCATCAAACATTTATTGAAACATACAGTAAGCAACTACTTGAGTGCTTTGAGTAGTTAAAAAAATTCAAAACTGATAATTTTGATGAGGGAAGAAAGAATGTAGAAAACTTGTGTACCAATTATCATGAGGTGCCAAGTGTTTGAAAGCTGTGTGGAAAGGCACATAAGAAATGTTGCCCTCCAGGTACAAAACAAGTTATTCAAATTATGGCAGATGATATAAAGAGGAAATATTTTGAGAATCATAAGCATAAAAAATTAAGGATAATTCCAGGCAAACAATCAACCTAGACTGCAAGACCAAATCGATATAGAAAAAACACAATTCTGCTTGATGAGATCAGGGGAGTGTGATTTGTTTGAGCTCCGGTGAAACCATTAATATTGAATGCTATGTACAACAATTCATCAATTTGAATCAGGTGTTATTTGTAAGAAGCAACACAAACATAAAAAAGATATAGTAAATTGGTTTTGCTTTGAGATAATACACCAACTCAGAGAGCAAAACCAGACTGCGGAATACTTTTAAACGCAGCTTACTCACCTACGGCTCAATGACTGATTAGACTCAATAAAGGAACAGCTTTTTTGATAGGCATTCATAAATTGTTAGAGGGCCGGGGGGGGGGGGGGCTATATAGCAATGGGCAATAATTCAAATAAAATACTTTTTTATAAACTTCATAAAATAAACATGTATTTTACAGCAAAAATGTATTTATTTTTTTATTTACAAACCTGAAAACTTTATTTTTAGCAGTTTATGGAAAAAGGCTGTACCCATTATGAGTATCAGTGATCAGTACCCAGCAGCCTATCAGTGATGACGTAACTTGCTTTGAACCAAAACAAAACATCTCATAAATTTGGTAGAACCTTTTAAGATTATTATAAAATGATAGTATTAAAATATACCTGGTTGAGGCGAAAATAATGAACAGAATAGCTTATCAGAAAACGCTCAGTACATCTGTTATGAACAAGAATTAAAATCGTTACAACTGTCTTAAATTATGAAAATATTCACAGATCACAATATGAAAAACTTGAAAGAGACTAATATATTTAGAACTATCTGGAAGTTTTCCACCAGGTTATATTATAACTGCTGTAGTTTTTTCAAGGTTTGCAGTACATATTGATAAAGGGAACTTAAGTTTAAATAAATGTTTGTGAATTTTACTTATGCTTCATAAGGGCTGCAAAAAAAGTAATACATTATATAATTGGACATTATAGATGATAAATATAGTTCTATAATATGGTATTATGTTGTTTGTAACTACCAAGACTAGAATAACTAAACCACTAAAATACAATACAAATTATTCTAGACTTGGAAGTTAGAAACTACTTATACCATATTACAAAAAATAATACAATATAATAATGTTCAATTAATGTAATGTACTACTTGTGTTGAAGCCCTGATGTAGAAAGAAAAGTCCGTCACGCAGGGGCTGCGTAAACTAAGCCGATTTCCCACGTGAAGTTTTACAATAGAGTATTTAACGAGAGCCGAACCGGTAAGGAAGGAAACGGCCGACCTAGGTTTTGGCGGGAAAGTCACTCTCATCCGTTATCCGCCAAGATTTAATAAAATGCAAATATCTCGATTAATATTCAAGATAGAGAATAAATGTATAGAACCATATTTATAGTAAATTTAATTTGCAATAAGATTGATTTTATACAATTTTTCAATCGACGTATAGTAACGGAAATATTTCGAATTTTCGAAAATCCTCCCCTCTAAACCCCCCCTCCCACTGGTCCGATTTCAGCCGTTAACGAACTTGATCTTTCTTTTTACATAAAACGACTAAATATCGAGTTTGGTAACGATCAAACAAAAATTGCAACCGCTAGAGCGGTAACAGACAAAGATATATATATATATATATATATATATATATATATATATATATATATATATATATGTACACACACCCACGCACCCACCCGCGCACACGCACGCACGCACACACACACACACACACACACAGTTTTGAACGAACTTCATTTTCGTCATCTCCTAGGAAGGATCGATGGACATTTGAAGAAAAAATTTGAAAATTCCGTCATGAGTACAACCTCATTAGCTGAGTTCCCTCAAGGGAAATCTGCTAATAAAATTCTCCAAATATTGGCCTAACTATAGTTTTCTTTATCAACATAGACCAAAAATGGTGGGAAAACTGCAGCAGTTATATAGATAAAACTCCAGAACATTTATATTTTCAAGCGAATGGATTTTAAGAAAGTTATCAAATATTTGAATTAGTCGTCTACTGTATACTGAAAAGAGTTTGTTGCTTGATTCAAAAATAATAATTAAATATAAGAGTTATAAAAACTATAATGAGTTATAAAAATACTAACACAAAAAAAAAAAATGTGAGAACATTGTCAATGGCATATATAAAAATCCCTCGATTTTGAGCTTTGCTTAGAAAAGAACAGGTATTGTATGTCATTGAAAATATACAAAAAAAAAAAAATGTTTTCTAATGACAACATTTAGAGGGCTAAACAGAAGTTATATAACAATCAACTAATTTTGTGAAGATGTTAAAAAGTCTATTGAATTTGCATACGGCTCTAAAGCACTTTCTGTTAGTGAGAGACTAATATTGTTGACAACTACAGACAGCTAAATGATAAACAAGCTTAGCCCAAAAGCATTTAAAGATAACTCAGGGAAAGGATTGGCTTAAGTTAGTAACCAATGAAAACAGTCCTAATTCTACAATTATTCCTAACTAAATTCCATAATTTAATTTTCAAGTAGTACTTATCTTTGAAATATTTGAAGATTGAAGTGAAGATGTAAAATATGCGATTGTCTGAGAAGAGCGCAATCGGAGAGAAGAGTGTAATAAACCAGCACTTCCAAATTTGACTGCATATTGATAAACCACAAATAACTATCACTTTAACTATTTTCTATTAAAAGTTAAAAAATATTTTAAATATAAATTAAATAGTTGCATACGAAAGTAAAAAAAGAGAAAGAAAGGTAAAATAGAGAACTAGGAGGCATCTATAAATCAAAGGAGATTCAATCAAACAAGAATACCAGTTTAAAAACTTAAGGAGCACAGTCCAATTAAGTCAAACCAAAGAGGAAACATCTAATATATAATAAAAATCAAATTAACAATAAGAAAACCCAGGATAAGAAAACCATCATAAATTAGACAAAGCCAGTCACACAGGTGCTGTGTAAACTAAAAAGACTCCCCACATGCTGGAACATGACAACATCATGGTCTCATTTCACTATCTATTCTCTATTTCTCCCATAGTAGGAAGCCTATAAATTAAGTAGGAATTCAAATGAAGGGTGGACATGAAATATTTAGTGCCTGAGGTACTAAATTGAAAAATGGATGAGTGATATTGACACTTCCTTATACTAAATAAACAAAATGTTTTACTGGAATCCATTTAAAATTACTATATTTTAAAATAATATACGGTATCTCCAGCCGGATTAAAAAATCTCATATAACAGAATTTATAAAACTTTATATGAACAATAGTTACAATGCAAATCTCCTCTATCTCTAAAAGGCACTGAGAAATTTGCAATTTTCTATTCTCCCCTCTCTATGGTCAATTTTGATCAAAATAAAAGGTGAACAAGTACATGAAATTTCAACATGTTAAGGCTAGTTGTTTAGAATTATGTGAGATACATACATATATATCTTATGTCAAAATGAGTTCAGGGAGTCAAAACAGATACTCCCAGTGAGTTCTGAAATCTGAATTACAATATTCCCTATAATTCATATAAGGAAGTAAAAATACAAATTTCTCAGCAAAAAGCGGAATATTATTGTCAGTAATAAACACTATTATAATACAAATTTTGAAGAGTAGAACTATACCATTAGTAAATATAAGGTTATTTTTCTCTATTTAAGAGATAATTACACCAATTGTGAAATCAACAGTGAGATATTTTACTAAAAGAAAATTTATGCAATGAAAGATTTCAGGGATCAATTTCAAGCTACATTAAATTTTATTGCTAATCTTAAATATTGGGGATATGAAATAGCTCTGTTCAATCTACAAATCAACCCATTTAATCAAGAAATTCCCTACTCCATTTACCACTTTCAATATTATAATATTTTGAAGTAAATTTACTAATAACAACTGTAACACCTATTGTTTTAAAATGATATGAGCTAAATTTTGATATGAATGTGCTTTTCAGAGGACTAGTAAGGAATATGAAATATGCAGGCCATATTGGATTATCTTAAATAGCAGTCATATCGGAGTTTAAAAAACAAAATCACAAAAACCTCTCTATAAAGACATCAAATACAGTCTTAGAACATAATTTGTAAATTTCTTAAGGATAAACTAAATATATCCGACACAACTTTACTGTATCTCCTATAGGAACAGTGAAATATCTCATTTAGTATTTTCATCAACTCTAAGCCCTTCTTCTCCCCCCTAAGTGATTTCGCTGGTTATATTTTTAGTTTCACAAGAGTGCATGTCTGTCTGTCTGTCTCTCCCCCCCCCCTCTCCAGGGAGGTTATTTTGAATTTTAGGATTCCCACTCAAAGCCCCACCTCCAATATGATCTTTAGTGTTGAATGAAAAAATTACAAGTTGAGTATGATTTAGACGAAATAAACATTTTTGAGACAAGACCATAAAATCTTACGTGATGATATCATCACATATTTGCATGTATCTCACATAATAAAGGCCTGTTGAAAACAATATTTGGTATTTAAGCTTGAGTTATGACGTTTCATGTTATACTGAGATGAGATTACTAAAAGTGGGGTTTACTGGAGGCTGAAAAGTAAAAACTGCAATATCTAGGTTAATATTCAAGACAGAGAAAATACTTAATTAACAAAATTATACAGGGAATTTCCTAGAGAGAGAGGGAGAACTAAGTTCAAACCAAGACAGATGAAGAGAGGGAAACCTTGTAAAATGAATAAACTGAACCAACGAGTATGAACATAAACATTATATTAGTACGTGACCATTTTAGAGCCTTACAAACCAAATTGTTTACTGAAATAATTATTTACATCAGTAATAATAATAATTTCATTAAAAAAATCAGTTTAATTATATACAACAGCAATAGGGTCTCATGCCATGTGAGTTAAGGTGTTCGTCTTAACGTAAACTCCTTGATTGGTGGGTGCGATTCCCACCTGAGCAATTGTAATTCATTTAGTGATGAACACCTTAAACCAAATCCTTAGTCCCTCCCTAGCTAGAATGGTGACCTGTAGAGAATATTAGATCAGTTGTGAACTATCAGAGCACTACAGTAGTGTGTGGTGAGTCAGAGGAGTAAGTTGTACCGTCAGCCCTAAAAGAATGACTGAATACTTTGGTCTGCAAAATTCAATCTCCACTCAGGAGCTCCAAGCAGCGATCAATCATCAGAAGGCAAACGCCATTCAAAATGAAGAATATTTTTTTTTCTTTTTCATTCCAAGTAATGAATTATATTTTCATTCATTCAAAGAAGAAACAAAACTTTTTTATTTTTATTCAATAAGAATGATTTTTCTTTTTTTTTAAATAATTTAGTGCATACTGATACGTTTTATGCAAACTAATAAGTTTTTCCTACTTCTTCTTTCTGGCAGACTTTAAATAAAACAGCTAAATTGTTTGAAAGATATAATCTAATAGTTATTAAATGTTTCATGATTCATTCATCAGGCATTAGGGAAACTGATGATTTAAGCTTTTAATTATAAATACTTTATAATTGTTGATTCAATGGTTTGAAACCACATGTGATGAATCTGATGAAAGGGTTTATGATAATAATAATTGATCCATTATTTTTTCTTTTTGCAAGTAAACCAAGAATCGTGCAGAATATAAACTGTATTATCATTGAAACACTGATGTTTTGATCATTCCGATGTATTTATGAGAAAATTCAATTGTTTGTGAAAGGTTAATTATTAGCAATGAAAATTCTATAGAAATACATACAAATATCTATTTACTTGCAACAACTACCACACAAAAATACACAGGCAATTGCTTTATAGGAATCACATAAGGGCTGTGGATAATAGTAAGTTCTGGATGAGGGGAATACAAGAAAATAGGAAGTTATGACTAGTTTAAAAATAAAATATCCTCAACTTCCGAGGAGCAGATAGATGAACAGGAATTGTACTTATCAGAAGAATAAAGTGAGGATGTTTTCCTATTAGAAATTCTTCAATAGTTAGTAAAAGAAAGTATAAATAAGGAGCAAATAAAAAACAAATTCTTTAAGGGTAACTGAAAAAATGATTAAGATTTTACCAACCACAATAATTCTTTTTCAATTTTGTCATAGAATAAACAATATGTGACTGGATTGTAGTTTAACAAAAATATCTAACTGAATATACTTATTAAATGTTGGCCTTAGATTTTTGGCCCAGTGAAATATTTTCCTTGTCTATTCTAGATGTCAAGGAAAGTATAAAGGGAATAGAGACATCATTGTTTTACTTTATCATGTAAAATGAAGTTAAGGAAGTTAGTTATTCATTGTGAATTTTAAACAGTAATGAATGTTATATTCAATGAGCAAAAATTTACTGGCTGGATGAATTATTATTTAATAATTTGTTATTTATTAACATCCACTTTATGCAACTACGGCTAATTAGAATGGGTTATCTACAGATAACGGCCCTTCTCTAGCCTATTTACTGAGTTCACCACTAAATAAATTCCTATTGCCCCAGTGAGACTCAAACTCATGGCTCTAGATTTACCGAGTGAGATTAAGGCCAAAACCTCAACTAAAATGGCTAACATGAGCCATTTATTATTTAATAAAAAATTATTTATTATGGAATAATAAATCCATGGAGTAATGCTTAATACATCTGTAGATGACGTCTTTTCAATATATGCCATGGATCTAGTCTACTGGAGTAAACTCATCAGAGTCCTCTTTGGCTAACGTCTGTTGAACTCAAGGTAGATCACTCTGAAGCTTTGATTAGAAAACCTTGATTTTCAAAATTTAGAATTCAAACGCCATCTCCTCACAAAATAAATTACAACTTACAATATTATGTGTATTCACTTCACTTCTACAGCTAATCGGAAAGGAATACTTAAAAGTTTTAAAACATTTACAGAGAAGAAAGAACTTCCTGTAACGACTGTCACAAATGAATCTTTCACCACAGGTTTCATTCGAGTTCAACTAATAATTCAAATCTCAATGACGGAGGATAGAGTGTGGAGATCAAAACAATAAAAACATATATAGTAACGATTCCGTCAAGAAATGTGTAAATATAAATTTTTGACAGTCCAGTTTCAAAAATAATAATAAATCCAAAATTTAACTGTAATTTAAACAAATTTTGAAGAACCGATATGAACCCTCTATTGTTTTAATTCCAAATGGGTTCTCTATCCTTGCTTTATTTCTTACCTCACCGTGGGCCAAGTCCATACTCATACACCAACTATTACAAAGCAAAAACAAAGAAAACAGTAAATTTCCATCATTTAATTCAAAAGTCAACTGGATTATAAAGTGTGAATTCTAAAGAACTCATGCATTTCATTGTAATTTTTATTTAATGTAAAATAATATTAATGTTAATACATAAAAATAATCTAATTTGCAGACCAAAGCAGCCAGACTACCTATTTAAGTCAAATTAAATATCCATGTTCATAGTTATTGAATATAAATTTAAAAGAAAATGAGTTATTAAAATATTCATAAATGATTTATGTACAAAAGAAATATCTTAAGATATAAAATATAAAGATTTATTTCATCTCATATTTCACATACATGCAGTGAAAACATTTTAGTTGAATTAACCAATAAATTATGAACTAAAACACTAATTAACTAATAACATAAGGAACAAATCATGAGTTACAATAATTTATTCAATAATATTCTATTGTTACAATTGTCTTTTGTTTTAAATTTACAATTCTCATAAGTTTGCCCAACTACAAAGAAGGATATCCTTCATGAACCAAAGCTCCTAAGGACAGTAATTATAAAACTTGTTATAACCAGTTTGCAGTAAATAAAGATTATTTAAAAGAAACATTTAACACCTTTTCAATCACAACTTAAATATCAAGGTGCAACCTAAATAAATATCCAATCTGATTAATAACATATTCAAAAAGTAAATAATAAGAAAAGTTGACACTCTAAGATACATGCAAAGCTTTAACTGATAAGGAAAGATTTATCATGAAGGTCCTCTTATGAACTTACACAAACATTAACAAACAGTTAATCTAATATCATATAAAAAAAAATGTAATTACAAGTTCAGATGTTTCTTTCTATACATCTGCCTGCAACTAAACATGTATGACTGATAATAAACATTTGAAGCATCAAAATCAAGATTAGTTAATCCTAAATTCTCCTAAGTGTTGTGTAAAAGGGTGTGAAATCATTTAAACAATTAACAGAATTATATTATGAACCAAAGTATTATATTGCAATATAACTCTTTGTAACATGTCAACAATAATGGCACTAAACTCATAATCAGATAAGCGAAGTGTACGTTTCCAGGAAACTACTTTTTTGACAATGACAAGAGGCAATTATGTCAAGGAAGATTTAAAGCAGTCCATTACAAATACAAGTTATAATACACTCACCAATCGGCTAGAATTAATGAAAATAAAACATAATGAACTTAAAGTAATTAATACACATTTCATTTTAAAGAAAATGACCTATTTAAGATAGGAAAACAAATGGAGGTTGATAAAGATGTTGACATATAGTGTAAAGATAAACTCACCAAACTCCCATGGATTAACAGGTTCCAGGTAACCCGTGACTATTTGATTGTCATTTTCCGGAAAAGACACACTCCTGTTAGCAAGTTGCCTTTTGGGTGACTTATTACTGTCACGAAGACAACTAGACAGGGCATTTTTTACCAAGGTCGGTTCTCTCACATCTTTACTGCAGTCAGAAGTAGGTTCAGGATTTGCCATATTGAGAACACTTCATATTGGTTTTACATTTAGGACCGAAATGAGACTAAGGAGCAATATTTCCGATGGGGAAGCCCCTCCAACAAGCCAACTCTAAAGAGCATTTCATAATTGGAACGACACCGCGGTCTAAACGTGAACTTTCCACTTATCGGCCATGTTTTACTGTGAACATCTGATCCCCCCCCCCTCTCTCACCACAGTTCCAAAACACAACTCAGCTGATATATCTTATCAACACATCTCCCTTTTTTTATACTGCTTGTCATTTCTATATATTCAATAAATTAAAGCTTTAAAGAAATTACTTCCCAAGTCGAACAAACAAATTGATTATGAAGTTGGACACTTTCATAGTCAATACCTATAATGTTATTGCTGTCATTGTCAGTAGATATAATTTGAATCACATTATGTTGAACAACTTTATCATAGAATCATTCAGTTCAATAGCAGTAATAAGCTGTTGAGCATACAACGCATTTTTAAATTTAAAAATAATTATTCTCGAGGCAGTTTCGTAATTGAGCCAAAATAATTAAAAGTAGGGCACTTTCAAAAGGAGCTCTACGAAATCCCCCAACTCCAGATTTACCGCTAGTATTAGACCACAGATATTGCACTAGTATGTGACGAAAATATGGGCTCAAGATTTTATGAAAAGACAGTGTTTTATCTTTCTGTTTGCCTTTTTTCCAAAAGCTTTGCAGTGAATAGCGTTGTTTCTTGACAGATCTGCACAGGGCTCAGTAGGTTGCTTTATTTTTCCTTGGTCTCGCCCAATCATACGACCTTGGAACCTAGGTCATCCATTTGGCTATTGTCCGTATGACTGAGCACCTATTATTTTTCCATTGACTCTAGGATGCTGATTTAGACCTTCTTTGTTCTGCCAACCTCTGCAACTGTTGTTTGTGAAGAAAAACATTCAGCTCAAAAACATTTAAAGATTTCATTTTAGTATCATGCTCGATTAGGATCCTAAAGTTTTACTTATCACCTTGTAGAAGAATCTCGCCTCAGTAGCTAATATGCATATCTGAGTAATTGCATGTTCGGAGAACCATAAATAATGTCCATGAGCGTCAAGGAAAGTAGCAAAAGATTTCTGTATGTGTTACCCCCCCCCCTCCAATATTTACAATTAATTATTTAATCCAGGTAAAATTCCTTAAATTAATGTATTTTATTATTATTAAAAATACCTTCTTATTAAAATAAAACACCTTAAAGTAATGTTAATTAAAAAATAGTTTATTTATTTGTACTACCTTAATCTTTTTTTTTTTTTTTTATGGATTCAATGTGGTAAATGAGGACAAGAAATACTAAAAAATAATTTTATATTTTCCTAGTATTTTCGGCGAATTTTTCTCTGAGCCTCTCCTCTTCAGTTAGAGTTCTCTAGAAACAAAAATTCTTGATATGATACTAGCCAAAATGACAACTATAGCAATAATTTGTAAAATGAATCTATTTCTTGATTTGGTAATAATAACTGGAGTTTATGATCTATTTCTCCCATCTTACTATTTTTAATAGTTATTTTGCTGAAAATTTGACTAATCTCATATTTTCACTCCTTGTGAAAATCTGTGGCCTACACGTTTAAAATTTAATTTTCATTCCTGTGGAATGTAGCTAATCAAATAAATTCACTGCTCCTCATTATATTCCCTAGGTACTTCTTGTTAGGATAGTGTGAGGTGTAAGAATGCTTGTTTCTTCATTCGCTTGGTGAACAACTTACTTATGATCTCTTTTCATTTTCTTAACATCTTGTTTCTCTCTTTGGTCTTTAGTAAAAACCATCCCTATTGTTTTTTTTTTTTTTTTTGTTTTTTTTGCCCTCTATAGTATCCATATAAAGTGGGCTATATTTTCTGGGTACACCATACATGAATAGTTTATAATGCACATTTGCACAAAATGATTAAAAAACAGAAAAATCCAATGTAATTAAAATATTATAAAATTTTAGAAATTTAACTCTTTTTTCGATTCAATTTGAATCAATCATGAGTGTGGTCTAGATTCTTCATGAACACGTTTACTAAATTTTTCTAATTCATTTAGAACTGTTTTGTAAATAATTTCTGAATTTATGGGCCTCCTTTTTCTAGCTTTTCTCAGTTTCGAGATCAAACATTTCCTGTGAGTATGCAGTCATAAATTAGATTTATGTACGTTCTATTATTTATTACGGTTTTATTCATGTCAGGAATAAAATATTCCAGGTGTACTCCTTTAAGGGTTTAAAGTAGGTCTCCATTAATTAATTTCCATATTTCATTAGATTTTCCTCTAAAATATGTTTCAAATCTAATTAAGAAATTTTATTGTATCAGATTGGAATGATTATCTCTATCATTTGAAACTGGCAGCCCAAAAGTCTTGAATAATTTTGTTACCTTCCAGCCCTATGTGTGATTTTACCCATTTGAAATTTATAAAATATTGGTTTTTTTTAGTTCATATAGTGTATTCAAAATGTGTTAAGGTATTTTATCATGTTTTTTGTTTTCAGTTAATCTTTGAAGTGGTGCAAAACCATTCCTAGTGAACTTGTTATATTGCATCAGTCAGTTCTTATGCCAAATTCAAAGAGAAAATTATCAAATATATATATAATTGTAACCACTGTCTGTACATTGAATTTTTTTCTCAAAATTTCATGATACTTTTTCGTTTCACATGCCATAGACACGATATCTGTAATTTGTAGCTTTGGTGTCTGTTTGTTACCTTTTCATGCATAAGTGGCTGAACCAAATTCTATGAAATTTGGTACATATATTACTACTAACCCAACTTAGACTTTAGGCTATATTAATATTCTCTGGGTTGGCACCATTGAGCCTAGGGAGGTGTGGGGATACTTCCTTTGTCCTATCAGTTCTTCCACTTCCCTGCCGACCTCATATTGGTCTATGTTTGCATGTAACTTGACGCTTATACTTTTAGCAATATAGTGTAATTCTCAGGAATGTGAATTTGTTTAATTATTATTAATAAATAATTTAAAAGGATGAACACTGGGGAGGTGCACCCAGTTATTTCTAGTATTTATTAACTGTGCTTCGTTAATATTTTACTTTACTGAACACACTATGTATCAATATGAATATACAGTTTACAATCGAGACTTACAAAAGAGTATTTTTAATAGCGGTTATGATGTACCTAAAATAGCTGTCACCATAGGGCTCTTTACCGCATCAAGGAAAAGGAACTTTTATTCATACATGGTTTAGAAAACAGAATACTTTCTATGATTATTAATTACATGGTCCATTACGTTATTAAAAAAAAAAAAACTACATGCACAGGAGACAGAGAATATAAAAATATTGAGGACAGCGAAGCCTTCCATAACAAATTAATTTATTATTAACACATCCACAACAAAAATGGGTATAAACTCTAAACAGTGGGATGGGGAAATGTAAAAATATTGTGCAAAGTAAAGGCTTGCCAAAAAAATACCATCATCATTCAGCCTCAAATGAATTCCTAGGCGCAGCCGGGTAACTTAGCTAGTCCCATATAAAGAAAGTGACAATTTTAAATACAGAAATGATTGATAAAATTATAATAGGTATAAAAAAAAATTCTACTCTGTCCTAAATATGTTCAGGAATATTGCTAAATATTTTCCTGATGAGATCCTGGGTTTCCTGTAGCCCAAGATCAGTTTGTCCAATCTATCAGTTTTATTTGAACCTTAATACTGTTTACATTCGAGGACTATATATGAATATTTTGAACTACTCAAACATACCTGTGAATTTCAATATGGATCATCATTTTGTGGACTGGGGTGTTTTATTAGCTTTGGAGCAATGCATGTTAGGAAGTAGCTGTAATTCATTGTAAAAAGTCGAGTTTAGGGGGAAGAGGGGGGGGGTATTTTTGTAGGGTTTTACTGCTGACAGTTTTAACAGACAATAAATTGGATTATTTCTGATTTTCTGTAGTTTGGTTTTATTTCAACAGGTGGCAAACACTGGGCACTGTTTCTAATTTGGCAATGGGACTGAGAGCTGGCTGAGGCATGTGCTCTCTTCAATATTGGCCACTTCTTCTTGATGTTTTATTGTTAGTCCCATGCAGAAGATATAGGGAAACCACTAAATATCCTTTTGGCTTTCATTTGTGTTTCTGTGAGAAAAATATCGGGCACACACTGCTAAGGTTAACAGTAACACAGTGCAACCTATAAACCTCCAGACCTTAAAAAAGACTTATTTTTAAAATGCACCTGAGGAAGGAGTTTGCAGGAACTCTGAAAGTTTATATAAAATGACATACTTGTGATCTACATATCATCTTTTTGAATAAAAAAAAAACTCTTATTTTCAATATCCGACTCACACTCATGAAGATAAAATCTTCGACGTATTTGTAATATTTTTTTTTCTTTTTGTCTTGGAGGACTTTTACTTTCTTCCTGAAGTATTTATTTTTTCTATAGACCTCACCTTGAGACTCTTAGAATCCTCCCTGCAGGTACTCTTTGCTCCTTGAATATTCAGGACTTCTTTCTTTTCACTCTGAACTTCTCCACGTATTGGGTGTACTTTCCATGTACCTGCTTTCTGGGCAACAAATTACTTAATTTCTTCCCAATTTGAGTATATGTACATTCCTTTCTAATTAATCAACCAAACTACCTGGTGGAATAGTCCTTGCATGGCATTGTCCTCTCTCACCATCTTAAGCTATTTAGTAACAAAAACACTTTTCTAATGTTTAGTTTATTCAAAACATTGTCGTTCATAGTATCTTTGTATAGTTGTAAATTATTTTAACATATATTAACTTCCATGCCAGTTAAGATAATATTATTTGCAATTTTTAATGTTTACAAAGTGAAATTTGATGAAAAAATCATGCGCTTGAAATTCCCAAACAAAATATTAATTCATTTTGTTTCAATAACATGACTGTTGATTTTCCAAATTGTAAGGATGGAAGTAAAAGTCTTCAAATACAAAAAGAAAAAAAAATATTATAAATATATAGAAGATTTTATCTTCATGAGTGTGAGTCGGATATTGAAAAATAAGAGGTTTTTCTTTATTTCTTTTTTTTTATTTATTCTAAGATGATTTATAAATCACAAGTATGTAATTTTTCAAAGTTCCTGCAAACTCCTCCCCAAGGCAAAGTTCAAAACTAAGTATTTTATTATTGTTTATTATTGAGGTCGTACTCATGACGCGATTTTTGAAAGTTTTCTTCAAATATCCATTGATCCTACCCAGGAGATGACGAAAAAGAGGTCTGTTCAAAACTGTATATATATATATATATTTGCCTGTTAATGCACTAGTGGTCGAAATTTTTATTTGATCGTTACCAAACTTGATCTTTAATCATTTTATGCAAAAAAAAAAGATCAAGTACGTTAATGGTTGAAATCGGACCATGGGGAGAGGGATTTAGAGGGGGTGACTTTTGAAAATTCGAAATATCTCTGTTACTATTAGCCGGATAGAAAAAGTGTAAGTATAGAATAACTCTTATTGCAAATTAAATGTATTATAAATATTGTTATATACATTTATTCTCTTTCTTGAATATTCTACTTGTTTTACATAAAAAATACTCCGTTATATAATAAACCACATTATTCGAAGTTTAAATACGAAATGTTCTTTTCCAGAGACCTTTAATGTGCAAGATACATGTAAATATGTTCTTGTGTCCCCCCTCCCCCGTCTTAAATTCTGTGACTACTAAAATTTGATTGGTTGTGATAAAAATTATTCTGATTCGTTATAATTTACAGTACTAGGTATAGTACATAGTTTTCAATAAAATTAATATGTAACATTCTAATAATTTTCAGTTATTGTTTTTCTTTCCGGTGAGCCGTTTGGCAGACCTGTTTGTTTATATTTGAGACGCTTCCTGCCAGGAGGGGAAAGATTTCTTATTACCGTCTGTATTTATTCACTTAATATGGTGTTGTGTTAGCAGTATGTAGGTTTATCTATTATTAAACTTCATGAGGAAAATCTGCTTAGTTTATGCAGCCCCTGCGTGACAGACTTTTTTAAGGTCTGGAGATATATAGGCTATACCATATTACTGTTTCCCTTAGCAGTGTGCACCTAATATTTTTCTCACAGAAACACAAATGATTGCCCTTTACCTTCTGCATGGGACTAACAATAAAACATCAACAAGAAGTACCTAATATTCAAGAGAGCATATGCCCTCAGTCAGTTCTCAGTCCCATGGCCAAGTTAAGAACAGTACCCTGTTTGCCACCTGATGAAATATAACCAAACTACAGGAAATCAGAAATACTTCAGTTTATTGTCTGTTAAAACTGCCAGCAGCAAAACTCTACAAAAATAACCTCTCCCCTTACCCCCAAACTATCAAAACTCAACTTTTTACAATGAATTACAGATACTTCCTAATATGCATTGCTCCAAAGCTAATATAGGTTACCATGTGAGATTTAAGCCAATGCCTTAACTCACATGGCTAACCTGAGCCCTGGAATTAAAATTAATAACGCAAATTAAACTCATTAGCTTTGAAGCAATTATTTTTATGACTTAAAAAAAAAAGAAGAAAAATAGTAATCTATTGAACCTTTCATAAAATTGTTTTAATCACTGAGAACAATATTATTTGGTTTAGCTCTTAAACATAATTCATAAATGCTAGAGGTTGTGTGTTATCAAATAGCATCTATAGTTGTCACCAAGAGAATCTTTTAAAGCTTGGCCATTATATTTATCAACTTTTTGTATTTAAGAAATATGACATTATTTATTGATGAAAGTCAATGGTTTTTAGTTGTATGAATTTGGTATGTTAATATAGTATGTTGGCATTTTTCTGAAACTGTGCTTTGCATAGTGATTACTGCCTCAGAACTCTGGTTTACTTTCCTGTAAATGGATAAAAAATAAAATAATTAATATATTTTTTCCAGGCTTTCAAATAATTGAATTATTTAGAATGTGATACACATTTCAGGGTATTTATATTTATTCGTATCTTATTTTGAGTTTGAAGATGGGATGGAAATGGGGGGGTGCAACTAACAACATTTTCCTGCTTGTCCTGAGTTTGGAAACTTGGTTCTTATAGAAACACACTGATTTGAAGTGAAAGACAATAAATAATACTAATCCAGACTTTAAGAACATAGGCTTCCTACATAAGGTACTTCATTTCATTCTAACCCATCCATCACATAATTTAATTTAATTTCCACCTGGTATGTTTTACCTTTACTAACAGACTATTAGTGCTTTGATCCAGTACATCGTTTAAGTCCCTCAATGGTGATGACATCATATCACACTTAACTAAGTCTCAGATTTTAAGGGATGATTTCCTTCAAAAAATTTAATTCCATTCAAAACTACATTATATATATATATATATATATATATATATATATGTGTGTGTGTGTGTGTGTGTGTGTGTGTGTGTGTGTGTGTGTGTGCGCGTGCGTACGTGCGCGCGTGTGTGTATGTTAAAGCTCATGCAGTTACAATGTTTGCTTGATCATTACCAAATTCAATATTTAAACATTTAAAGATCAAGTTAATTAATGGCTGAAATTGGGCCAATATGGGGGGGGGGGGTATTAGATTATACTATAATCGATGTTTGACCATTTAATTTGACATTAAAGCTCATTGTTGTATTGGATGAAATCGGTCCAGGAATAGTGGTGTTTAGAGAAAGGAACTCGAAAATTCAAAATATCTCCATTATTATGAATCGTTAAAAAAAAAAAAATGTTATAAACCCAACTTGTTAAATTATTGATGCTCTACAATTGTTGCTCTATACATTTTTTCGCAGCTTAAATATTAAGCAAGTTATTTGTACTTTCTTGTTTTGAGGCTTCAGCAAACCCCCACACTTCTACTCTAGGATTTTTACTTAGAAATGGAAAAGAAGATGATGTGATTAATAGTGTGTCCATACCAGCACGTGGGAAATCTGCTTAGTTATGCTGCCCCTGCATGATGTCCTTTTAATTATGAATTTTTCTGGCCCACTTTGCCATATAAACAAGAGCCTACGATCAAATTTGAAATAGAAATCTCTGCTATGAACCAGATGGTTAGAATGTTGCTTATTATCAACATTCTGGACTCCTTAACACTATGCCAAATGGACCTTTAGATTCACAATGAATTTTTACAGCTTCCTATCGGGTGATGTACATTTATAAACCTTATCAAACCTGAACTTAACTTTTCTTACTCCTATTATTTATAAAAGTTGACTTATGGAAAAAAAAAACATGAATTCCCCAAATGATTGGCTAAGATTAAGTTAACTAATTCTAGTTTGAGTAAATCTCTATTCAATGAAATTCAGAGTGGTCCATTTTAGATATAACCCCTATATGATTTTATCCTGCAACCTTGAAACCAGTGGATGTGGACTTTTAGCAGATTTCCTATAAGGGAAATTAGCTATTGAGGTTGTACTCATGATGCAATTTTCAAAAAATGTCTTCCAATGTCCATCAATCCTTCCTAGGAGATTACAACAATGAAGTCTGTTCAAAATTTATATATTCATACTTATTTGTCTTTTTTCGCACTAGCAGTCGCTATTTTTGTTCGATCATTACCAAATTTGATATATAAGTATTTCATGAGAAACTAAAGATCAAGTTCATTAATGACTGAAATCGGAGTTATGGGAGGTTTAGAGGACTGGAAATAAAAAATTCAAAATATCTCTGTTACTATGAGTAATAAAAATTGTATAACTAACCTTGGATAAATTTAATTTTCTATAAATGTTGTTCCAAACACTTTTTCTCTATGTCAAAAATTACCCGAGATTTTTCCATTATTTTAATTTTCAGCTTTAAGTGAACCCCCACTTTTAGCCATCGTACAACTATATCATGATGAAACCTCTCAATCCATGCTCAAATACCAAATTTTGTTTTCAGTACCTGTTAATATTGTAAATTATTTAATCAAATTTTAGGAAGTCTGTAGAATTAAAGTATCCAACAGAACACATGAATAAGGCTCAACCTCTCCTATGCGAAATTGTTCATCAGGAGTTTTCTTTACCTGTTCTAGTTCATTGGACAGAGGTCCATTGACGCCTTACAATTACCATGTCAGAACCAGCCCGAACCCACCATTCTCTGAGCTTTTGATTCCCTTTAAAGGCCTCTGTGACGCTCTTATTCATTCAAAATTGTAAGGAATTACATCAGTTGTTATGAGCTTTCTTGAGTGTACTGGAACTTTTTGTCCTATCCAAAGGCTTTTCTGTAGGGTGAAATGATAAGTAAAACTCTTATCTAGCAGATTACCTAAGTGTAAATGAGTTATTGATGTTTCAGCCATAGTGTGATTTTTGAAAAATATCTTCAAACATACATTAATCATACGAAGGAGAATGAATGATGTCCATTTGAAACTATTTCTGTATGTGTGTGTGGGTGCGTGCGTGCGTGTGTGAATTGCTATAGTAGTCACAATTTTTCTTTGATTATTCCTAAAGTCAATTTTTAATATTTATGTAAAACTAGAGATTGAGTTTGTTAATGGCTGAAATCAGATCAGGTAGATGGGAAGGGGATCAAAAGTTCAAAATGTTTCTGTTTTAATAAGCTTGATTAAGAATCTTGTTGGAAATTTAATTTCCTATCATTTTTGTTCAGTACATTTTTCTGTACCTTGAATTTTAACTAAGTTATTTATATTTTTCTTTTCTTTCTTTTTTTCATGTCTTTTGTATACTCCTTCTACTCAAATATACAATAAATTGGATATTACTCATTGAAATTTTACTACGTTAGATAAAGGCAAATCTTTTGATGTGGTACCATTAATAAGATTTTATGATGAGGACTACATTTCACATAAAAAATAATAATTTTTTGTCAAAAATAGCTAGGAATTGAGAATCCAAGTAAACTAATTTATGAAAATGAAATAATAATAAGATTACGGGCTTATATTTCTTCAATGAAATAAATACTGGTAAATTCAAAATTAAAAGAACTAAGTCACTTGAATATAAAAATATTTGAACAATTTTAAAAAATCAAAATTTCAGTTTTTTACTTTCGTCATAATTTAAATTTTTAACTGTATTATGAATAATAATCAATGTCAATAAAACATATTATTTATCTTAAAAAAATAGAAATAGCCCAGTGGGAAAATACTTCAAGAAATTGATTCTCACAATATATTACTTTCATAAATATTTTAAAATTTTATTATTCAATGTTTGCCAATGGAAGCAAAATTAACTAAAATGAATTAAGAACTTGGGTTATCTACAGATACCACTCTTTTCTAGCCAGAAGGGACTGAGGATTTTATTTAATGTGATTTTTACTAAGCAAATTCCTATTGCCGAGGCAGGAATCAAACGCCACTCTAGGTTTGCCACATGTGACTAACACCTTAACTCAAATGGCTGACCTGAGCCGCCATGAAAAGAAATGGCAAATCAACATTAAAATTAGTTTACCTAATTTTATTTTGTTTTGGTTAGCATTATAAACCTTTAAGATTGTTTGCTGCCCCCAAGTGAGAGTCAAGGGATTTTTTATCAAATTTTTTTTTAGTGAGTGATAAACTCGACCTACCGCCCTTGTTAACCAAGGAGAGCCTGGAATGAGTTATCTGTGGCCAGCTCACACTGTCAGCCTGTGTGTGGGGGGGGGATCTAAGAGAGTCATAATCTTTAGTCATCCCAAGTAGATATCAGACGTATGTACTTGTTAGATTCCCGCTAATCCATAAGCAGTACAATACTAACAGCACTCTAGTAGGAAACTTGTGATCTAAGTTCTCCCTTGGCAGGGATCGAACCTGCATCAGCTTTTACCTTCAGTTTACAAATGGTAGTGGTAGATGTACCCATACCTCCGGCGCCCCATTTACCCTAATATAAAATTAATTTAGTCTCTAAAAGTATTGTGTGGTTTTTCCTTCAATACAAAAGTTATTAATTAATAAATGCTAGGAGTTGTGCATTATTAAATAGCTTCTATGTGTGTCATTAGAAGAAACCTCTGAAACTCAGTCATCGTACTTTTCAACTTTTTTTTTTTTTGCATTTAAAAGTACGACTATTCATGTTATTGATAACATCAACAATTTTTATCTAATATGAATATAGCATGTTTAGATCTTCTGAGAGAATAAATAATTCTGTAATTATGGATATGCGATTGGCCCATAATTAACTGGTACAGACAATAATTGTCTCTTTATAAATTTGATCTCTGTAATTGGGAAAACAAGAAGAAACTACTATTAATATATTGTTTCAGACTTTCAAATTATTTACTTTTATTAGATATAATTAATTTATTTCAACAGTAGGCACTTATTAGTTTTCATATTTTATTTTGAGAGTGGAGATGAGATGGAAATGTTAGGAACAATATTTTCCTGAAATCCAAAGTTCAGAGGTTTAGTTCAGTTGGAAACAGATTTGAAATGTGAGATTCAAAAAGCAATACAAGTCCAAGGATTGAGGTTTACAGAAATGAAGAACATGGGCTTCCCTCTTAAGTTGTTTTATTTTAAGCCATTTAGAACACAGTTAATTTTAGTCTAGTAGAGTTCTTTATACCACCCAGCAGTATATTTTAACTCTGCTACCATCCATTTACATCAATGACCTTGTACATCATCTAAGGCTCTCAAAGTTATTGACTTATCACAATTACTCGATTCTCAGATAACTTTTTTCAGGTAAACTATCCAGCCTAGTTTATTCATTATGCATCCGATAACCTTGGGAATCATTTGAAATGCAGATGTCTGACATGAATGCGACAGAAAAAAATTGTTTATTGCAAAATTCGCCAAATGGAATCTTGGATTTGGAAGGAATTTCTACAACTTCTTTTTAGGATAATCTCAATTTTTAGCATCTCACCAAACCCGAATTACACTGAACTGTTTTTATGTAGGGTTTATACAAATTTACTTGTATTAATATATGAATTACCCCAACGATCGGCTTCATTTAAGTTGATTTAATTTTAGTTTGAGTTTGTTCTCTAAATAGTCAAATTCAACAAGCCCTATATTATAGGTTTAAGTCTGCATGGTTAAATCCTCCATCCATCAAGCATATGGTTGTGGACTTTCACATAAAAATATTTTCATATCTACAAATTTATCTCAAAATAAATATTTGTTGACTTAAGAAATGTCTATTTTAGATTGGCAAATATCACATAAAGATTGGTCATCTCTTTCTAAGAAAATTCCCAATATTTATTTCTGCAATAATAATTGTATAAATGGCCATATAAAAAAATTTATTAGCTGTGGTAGGTAATTGGATTTTAAGATCCAAGAGGACAAATGAATGTAAGAATCAATCAATTCAGGTGTTTTTTTTGGTATACCTGAAATACTAGTTGATTGGGCTGCAGATTCATTCATAATTATAAGTGTAATGTCTTACTTCCTGAACTAATAAGATGGAGTTTATTAAAAATCTTAAATAAGCACATTTCAGTTCAAGTTGAATGGGAACAATTTCATCTGCGTGGGATCAATAATTTCTCTAACCCATATTTATTAACAAAGAAATGGACTGCAATTTTTCTAAAAATAAAAGTCCACTAACTTGAATTTAACCCAAGTTTTCTGTGTTTTTCTTCTTTTTTTTCAGCTTCCAGTTTGCCATCATTCTTTTTCTCGGTAACAATTTTACTTCAAGCAAACGTATCATAAATCATCACTTTTTGAGCATAAATTTCAACTAATGTGTACATTGGTTACTTATAATGTGGGAAATAGGGAATTTAATTTGAGATGATATCTCCAGCTCATGGACATCTATATAGTTTATGCAACACTAGCATGACAGACTTATTTAAAAGCTAAATGAAAAACATGTATGTGGGCATTGTCTAGAAGTATAGGTATCCTCTCCTCTTGTTGAAAAGCCCTGGTCACATTAAGGTTCCATTAAAATTTACTAATTCAGCTTCTGTGGGACCCACCTATTTTAAAAAAAAAGTCCGTCACGCAGGGGCTGCGTAAACTAAGCAGATTTCCCATATGAAGTTTTACAATAGAGAATTCTCCATACTGGTAACACAACACCATGGTAATTAAATACAAACGGTAATGAGAAATCTTTCATTTAATTAAAATAAGTTCCCCACTGAAATGGCTATCAGTAAGATAATATAGTTTCCAATAGTCAATTTTTTTTTTTTGTTTTTCCATTATCTTGAAGGTTTCATATTAGAGAAGAAAGATACAAGTTTAAGTGGGGATGGGTCTCCCCTAAAACCTGTATTTCACCCTACAGCTTTGTTCCTGTTATTTGTATTGGTAAGAGAAAAAAACACAATAGAACCACTAATATACAGTACATTCTTTCACTGTATCATAAGTCAAACTTTGGTAAAATGTTTTTTTTTTTTTTTTTTTTCTAAAATAATGGGCTTTTGGGTGTATTAGTATAAAATATAAATGTTACTCTCAAGTAATTAATTAGGCCGATTCTTTTTTGGTAACTCTTCTAAATTTTTTAAATCGAGTTTGGTAACGATCAAACAAAAATGTGACCGCTAGAGCGTTAACAGACAAATATATATATATATATATATATATATATATACTATATATATATATATATATATATATATATATATATATATATATAATTTTTAACAGACCTCATTTTCGTCATCTCCTGGGTAGGATCGATGGACATTTGAAGAAATTTTTCGAAAATCGCGTCATGAGTACGACCTCAATAGCTGATTTCCCTTAAGAGGAATCTAAAAGTTCAATGAAACAATGTATGGTATTCCAGCTTCAAATAAAGTGGTTCATGATAAAAAAAAGTCCGTCACGCAAGGACTGCGTAAACTAAGCAGATTTCCCACGTGAAGTTTTACAATAGAGAAATTTGCCCAAAAACAAGTGTAGTAAGTAGTAAGGGATCACTAAACTTATACACGAGGGCGACGAATAGTTACGAAAACGGCCGCCAGAGCTCTCTTCGGAAAGTACCAAACAGCTCACTCCTGCCGACCAATGCAGAATACAAATGCAAATATCTCGGTTAATATTCAAGATACAGAATAAATGTATAGAACAATATTTATAGTAAATTTAATTTGCAATAAGATTAATTTTATACAATTTTTCGATCCGATGCATAATAACGGAGATATTTTGAATTTTCCGAAAATCCCCTCTCTCACCCCTCTCCCACTGGTCCGATTTCAGCCATTAACGAACTTGATCTTCCTTTTTACATAAAACGATTAAATTCCGAGTTTGGTACGTTCTTTTCATCCGACCCCCCCCCCCTTCTTAAGTTCTTGGACTACTAAAATTTGAGTTTTTAAACTATAAATTATTCTTACCATTCAGAAGCCGTTTCAGTTGGGAATTTATTAAAATTATTTGAAAAATTTCTCATTGCCGTTTGTATTTACTCACGGTGGTGTTGTGTTACCAGTATGCAGATTTCTCTATTGTAAAACTTCACATGAGAAATCTGCTTAGTTTACGCAGCCCCTGCGTGACGGACTTTCTTTTTTTAACGATAAGATAAATATTGCGAACGCTAGAGCGGTAACAGGCGTATATGAATATACTTTTGAAGAGGGCTCATTTTCGTCATCTCTTGAGTATGATCGATAGACATTTGAGAACATTTATAAAAAAAAAAAAACGTCATGAATACAATCTCAATTGCTGATTTCCCCGACTGGAAATCTGTTAAGTGCTAGTAAATACCTATTGGTTCGGATCAGAGATGGTCTGTTCCATAAGACAGATTCGCAGCCTGGATAGTGTAATTATTAGGTGGAAGTCTAGCAGAGATTGGAATCAGCTGATATGGTGATAAGAGCCCATTAGGCTTAGACAGGGATAGTGTATTTGCACTGCACTCGAAGCCAGTCTCACCTCTCTGGAATCAACTAAGCATCTTGCCTTATTCTACTCAACTCTTGAAACATTTCGAGATAAACCTCTCAGACTGCTATTAATGGATGTGGAGGGGGGGGGGGGGAGTTATCAAGGCAGTTTTTCTTTTCCTTGTCTGATAACTCTGGCAAGGTCGTTCTAATTTAGCCACGTTCTCCGTTATTCTGTAATAAACATCTCATCGTATAGCTATTTGGTGGATATAATTATTTGCACACATTTTAGCAGATTTCCCTTAGAGGAAATCTGCTATTGAGGTTTTACTCATGATGGGATTTTCCAAGTATTTCTTCAAATGTACATCGATGCTACCCAGGAAATACGAAAATGAGGTCCGTTCAAAATTGTATATATATGAACTAATACTTTGTGAGACATGCAAATAAGTGATGTAATAACGTTCAGTCAATACTAAAGATCATATTATTGGCTGAAATCGGAGCTGGAATAGTGGTGGCTTAGAGAAGAGGGAATTTGAAAGTCCGTCACGCAGGGGCTGCGTAAACTAAGCAGATTTCCCATGTGAAGTTTTACAATAGAGAAATCTGCATACTAGTAACACAACACCACCGTGAGTAAATACAAACGCTAATGTGAAATCTTTCAGTTAAATTTAATAAATTCCCAACGGAAACGGCTTCTGAATTGTAAGAATAATTTATATTTTAATAACTCAAATTTTAGTAGTTCAAGGACTAAAGAAGGGGGGGGGGGCTGATGAACAGAACGTATTTGCATAAATCTCACAAAGTAAAAGCTGAAACGACAGGTAAGGTTAGAAGAAGCTTCCACCAAAGCCGAACAGTTACGGAAACGGCCGAACAATACCTGGCCACATGGTTAATATTCAAAATAAAAAATAAATGTATACAGCAATATTTATAGTAAATTTAATTTGCAATAAGATTGGTTCTATTTAATTTATTGAGCCGATGCATAATAACGGAGATATTTCAAATTTTTTAAAATCCCCCCTCCCTCTGGTCCAATTTCAGCCATTAACGAACTTGATATTTTTTTTTATTACATAAAACAGTTAAATATCGAATTTCGTAAAGATCAAACAAAAATTACGACCGCTAGAGCGTTAACAGACAAATATATATAGTTTTGAACGGACCTCATTTTCGTTATCTCGATGGACATTTGAAGAAATTTTTCTAAAATCGCGTCATGAGTACGACCTCAATAGCTGATTTCCCATAAGGGAAATCTGCTAAAAATTCAAAATCTTCTTTATTAGTAGTCGGATCATAAAATGTTATAGAACGGATCTTAGTAAACTTTTGATTTTTATAAAAGTTGCTTTATGCAGTTTTTTGTAACTCAAGTATTATGCGAATTATAATTACTTTCTTCAGTAACCCCCCACCTTCTCCTCATCAAGTTGTTACATATAAATAGAGAAAAGTCCGTCACGCAGGGGCTGCGTAAACTAAGCAGATTTCCCTCGTGAAGTTTTACAATAGAGAAATTTCACGAGAGCCAAACAAGTCAAGGAAACGGCCGAACTAGCTTTTGACGGGAAAGTAACTCTCGTCCGTTAGGCTCCGAGATTAAATTAAAAACAATTCAATCTCAAAAAAACAACAAGAACACAAAACATGGACTTACCTTTAATGATAGCAGCGCTCTGAACACTTATTACACCAACACTAAATAGTACCACAAAATATCCATTATTTGTAAGACTTAATACTGCTGTGAATATTAAGTAAACAAATAAAGGGCAAGTCAAATGGTAAGATCCTTCCTGATAGCAAACAGTCTGAGTTGTAAACAATCAGGTTAGCCAGCTTTTACCGGAAATAAAAGCAATTACGGAAATATATTTGAATATAAGTTATAAATTTTATTCATAACTAGTTATTATATCTACTACTGTAATTAATAATAAACCAGAATAATTTTTATCACAACCATTCCAAATTTAGGAATCCGGGAAGAAAATAGAAATGGGGGGAGGGACAAAATACGATTCAGACGGTTATGAGATTTTCACATAACATGATTAAGGAACAAATAGGTTAGCCAGAGAAAATTTACAATAGATAAATATACATACAGGTGAATATACTAAATATTAGTGAATATTTATAAATATATGTAAATATACTTCCATGAATATTAGTGTATAATTACAATCGGAAATGAGAAATCTTTCAGCGAATTTACAATATAAGTTAATAGTCCCTACAACGTAATACGGCTGGATTGTAAACAAACAGGTTAGCCAACCTTTTAGCGCAGTATCGATAGATAGACCGGAAAAACAAACAATTAAAGAAATATATCTGAATATAAAATATTAATTTTATTGGAAACTATTTACTATAGTTAGTGGAGTAATTTGAAATGAATCAAAATAATTTATATCTCAATCACTCAGATTTTTGTAGTCCAAGAAAAAAAAAGGGTGGGGGGTCAACAGAACGTATTTGTTTGTATCTCGTAAAATAAAGCTTTGTTGAAAAAAATATTTTGTATTTAACCTAATAATGAGGTAGTTCATGAGATATAAGCTTATTATTAATATGCCCCTAGTAGGAGTGGGGGTTTACTGAAAGCGGAACTCATTACAAAAAATAAAAATATCTCGGTTAATACTCATTATACGGAAAATATGTATAGAACAATATTTATAATAAATGTACTTTGCAATAAGATTGATTCTATACAACTTTTCGATCCGACGTACAGTAACGGAGATATTTCGATTTTTCGAAAACCCTCCCCACTAAACCCCCCCACCCCCTGGTCAGATTTCAGACGTTAAAGAACGATATATTTCTTTTTACATAAAACGAATAAATTTAGAGTTTCGTAACGATCAAACAAAAATTGCGACCGCTAGAGCGGTTACAGACATATAGATATATATATATATATATATATATATATATATATATATATATATATATATATATATATACAGTTTTGAATGGACCTCATTTTCGTCATCTACTAAGTAGGATCGATGGACATTTGAAGAAAAATTTCAAAAACTCCGTCATGTCTACAACCTCAATATCTGATTTCCCTTAAGGGAAATCTGCTAAAACGTGATGGTATGAGATCACATGTGTTACACCAGCACTTGGGAACTCTACTAGTTAGCTGGTCTTCTGGCGGACTTTTTTATTTATTGGCGATTATTCCTGAATGAAAGTTCTTCCCGGCTTGATGAACTAAATACCCTAAGTGGGGGCTCAGGTTGGCCGTGCGAGTTAAGGCGTTGATCTTAATTTCGCGTGATAGACCTAGAGCAGCGGGCTCGATTCGTTCCCTGGGCAGTGGAAATTTATTTATTGACAGACTCATTAAATAAACTCCTTAGGCCCACCCAGGCTAGAACAGGATGGTATCCTGTTGATAACCCGTCCTGATTAGCCATAGTAGCATAAAGTGGACGTGAATAATAATAAACAAACAAATACCTTAAGTTTGGACGGGAGCTGGGTACGGTTATGAACCGTTAAATAGTTAAGACAAATTTATATATTTTTCAATATCTTTATCACATTTGTATAGTACTAAATTAAGGAAGTATTTCATTGGCTAACAATTTCCAATTTCAAGTGAATTAATTGTTTTGACCTTCTTTGAACCTAGTTAGACATGTTCGGCGTGACGTCTAAACTAATGTATGTTATGTGTCTCGAGCAACACAAAAAATTCCGTCTGCAGGGGCTGCGTTAACTAAAGAGATTTGCCACGTTTTTGAATTCATCTCAAAGCTTAAAAGTTCAACGAGTAATGACGGAGATATTTAGAATTTTCGAAATTCCCCCTGTGAAATGCTGGCATTACTGGAAGTGATTTCCACTGAGCTCTACTTATCACGCTATTACGAATTCAATCAAATGTACAAAACTATGCTTAAACTATATGTGCTCGGATTGGTTTTTGACAGGAAATAAGTTTCATTATATATTTAATTGTAATAAATGCTATCCATGATTATGGTTTGAAATATTCAAAAAGGTGAGTTAAAAAGTGGAAAGGGGTAGATTAGGAACACATTTTTATTTATTCTTCAAAAGTAAAATTTCTCATTCATAAGTTGCCAGCCTGACCCTCACGGGAAAACAATACGCCCAGACGGGAATTGTAGTTGTAAACATTGAAGCCTTGCCCAAAAAATATACTATCATCATTCAGCCTCAAATGATTTCCCGAGCGAAGCCGGGTACCTTAGCTAGTAAATATATATATATATATATATATATATATATAAAAAAAAAAATTTTGAACGGACCTCATTTTCGACATCCCCTAGGTAGGATCGATGGACATGGAGGAAAGTATTCGAAAATGGTGTCCCAGAGGTCGGCCCTATGCAGAGGTGGGAGGTAAAATTCTTCAAGACCTGTGGAGGATCCACCTGAATAAGGGTTGCTGAAGAATAAGCAGGGTGGAAGAAACCTTCAGAAATCCGAGAAATTATTTATGTATGTTATGTATTTGTATATATTTGTCTAGAGACTATGTGACTTAAATGTAATCCAGTAGTATGGATTTCTACATTATATTTTTTGTTAATTTTTAAGCAATGCTTATTGAGCATAATAAATGGCTTTCTTTTCTATTATGGGCACTTATCGTCTGCAAATTAGTTCTTCAAATAGTCTAGTTTGTATTTCGTTTAGTACATTTTCTTCCTATAACTTCCTGCTTTTTATTTTGTTATTGTTTTCTTTTAGCGTTAATTTGTATTAGTATTAATGTTAAGCCATTTTATTGTTTTTACTCATCTAAATGGAAATGGTATTGAAAGGGTGATTAGCAAGCTGGGTGCTTAGCAACCCTCTCAATCAGCCTTCTTTATTTAATTGCCTGAATAAAGGTTTTTTTTTTTTTATATACTATTTCTAAAAGCTCAACGCAGGGACTATTTCACAGACCATATACTAATTTATTGGAGCCGATTAGGCTGAACCGGAGGGTATTGTGGTATTAGGGATATTCGCTTTGATTTTTCAGTTTTTGTGGGTATTTTACCCGGGCCCTGTCAATCGAGGCGTTAATAATTTTCTATTTCAACTCATAATCCATTAAGAGCATTATGTTGTCGATTGGAATTATTGCATATCACAGTCGAAGGATTTCTATACCTCCATGCTTTTAAAATGTAGAATCGATATTTCGTAGTATATCGTGCTTTAAAAGTGCTATCTCCGTGTTTGCAGACTTCTGAATCTCCAGACTACTGAAGCTATCCTAAGTTATATACCGTATATACTCATACCATTTTATATTTATTTAATATTATTTCAGTAGTTTTAATTAAATCTCCGAGGTTTGAAATTCTATTTTCATCACTCGGATTGGAAAGTAGATACTTTCGAAAGGTACCATCTGGGAGATAGGAAAGTAGGCCTTTACTGATCTCAAAATTTAGCGGGAGGTTAAGTGACAAACATATGACTTTACACGCCTAGGGACGAAAGTTTTCGACTCTCGCAGTATTTACTACTATCAACACTAGGTTCGCTATTGTTTCTTTTTAATTTTACGTTGTAATTGCGCGAAAATGGCCGTCAACATCCCTGAAAAGTTAATTGAAGAAGCTCGAGGTGTAACTGATTCCCTATTACCCGGGAAATCCCGTAAGAGATACGAGGAAGAATATCTTAAGTTTTGTGAATGGTACTATAGTGAAAGTGTTGAGTCTGACCATGTTAATGATGTAGTGATGTTAGTATACCTTTCAACTTTATCGAAGAAAATGAAACCCTCTTCTGTATGGAGTAAATATTCCATGTTAAAATCGTGTTTAAAAATAAATAAAAATTTGGATGTTCAAAAATTTTCTAAATCGATAGCATTCTTAAACCTTAAAATATTAAATTATACTTGTCTACGGTGAAGCAGCTGTTACCAATAATGGAAATATTAATTATTAAAAGATTCACGAGTTAAAAACCGCCTTAATATGCGTTTTTGCCTCGTGATGAAAAGTATTGTACATTACTCGTACAGAAAGTGACTTTACGATGCTCGATCGAATTAACAGGCTCGGCTTCGCCTCGCCAGACAAACACGATTTCGCAACGTAAAGTGCCACTTTCGGCCCTAGTAACGTAATATACTATTATTTTGGGCGAGGATACATTCTTTTGTTACAAGCTATATTAAGAAGTATGGGATTAAAAAAAAAATCATGATCCTTGTTACACAATGATATAAAAAAGATTTCAATGAAATTTACGAGAATTCGATTTTCAACTAGGGATTGGGGTAAAGTCTAAACATATTGTTACGTTTACTACAATAATAATAATAAACGTTGTTTATTAGTGTTCTTTTGAAGTGCAAAATTAAACACAAGCTTTAGAGTTTTAGTCACGGCAAAATTTCATTTGACGATGCACTACACACTTTTTCACACTTGGTAAAATATTCAGCACTACTAATCACAATATGCACTGATAACTTCACTTCTTATTGCTCAGTACAATAACTCATGATCACCCGAAGTACTGATCTTCACAAGAACACGCCACTGCACTGCATTGAAACTAAAAGCACTGTTTACTAAAGCTGTACCGAACGGACTGTTCAATCTTAAGAAAACTGACTCTCGGGCGAGCTGGGCTGTTATATATATACGAGCGGTAAGGTCAAGAAGGGTCCAAGCCCGCGGATTCGTCGTCTAAACTGGCAGTCGCCTAGAACATTCCTGACGCCATCGCTACTGCTAGGTTGCCTTCATTTATTTCGTACTACTTAAATACGCTTAACGTTCGTTACACTGCCAACTACTTAAGCCTTAAGGGAAATCAGCTATTGAGGCCGTACTCATGACGCGATTATCGAAAAATTTCTTCAAATATCCATCGATCCTACCAAGGAGATGACGAAAATGAGGTCCGTTCAAAATTATATATATATATATATATATATATATATATATATATATATATATATATATATATATATATATATATATTTGTCTGTTAACGCTCTAGCGGTCGCAATTTTTGTTTGATCGTAACGAAACTCGATATTTAACCGTTTTATGTTTAATGGCTGAAATCGGACCAGAGGGAGGGGGAGGTTTAGAGGGGGGATTTTTGAAAATTCGAAATATCTCCGTTAATATGAATCGGATCGAACAATTGTATAGAACCAATCTTATTGAAAATTAAATTTACTATAAATATTGTTATATACATTTATTCTCTTCTTGAATATTAACCGAGATATTTTCATTTTTATGAAGTTTGTGGTCGGGTATAGTTCGGATTAGGTCGGCCATTTTCGTCATTTCTCGGCTCAGGTGGAAGCTTCTTCTAACCTTACCTGTCGTTTCTAACCTTACCTTACCTTCCTTACTTTGTGAGATTTATGCAAATACGTTCTGTTCATCCGCGTCCCCCCCCCTTCTTTAGTTCTTGGACTACTAAAATTTGAGTTATTAAAATATAAATTATTCTTACAATCAGAAGCCGTTTCAGTTGGGAATTTATTTTCATTAACTGAAACATTTCTCATTAGGTACCGTTTGTATTCAATCACGGTGGTATTGTGTTACCAGTATGCAGATTTCTCTATTGTAAAACTTCTCATGGGAAATCTGCATAGTTTACGCAGCCCCTGCGTGACGGACTTTTATTATTTTATTTGTTTAAGCTTAGAATCAACACATTCCCTATTTACGCATGCCCACCTCATAAACCGAAAAATCAATTTACATGTACGCACTATTATACAACGCTGACCATTTTGTTTTATTCATACCACTACAATTGCATTGCAAACAAATATTTGAACTTGTCCCCTGGACTTCTTCGCTCCATGCGCTTATCATACACGTATTTAATACCAAAACGTATAGCATTACATAAATTTAATTTGTTCTCACTTTTATGTTACCGTATTTTTAGCAGATTTCCCTTAAGGGAAATCAGCTATTGAGGTCGTACTCATGACGCGATTTTCGAAAAATTTCTTCAAATGTCCATCGATCCTACCCAGGAGATGACGAAAATGAGGTCCGCTCAAAATTATATATATAAATATATATATATATATATATATATATATATATATATATATATATATATATATATTTGTCTGTTAACGCTCTAGCGGTCGCAATTTTTGTTTGATCGTTACGAAACTCGATATTTAACCGTTTTATGTAAAAAAGACAGATCAAGTTCGTTAATGGCTGAAATCGGACCAGAGGGAGGGGGGTTTAGAGGGGGGGATTTTCGAAAATTCGAAATATCTCCGTTATTATGCAGCGGATCGAAAAAATGTATATAACCAATCTTATTGCAAATTAAATTTACTATAAATATTGTTATATACGTTTTTTCTCTATCTTGAATATTAACCGAGATATTTGCATATTTTAGTTTTCAGCAAATCGCCACTTCTACTCATGTTAGGTAAACAATACTCTGCTACATAATAAATCACATTATTGGAAGTTTAAATACCAAAAATTGTATTCAAGAGACCTTTATTATACGAGATACATGCATATAAGCCCTGATGACCCCCCCCCATCTTAAAGTTTTGGACTACTAAAATTTTATTGATTGAGATAACAATTATTCTGACTCATTATAAATTACACTAGTAGATATAGTAAATAGTTCTCAACAAAATGAATGTGTTATATTCAGATATATTTCAGTAATTGTTTTTCTTTCCGGTCTGAGGCAGGGCGACCAGTTTGTTTTCATTTCTAACCTGACGCTTCCTGTCGGCAGGTTATTGAAATTGGATGAAACATTTATTTCCTTTTGTATTTATTCACGGTGTTGTGTTAGCAGTATACATATTTATTTATCTATCTATTTACTACTAATCTTCACGAGGGAAATCTGCTTAGTTTACGCAGCCCCTGCGTGACGGACTTTTATATATTTTTGGTTAGTTTTCTTTGTTTTGAACTTTAGTGGACTGAGTGGGGTGAAATAAATAGTTCTGTACGCTTTTCAACTTGTATATTCAGAACAAGCACAAAATAACCTCTTCATCATGAGGATGTAATATCTTACACAAAACAAGTCTATTTAGAGTACTTACACTTCACACATTTTCGCCGGACACAACACAGTCTCAGTTTACTCAATATAATAAAGTTCCAGTTAACGCGAGACACCAGATATTTTCGCACTCAATCCCGTTAACTATTTTCACTGACTGAACATATTTTATAAAACCATCTGGTATTAGCAGATTTCCCTTAAGGGAAATCAGCTATTGAGGTCGTACTCATGACGCGAGTTTTGAAAAATTTCCTCAAATGTCCATCGATCCTACCCAGGAGATGACGAAAATGAGGTCCGTTCAAAATTATATATATATATCTATATATATATATATATATATATATATATATATATATATATATATATATATATATATATATATATTTGTCTGTTAACGCTCTAGCGGTCGCAATTTTTGTTTAATCGTTACCAAACTTCATATTTAAGCGTTTTACGTAAAAAGAGAGATCAAGTTCGTTAATGGCTGAAATCGGACCAGTGGGAGGGGGGGTTTAGAGGGGGAGGATTTTTGAAAATTCAAAATATCTCCGTTACTATAGGTCGGATCGAAAAATATTATAGAATCAATCTTATTGCAAATTAAATTTACTATAAATATTGTTATATACATTTATTCTCTATCTTGAATATTAACTGAGATATTTGCATTTGTATTCTGTATGTGCTCGGCAGCAGTGGCTATGTTCGGACTTTCCGCCGTGAGCTCTGGCGGCCGTTTTTTTATTATTCGTCCCTCTCGCGAATAGGTTTAGATGTTACTTACTACTACAGCTGTTATTAGGCAGATTTCCCTATTGTAAAACTTCACGTGGGAAATCTGCTTAGTTTACGCAGCCCCTGCGTGACGGACTTTTTTTTTATACCGCCAGGTTATCATATTTGATAGCGAACGACTCACGAGTACGTGATTCGCCGCTACATCACCTCCTCCCAATGACTCAGTCGCGGAAGCGAACAGGAGGACGAATCATTCGGCCCAGACGGGTTCATTGCTCCTCTGTAGCGTGCTCTTCCGCGGCAGAGTCATTAGAAATTGGCGCGGTAGGTGATGTAGTGCCTGGTGGACTGGTGCTGGAGTCCTTGTCGTCCTGCAGCAGGTATGCCGGTTTCAGTCTGTCGATTGTCACTGTCCGAGGTCCTCCAGGCAGCTGGATGCTGAAGGTCTTGTCGGTTCGGCTGAGGACTTCATGTGGCCCGGTGCAAGGTGGAGTCAAAGGGCGATGGACAGTGTCATCTCTCAGGAAGACGTGTGCAGGTCTGCAGATCGCGATGCACGAAGGTCTTCGCAGATGATGGTCTGTAGGCTGCTGGGCGTAGCTGCTCCATATACTCCCTAAGTTGGCGGATAAAATCCTCGTTGCTCTCGGGTTGCCTGGACTTTTCCAGAAGTTTGCCAGGCAGACGAAGTGGTTGTCCATAAGTCATCTCAGCTGCGCTAGCGACGTTATCGTCGCGGATAGCGGCTCGAAGTCCAAGCAGCACCAATGGTAGCCTGAGAGTCCAGTTTTTTACGTCCAACTGAGCGGTCAAGGCGGTCTTCAAGGTGCGGTGCCAGCGTTCCACCCTCCCGTTGGCTTGCGGGTGGTATGATGTGGTTCTAATTCGTTGGAAACCAAGAGTTTTAGAGAGTTGGAAGAAGAGGTCAGATTCGAATTGTCTTCCTTGGTCGGTTGTTATTCTGACCGGAACTCCAAAGCGCGGAATCCATGTAGAAATCAGGGCTGCAGCACAGGTAGACGCAGAAATATCCTCAATCGGCTGTACTTCCGGCCATCTGGTAAATCTGTCGACCATTGTTAAACAATACCTCATGCCTCCCGAAGAGGGAAGGGGTCCAATGATGTCTATGTAGACTTGTTCAAAACGACATGCCAATGGGAACTTCCCGGGAGGTGAGACTGTATGCCTTTGCACTTTAGAACGTTGGCAGGCAAGGCAGGAGCGTGACCACTCTCCGACGTCGACGTTCTGGTTGGGCCAAAAAAATCTTTGCTTGATAAGTCTATTTAGAGTACTTACACTTCACACATTTTCGCCGGACACAACACAGTCTCAGTTTTCTCAATATAATAAAGTTCCAGTTAACGCGAGACACTAGATATTTTCGCACTCAATCCCGTTAACTATTTTCACTGACTGAACATATTTTATAAAACCATCTGGTATTTTTTTATACCGCCAGGTTATCATATTTCATAGCGAACGACTCACGAGTACGTGATTCGCCGCTACATAACCTTTACATTTAAAATAAAATATGCAATATCGCCTAGTTGCGGAGATCATCAAATAAATAAATAAAATTACTAATTTACGTCCACTTTTTAGCCAGGGTGGGACTAAGGTTTTTTTTTAATGAATTCCGTCACTAAATAAATTTCTCTGTCCAGGCGGGAGTCGAACTCGCCACTCTAGGTTTACTACGTGAGATTAAGGTCAACGCTTTAACTCACATGGCTAACCTGACCAGGCTGAGCTCCCCCCCCCCCAAAAAAAAAAATAAAAGATTTTATTTCAAGATGTTTCGTATGTGTGACACATTTCAAAATGTTTCACATATATTCAAAAAGAAAATTGAATACTACATACTTTAATCATGTGAAATGCCAATTTGGAGTATATTTTACCATTTGATTATCTGTGTGTTAGTGTGTAAATCGCGACAAATTGCGTGACACCGAACAAAGAAATAAAATAACAATTTGGAGCAAATCTTTATATAAATCTGTTGAAATATTGGTTTGATCCCCTGATTGAAGACCACAACAGTGCCTTCAGGAGATTCATTAGTTTGTGCCTGGTTGAGGGTGGGTCGAATGATTGGAGGTAAGACGGTGGAGCATGGCGTTGCCTAGCTACGATAAGCCCTTTGTTCGTTCAATGTAAAAGGCTTAGCTTCTAATTAATTTAGGCTTAGGCCTCTAGAGCGCGCTGCGGTTCGCTAACAGCAAAGTGCCAAAACTAGTCTACCTATTGCTAATAGCCGCCCCCCCCCAACGTACCTTACAAATTTAATTTTCTCTTGGCGTTTCTTACATGCTTTTAGGGGGTCTGTGTTTGTGTACATTATGATCAACTTGAAGATTAGATTTTACCTGAAGTAAGATGCTTTGGAATTGTTTGTCCAAAACAAGCTTGTTACTGTATTATTAAATGAAAATCGAACTAAGTACATCAAGCAAACTCCGTTAACCACAAGAAGAATGATAACATATTAATACATAAATTAATACATAAAATACGTCCGAGGTTGTACCAAAATATCTTGATTTTGTAACACATGTAACAATTTGTATATAATACCTTTGTTGTATTGGTCCAAAATAAAATTTTCTCTCTACTGTACGTAAAATTATGATACATAAAAGTTCTAATTTTTTCCCAGTTTTGAACCTTGCGATCGCTACCGTGTTAAAAGACAAGTGTATATATTGTTTTGAATGGACCTCATTTTCGTGACATCTCCTGGGTAGGTTCGATTGACATTTGAAGTAATTTTTTTTAGTCAACGCCTATAGTAGATTTCCCTGAAGGGGAAATCCATTTATACTACTCAGGAGATAAAGAAATTGAGGTCCGTTCAAATGTATTACAAGCAGACACGTAAAAGATAATAAGGGTGGACGAGAATAAGAAGGGTTTTTGTTGACTGCCCATTTGTTTTTAGCAGCTTTCCTTTAAAGAAATCAGCTTTTAAGATGGGACTCATGATTAGATTTTTGAAAAATGTCCATCGACCCTATCAAGGAGATGACGAAAGTAAGGTCCTTTCAAAATGTTATATACACACACACACACACACACACACACACACACACACACACACACACACACACACACACACACAAACACACATACATATACAGGGTGTGCCAGGTTCCCGTGCCACTCCCTTAAAATCTCCAATTATTTTAATAAAAGGCTGAGACTTTGTGTGCCATAATTGGGATCCCTGTCGAATCCTTTCAGCTCATATTCAACCTCGTAACCTTCTCCAGTACTTCTCCAGCGTTTTGATTTGTCTGTTACCGCTCTAGCGGTCGCAATTTCTATTTAATCGTTGTGGTTATTAAAAACTAAAGATCAACTTCGTTAATGACTGAAATCTGACTGGGGAGAGGGGGAATCAGAAGGTATGAATTTCTGAAAAATCGAAATATCTTCGTATTACACGTCAGGTCGAAAAGTTCTATAGAACCGTTCTTATTGCAAATGAAATTGGCTATAAATGCCATTATATACATATTGTATCTATCATGAATATTTAGGAAGATATACAGATTTTTTAAGCTTTCAACATTCAGTACACCCTTACTCTCACTCATGTCATATTAATAGTAAGCTATTACATCATGAACCACTTTATCCCAAGGATAAATACCAAATATTGTTTTCAAGGGACCTTTATTATGCGATATACTCATACAGGCAAATACGTTACTTGATGACTTCATTAATTAAGATTTCAAGTTCTTTTTTCTTGACCTGTACCATAGATGACTTTTAACCGGTTCTGTGTATATTAAAGATCCTATTTGTTATTGGCAGAATTCAAAATATTTCCGTTATTATGATTGGGATCGTAAAATGTTATAGGGCCAATCTTTTTAACTATTGATTGTCTACAATTGTTGTTCGACTTATTTTTTCGAAACTCAAAAGTATTCATCGAGCTATTCATACTTCCAGCCTGCAGTAACCCCCCCCCCCTCCTCTTCAACTCAACTATTTTTACATAGAAATAGGGAATATGATGTTATATAAGATGAGAAATGTGATATATGAGCACGTGATAAGTCTGCTTAGATTAAATAGCCAGAACGATTAAGAAGTGAATTTTAAATGTACTATGATCATGTAATATTTATGCTACTACTATTAGGCAAGGCAGGTAATGCAAGAGGTTACTATTGTTTCAAGACAGAATGTGAATAACAGTTCTATTTATGAGCACATTACCTCATAAATTCTCATGCCCTAAAGGAATTGAAACCTCGACTATAAGTTTGTCAAGTGTCTGAAAAACTGAGATTTTATGTATAAGGCTACTAATGATTTAGTAGAAGAATTCCCTCTTTTACTGAAATTATCTTATGAACCAATATATCTTTGAAGTACCGTCTTTATAATATACTTTCAAAGCATATATATATATATATATATATATATATATATATATATATATATATATATATATATATATGGAGAGAGAGAGAGAGAGAGAGAGAGAGAGAGAGTTGTGAACGGACCTCATTTAAGTCAACTCCTGGGTAGAATCGATGGACATTTTAAATTTCGCCAATAAATAGCGATTCTTCTTATTTAAAGCTAAAATACGACATACTGTTTTCATCACATGGATTCAGATCAAAAATTTCGAAATATTTCCATTACTATGAGTCGGATAAAGAAATTTTATATGTCCAGTCCCGTTGTATATGAATATTTTACAATTGCGGGTCTATATTTTGTTTTCTTCAACTCGTCTTTTTAAACGCCACGTCTACTAATACGATTTTTACCAAAAAAGCAAGTGTTTTAATAAAAATTTCGTCTTCAGTTTAAGACTCAACTTCTTTTTACACTGGCTTCTGATTACGGCAGGAATGGAGAATGTAGCGGAAATTCTCCTTCCTCTAAGTCGGCAGAGCCCATAACCAATAATTATCGAAAATCAATAAGTACAGATGAGCTGGTCTCAGCGTTCCATGTTCCACCTAGTGAAACGATAGCGCTGAGTGGTTCAAAGTTTTATATTTAACTAGCGGACCCGACAGACGTTGTCCTGCATGATATTTCAACCGATTAGGATATTGAATTTAGTAATATTATGTTTAAAACAATAGCTACTTTTAATAATTCAAAAAACATCTCTTGTTACGTGCGCATTTTCCTAAAAACAAATAGAAAATGAAATATCGCGAATTTTTTATTCAGGCCTCCCTTAATACCCCCACTCCCGTTCGAACCTAAAAAATTTAATATTACTTATAATCATGGAATAATTAATGCTAATTTACATATAGAGCTTTGTTAAGTTCGGTACAATCCTTAGTGCCCAATAAAATTGTCGGTTCCCATTTTAATTTTTTAGTGTATATCTCGTTTATAGTTTGTTATACGACAAAAGTGAATATAACAAAAGTTACTCCGCCGGGAACATAAGTTATCTGCCGGGCTGATTTGTGTATCACCCAAACCCATACAAAAAAAATCATTCAAATCGGTCTTGCCGCTAAGGTGGAGTTCAGTGACATACACACGTACAGTAGTAGCTCTCGTACACATCCTCTGAAACGTCAGTGTGACTGCCACAAGTAGGAAAGTCAATATATTTGAGTTTTATCGGCTTGGAGGGAACAGTGGTATACCTGCCGCCATATAATTCCAAAGAGGTCAAAGTCAGGCCAAGCCATCTACACCAAAAATGTCCAAGACATCAAGAGTGGTCATTGTCTATTGTTAATATCATTTTTTTCCCAAAAGACCTTAGAAACATTTAGTTGACATTTTTATTATTAGATTATTCTATTCAGAAATTAAATTTTATTTGATTATTTTATATTGATGCAATACAACTGACTTTGTTAGAACATGCCTATTTTGTTGGGGCCTTCTGTAGTTAGAACCTTCATCCACTGCAACACACCCAACAAGCTGAATGGATAACCTGCTATGCGCCGCGCCTGCATGAAGCAATTGATCTTTTATTTAAATTAATAAATTTCCCCCAACCTTTTTGCTTGAGTAACAGATTTGGATCCCTAGATTTGACCTATTACTCCATTAAATGAGCACTTTTTTCACATTAAATTCCGCACTTAAGGATTGGCGTTAAGAAAAATTCTGAAAATAATTAGTCGGGAGACGTTAAACAAATAAAAAACCGTTTAACTTTTAACAAGGACCGGGACAAGGAGTATTATTTATTGCCGAGGCAAAAAAAAATATATATATGGCAAAAAAAGGCAGAGGGAGTGAGAGGTCATAAAAAACGGCGGGGTAGAGAGGGCTGTCTGTAGTTGACAGGGGCGCTGTAGTGGCGTGTTCTCGTCACTACATCCTTCCGGCATACCCTACACCCTGCAATTACATTAACCTATATCCCAACATGGCCGTTCAAATTAAAAATTCTACCTCCAAAAGGGAGAATCCATGTAAAAATCCTGTTTCAGGCTGACTGACGAACGACGTCTTGCTCGGTTGATATTAATATTTGAATTAATTCGGACATTCACATTGGCATCATAATAATGTTTTATAGAAATTTATGACCGTAAACATTTCATATTATATATTTCCATTGTGGGTATCAGTTGGCTGAGGTAAAATTATTTGCGAATGATTCAGAAAATGTACTTCCTATCTAGAGGCCTCTAACCAAAATATGAGCAGTAATAGATTTAGAATTCAACAACATAATGAAAAATAAATGAAACAGAATTTACAAACTACTATTTTTCACAGATTAATATAATTGTTCTCGTCCAATCAAGGATATCCTGGGTATAGCACTGATCTCATTTCATCACATATTCTCTATTTATATGTAAAAACCCGATGGGTAGTAGGGTGGGGGGAGGGCCAAGAAAGTACGAATAATTCACCTAATGCTTGAGTCATGAAAAAATGATTAGAATAACAATTGTAGAACATCAATGGTTTAACAAGATTGGCCCTATAACATTGTACGATCTGAATCAAAATAATGGAGATATTTTCAAATTCCCCCCTCTAAGCCACCACCATTCCAAGTCCGATTTCAGTCAATGTAAAATATGATTTTTAGCCTTCATTGAAACGGTTAAATAACAAGTATGGTAGAGGTCAAATGAGCATTTTCGAGTAACGAGCAAATAATTGTAATAACGTCTTTGAATGTATCTCACAAAGTATAAGTTCAATGAAAACAACATCTGGTATTTAATCTTAGAATGAAATGCTTCATGTTATAACAGCTGTTTGTTAATATGACTAGAGTAGGAGGGGCGGGGGGGGAGGTTACCGAAGGCTGAAAACTATAATATTCAAATATCTTGGTTAATAATCAAGATACTCAAAAAACATAGATAATAAGATTCATAAAACATTAAATTCGTAATAAGATTCGTCCTAGTGCCTTTTCTATCCGGCTTATTATAACTCAGAAATTTAGAATTTTCGAAATACCTCCCTCTATACCCCTCTTCCCTCTGGTCTGATTTCTGCCATTAACGAACTTAATATTTCTTTTTACATAAAACGATAAAATATTGAGTTTCGTAACGATAAAACAATTTTTCGTCAGCTCATGGGTAGCATGATTACCATTTGAGGAAATTTTTAGAAATTTGCGTCTTGAGTACGATATCAACAACTGATTTCTTGAGGATAACAAATTAAATGTTGACAGCTAATACGAAGATAACTATTAATTTAAAAATTGCTCGTTGTACTTGCATAAACTGGAGGGAAATACCGCTAATTAAAAACCATGCATAAAAGAATCTAAAAACCACAGAATAAATAAAACAAGTGCGTCATGCAGGGGCTGCGTAAACTAAGCAGATTTCCCACAGAAAGGTTAGATAAATCTACATACTGATGACACCACCGTGAATGTTAAAGGAATAAATACAAACTGTAATAAGAATTCATAAGTAAATTTACAAGTTAGTAATATCCACACCGGAAAGCGATAGAATTGTAAACAAACAGGGCAGCCAACTTCGCAGTGCTGAATAGATAGAATTAATCTAGACCGGAAAGATAAAAAATTAATGAAATATAACTGAATATAACATATAAATTTTATTGAAAGCTATTTACTATAGCTAGTGGAGTAATATGAAATGAATCAGATTAATTTATATCTCAATCACTCAGATTTTAGTAATCCAAGAACAAAAGAAGGAGGGGGAGGGGGCTCAACAGAACGTATTTGTTTGCATGTCGTATAATAAAGGTTTGTTGACAACAATATTTGGTATTAAACCTTGTAATGAATTGGTTCATGATATAACAGCTTATTATTAATATGACACTAGTAGGAGTGGGGGTTTACTCAAAGCCGAAAACTATAAAATCCACATATCTTGGTTAATACTCATTATACGGAAAATATTATATATTTTCTAATGTTTGTTGTATAGAACAATATTTATAGTAAATTTAATTTGCAATAAGATTGTTTTTATACAATGTTTCGATCCGACGTATAATAACAGAAATATTTCTAATTTCCGAAATTCCTATCCTCAACCCCCCCCCCCTCCGCCAATTCCGATTTTAGCCGTTAACAAACTTCATCTTTCTTTTTACATAAAACGATTAAATATCGAGTCTGGAGACGATTAAACAATAATTGTGACCGCTAGAGCGGTAACAGACAAATATATATATATATATATATATATATATATATATATATATATATATATATATATAAAAAATTGTCGTCATCTCCTAGGTATGATCGATGGACATTTGAAGAAAAATTTCAACAATCGCGTCATGAGTACGAACTCAATAGCTTATTTCTCTTAAGGGAAATCTGCTAAAAGCCTTCAGGTAGGTTAGCGCAAACTGAGCAGATTCCCCCCTCAGTGGAATATAATACACTGATGACTTCATCTTATCATCTATTCCCTATTTCTTCCTCAGTGCGAAGCCGTAAACAGGAATTAAAGTGCTGGGTAGAAGTGGTTGACCACCTTGCACCTCTTGGGTTCAACCTCAATAGCTCATCTCCATTAAGTGTTCCCTTTACCATTATCAAAAACCTTACATCTGAACATTTCAGCCATAAATAAACTACACACACTCCCACAAAAACAAACAACAATACAGATTATCAATTAGGGAGCCCACTGCTTTATATTCAGATGTATGATTCTGATTATGAGGAGAAAAAACAATGAATTATTCAAAATGTTATCCAATGGTGAAATGTATCATTCCTAAATCAGAATTTCGAAGCAACTCTCCCCCCCCCCCTAACCCCGAGAGGAAATTTGTCAAACTGAACTAAATATGATTGTGTGTAGGGTGAAAGCAATTTATTCCCCATCAGTGTAAATGATGTATTTGCTATGAATGATAACTCTGAGGGGCGAACCCATTAAACACGGTTCGCGCCCTTCAGACTTCACCCTCACACTTGAAAGAGTTCACTAATCTTCCGAAAAAGGATATCGCATTAGGAATTTCAATGTAACGTTAGTAGATGTCCCTTAACGGAAATCTGCTATTGGGGTTGTGCTGAGATTTAAAAAAATAAAAATCTGGTTTGGACACTACATGACTTCCTTGTACGCCTAGTTTTTCTATAGAAGGAATAGAAATCTTCCCGAATCAAAGGAAATGGCTACTACTGAATTTAATAAAATTATATCTGGGTTGTCTAGATTGTCAGCTCACTCTTTAGTGGACTAAAATTTTCAGATACTCAAAACATAACATTTAAAATTTTAACCAAAAGAGAGAGATCTATTTGGATAATCGGCCCAATGCGAAGAGGTGCACTTGCTGTAAAATTTACTACAGGTTGAAAAATCCAAATATCTCGGTTTTTATTCATGATAGAGGAAATATGTATAAAAACAAAATTTATAGTAAACCAAATTTGAAACAACGTTGGTAATATTATATTTTTCGATTCAACTTATAATAACAGAGATATTTCAAATTTTCCCCCAGTTCAATTTCAGCAATTAACGAATTTGATCTTTAGTTTTGCATGAAACTGTCGAGTTTGATAGTGATTAATGAAAAATTGATTAATAATACTTAATTAGTCAATAATAATGACTACCGCCAGACCGTGGTAAGGGAAATATATATATATATATATATATATATATATATATATATATATATATATATATATATATAATTTGGAACAAATACAAATATTAGCCTATGTAAATATTTATTTGAATGTGGCTCATTTTCGTTATCTACTAAGTAGCCTAGGTGGACATTTTAAAAAATACTATTGTCATACTACTTGTTCGTGTAGATCGTCGTCGCAAAAGTGCTTCCTAAAGGGCAATGAGCTGAAAAAAAGTCCCTTATGCAGGGGTGCGTTATTCTTAGTTTCTTAATTAATTAATTCTTAATATATAAATGGTCTTTAAGTAGTCCGTGGATGCCAGGAGGTTCATGTTCTCTGTTAGTTTCACTAACATACTACCACTGACGACGATTTCGTTATCATAGGGGCAACCTAAGTACTTGGTTATTGGTACCAAAATGACCTGGGGACTTATGGACAGACACTTTGCAAACCAGGTATGCAACGACTAGTATGGGGATGCAATAACTTACGGTCTATCGATATAGCACAGAGGACTACATCGTTAATATGATTTAAGAAAGATAGAGAAGGTCCAAAGATTGGTTGCCAACAATGTAATATAAAGATGCAAAAGGATTTCATTCGAAGCCGCCTACTACGCGTACTGGCATAAATAGCTACCGTATCTCTCGTTAAACACAGACTGTACGCTCAAATGACATCGAAAAACATACACACTATTTAATGGACCCACCTTATATCCACAAATAAAACTCGACAAACCCAACAAATTCACCTGACTAGATATATATCGACGGAATCAAAAGGAGACCGCGTAGGATGTGAATTAGTTGCGTTCATTAACTACATATTGACGGACTTACAGAAATATCGCTTGGAAAAGAACGTATGTGATCACTTGAAATTTTAAAAGGACTAGAACACGTAAACCATCACAAAATGACACTGGCAGGTATTAACACGGACTGTAAAATAACAACCCAAAAGCTCATTAACACAGTTACTTGAACCTTTAATTTAATAGTGTAGGCAACTACTGAATTACTTATTTTCAGAACAAATAACAGTATACTTCTTTGGTATAAAGCACACGCAGGACAGTACTTAAATGAACTTGTGGACATAATATATTACAATAATATTTCAAAAAGACATGTAAATAATACACTACTTCCTGAAACAATTAAATATTTGCAAGAACTTTGGGACAAAACAGACTAAAGCTTCTTTCCAAAAATTGAGTATTTAAAATGTCTAAACACAATAACAGACTACTTCTCTACATAAATGATCACTGGGCATGGAAGTAAAAAGACGTACTTACACAGATTAAAAACTATGAGCACAAGCAAATGCCCGAGTGATAGTAAGTGCTATGGATGAGAACGCTGAACATTCACTGTATAATAGCTCACTAACAATAACACTTCGACTAACTTTACAACAAGAACATAGGCGAACCAACAGACCAAATTAACTTAATCAAAAATTACACCTCGTTACTCAAAGATTTATCAAACCGCATCCTACGAACAATAGACAGAATGAGTAAAGTAATCAATCAATCTTGTTTATAGTAAATAAATAATCTTGTCCTTTTGTAATCTTATATTACTGTAAACTTATCGATGCACTTGTTAATAACTTCCTAATTCCTGGGTTTTATATTCTTAAGTTAGTTTTGCTAAATATAAATTTTATAATCTTTGTTATTAGTTTTATTCATAGTACATTCTAATGGATGTTATATTCTTTGTATGGGTCATGCAGAGAGTATAGCTCCTTTGCCCCTGGATATTACAGAAACGAAAAAGTGGAAACAAAAAGAATTACATCAACAGCTTTTTATTATTTTAAATTAATAGTTATGTAATAATTGATGTTATTAAACCATATCATTTCTTTTTTAATCATACCAATTCAATTTGACTGTTCTCTTTCCAAACTGTCTCCTTTCTGAAATTGTTTAAGCATTTTCTTTACATTTCATGACTCAGCGTATCGATTAAAAGTCAAGAAACAAAGAGACATATTTGAAAAAAGCCAATAATAATTTCAGTATCTGTTGGCTGGATAAATCACTTATTGACAGGCAATCCATCGAGCAGAGTGCGTGGAAAGGCAAATCGCTTTTAGTCATTCAATCCGAACCAAACTCAATCTAGGAAACAGATTGAATTCTAGAAAAAGGACGCCGCACACAGTCACGGAACCTTGGATAATGAATCCAGCCAAATCGAAAACCCTGAAAAAAACGGAATAGCTCAACTTGCGGCGAATAAGTAAATTCTTTCACAACGTTTTAATCCGCTTTCGGAGCCGCGGCTGATACAAACCTGCAACGCAACTACCTTAATTTGGACTTATTGATTTGACTACTGCGGGTGAAATGTTTTCTGGTTGACGAAGCCCGAAAAGCTTCGGTTGGTAACGTTGTTGCTTTATTTTTTAACTTTAGGTTATTAAATGCTATTTTATTAAATTTATAATTGACGTCATAACTATTCGTAAAAATTGACTATTTAAATTCATATTTCTGGGGTTCCAGGGAATATCCCTTCAGTGAGTGTAGTATTCTTCATCAGTGGAAGTCTTTCTGGCTGGTTTAGTTCCCGGAACAATGTTTATGTTTTAATACAGCCGCAAGTACATTTGGCGTGTAAATTGTCAAAATATTCCTTTGCTTGTCTGAATGGGGTCACTAAAACCGCATTAATTTCGAGACTGTGAGTTTTGTTGTTTCCTAGTCCTTGCAAGTAAATTCCGTAATGCTTAGATGAAAACTGTACGATTTTTGCGACTGTTCTCATTCTGTATTCCTTATTTATGAAATATGTCCACCTTTCCTGCGACGAGTTTGTTGTGCGAAAACTTCTTTCACGAAGCTAAGTTCGTTGTTTTTATTCTAGCCGATTAGATTCAAGCATCTGATTGAATATCCATAGCAATAAAACATTTGCTAATGGTTAATTGCAGATATTTCATCAGCACATGCTAATAGTTAAGTTGCTGCTAAAATCCGAAATCAGTTATTATACGTAGGAAAAGTGTATGGAACCAATCTTATTGCTAATCGTAACTCAAGTTTTAAGCGATTATTTGTATTTTCTTGTTTTCAGGTTACAGACCCCCTCCCCCACTCCACGCAGAATATGTAGTAAGATGGGATCGCAAGTGTGTTATACCAGCAGGTGGGGAATCTGCATAGTTCACGCAGCCCCTGTGTGACGGACTTTTTAGCAGATTTCTCTTAAGGGAAATCAGCTATTGAGGTTGTACTCATGACGCGATTTTCGAATGTTTTCTTCAAATGTCCATCGATCCTCCGTAGGAGATAAAGAAAATGAGGTCCGTTCAAAACTGTATATATATCTATATTCCAATTATTGTTTAATCGTTACTAAACTCGATATTTAGTCGTTTTATGTAAAAAGAAAGATCAAGTTCGTTATCGGACCAGGGGAAGAATCGTTTCTATGGGATGAATTTCGAAAATTCGAAATATCTCTTTTACTATAAGTCTGATCGAAGAATTGTATAAAAGCAATCATATTGCAAATTAAATGCACTACACATATTGTTATATACATTTATTCTGTATCCTGAATATTAACCGAGATATTTGCATTTTTCAGTTTTCAGCCTTCAGCAAACCCCCACTTCCACTCATGTGATATTAACCATAATCTCTTATTTCATGAACCCCGTCATTACAAGGTTAAATACCAAATATTGTTTTCATTTAACTTTTTCTTTATATGCAATATGCTTACAGATATATGCAAATACGTTCTGTTGACCCCCTCCCCCCGCCCTCTTCTTTGTTATTGGATTTCTAAAATTTGAGTGATTGAGAAAAAACCGATTCTGATTCATTAAAAATTACAACACTAGCTGTAGTAAATTGTTTTCAATAAAATTAATATGTTATATTCAGATATATTTCATTAATTGTTTGCCTTTCAGGTCTATCTATCAATTCAGCGCTACAAGGTTGGCTAGCCTGTCTGTTTACAATTCAGCCACTTTCCGTTGTAGAGATTGTTAAGTTGTATTGTAAATTGTCTAAAGGATTTCTCATTACCGTTTTATTTATTCGCTTAACATTCGGGGTAGTGTTACAGTATGTACATTTATCTATTGCGAACCTTCGCGTGGGAAATCTGCTTACTTTAAGCAGGCCCTGCGTGACGGATTTTTTCTATCTCGTCGGATAAAAACATTTTCCGACGAGGCCTCCTTATTGATTGAGAGAGCGCCTATTGCAGAAAACGAGCGATTGACAATGAGCCCTGTTGTTTGTAGTAGGAGTTATTATATTTTGGCGAGCTAGACGGATGAAAGAATGCTCAAACAATAATTCGCTCTCAAGAGAGAGTCGTTAAGGCCCTAATCCAGTGCTTTGTCTACCTCTTTTTCCAGTAGAACAAGCCTGGAGAGAGAACACCTCAAAGTCCTTTTGTTTCCTTTAGTCTCTGCCGACGTCTCGCAACATTCTGTCTCATCTGCCCTTTTTAATACCCCTTTCCTTCTTTCGTTATTTGCAACGAATCTTTATCTCGCTTCCACTTGGCTCAGCTTCGTCAGGTCGTCGCTTTCATATTTTCCCGGAAGCCTTGGGCCAAATTCATTATTTTTCTTTATCCTCTCAGAAATATAAGCCATTGGTGTTGGAAGACTGAGGGGAGTATTACTGGAAAAAAACATATACATTTGAATCAGTAGATGAGCGTGTTAATTAAACCGTGCCTTTTAATGAAATTAAAATTAAATTATTTATTAACGTCCACTTTTTGCAACTAAGACTAATTAGGGCGGGTTATCTACAGGTTACCACTCTTTTCTAGCTGTTCAGTGCTTGGATATCACTCATTAAAATAAATCCTTAGTTCCACCCTGGCTAAAAAAGGGTGGTAACCTGTAGATAATCCGTCCCAATTAGCCTTAGTTGCACAAAGTAGACGTTAATAAATAATTTAATTGAATGAAATTAAAATTAGAATTGTCGTATAATTGCATTATGTCATTTAAGAAATTAAATAAATGACTAAAAAGCAAGAAATTTAACTTCCGTTTTTTTACAATTTAAGACACATTCATCTACATAAGGTTGGGGAGAAAATCTTCCTATTAAATAGGTACACGCCAAAACCACGATTCTTCAAATTGGGAAGCAGGCCTATCCTAAAAATATTAAAAAATATTATTTAATAATATTTTTATGATATAACTGTTTTCTAAGACTGACGTTAGTATGTAGTTCTATTTTTGTTAAAACATTTCAAAATGTATTGGGTACATCACATTGCCTAAGCATGTTTCTTTTTTGTTTGTTAGCACCTGATGATGGCACGTTAGTACCGAAAGGCCTTGTACTTTAATAAAGAAATTGGTGGGAAGACTTTCTGTTATTAAAACCTGTTTCCCAGTTCTGCACTCTCACATACGAATTATTCTTCAAATTATTTGAAAAAGGAAATATTTCGATATATTGGCAATATTAATTAAGTAAATTAGTATATTTTAAAAACCCTTAACTTGATTCTGTTAGGATTAATTGACGCCTCATCAAGTAGCTTATAGTGGATGGAACTAATCGATTCTTCCACATATTTCGTTTATGAAAATTTGGTGCAGTGACTATTGTAGTAGATCTCAGGTAAGAAAAAACGCCTCGTTCCTTCACTATTCTTTATTCGTTGTGACAGAGCGCTTTCAGAGCATACGCTCCATCATCAGTGCCCTGCTGGCAAACAAATACCAGAAAGACGTTGTACAATATGTCATTTAATTGAGAAATTTAGAAAATATATGTACATGTCGATGGTCAAGAGTTAAAGCATACAACTTTAAATTACAACCTAAAAATTAGTGTCCCAGTGAATATTTACAGAAATAAGAAAAACTATTTTCACAGATTAAAATTAAAAATTAAAAACTTGTCAGTAGAATATATACACAATTTCAATAAATAGTTAAAATAAATAAATGAATATTTACAGTTAAAAAGTCTAAAATAGAATAAATAGTAAAAAACGAATAGTCCAATTAAAATTAAAAAACCAAAAATGAAAAAAAAGGAAAAAATGAAGAAACAACCACCGGAGGAACTACAGAAAGCAATACATACAAAAAACGTAAAAGAAGAAAAATAGAAAAGCGAGACAATGTCTAACCTCTTCACAATGATGTGACAGGAACCAAGGATTCCCTGTGACTGAGGCCTCGGGACCGGAGAGCCATGAGAGAGGCTTCCGAGACATGCCTCAACCTGGTTCCTTCTCCCGTCTTATTAATATTCAGGCCTCCTTTTTCCATCCTATCTAGCTTTATGAATAGGTTTTCGGCTATGCTCAGGGTCTTGCCTTTTTTTGCTTCGTAGAGCAGCTCATACTTTATTGCAGATTTCTCATGATCCTCCTTCTTGGCGTGGGCATGGAACTCTGTGTCTCTGGTAACATGCTCTTTCAGCCGGGTTCTGATCTTTCTTCCACTTTGACCGACGTACGATGCCTCACAGCTAGACCATGTCACCCTGTACACTCCCGACTTGTTCAGTGAGTCAACAGGATCCTTGACCCTCGGGAGCATTGCTTTCAAAGAGTGTCGACTTTTGAAAGCAGTCGTCATCCCGAGTGTCTTGAGTTTATTTCCAATCTTATGAGACACAGAGCCCAGATACGGAATAGAAAGAGGGAAACGTACGTCCTTATTTCGGTTCATCTGACCGTCGCCGACCTCCATATCAGTATCAGTTCCATATGAGAATAACGTGTATTCTCTGCTGATTGAGGAAGGCTGCATCCAACTAGCACGTGACCCAACGGACTCGTTCAATACAAAAATAAAAGAAGCTATATTACGAGCCCCTAATCTATTTAAAAAGGAGGAATTGCCATACCTAGTACACTTGAATCCACTCCCCCCGTTGCTATATTGTTTACCCAAAGTTCATAAAGAAAACCACCCCTTCAGACCTATTGTTTCATTTAACTCGGCTCCTTCGGAAATACTCAGTAAACGATTAGTACAAATATTTAAAAATCTTACTAACTTCAAACCCACCCACTCAATATCCAATAGTAGTGAGCTTGTCTCTAAATTAAACAGTGTTTCTTTCACGGAACCAAGAATCTTGGCATCATTTGATGTCAATATGTTTGGGAATATTCCACCCCCACACGTCATCAAGGTGTTCCAGACATTTTTCAAAAACAAAAATGTCAATCCCTTAATTTCAAACGAATTTGTCAGCTTACTCTCGGTCTGTTTGGGTCAAAATTATTTCAAATTCAGTGGCAGCTGTTACAAAATGGACCATGGTTTAATTATGGGATCGAGGATCAGCCCTCTAGCTGCCGATATGTTTATGAACTACATGGAAGAAAGGTATATATTGTCCCCACGCAACCCCTACTTCAAGTTCATTGAGTTCTGGGGACGCTATGTTGATGATATTCTTATCGTTTTTAAAGGTACCATGCTAGAACTTAATGGGTTGCACTCGTACCTGAATAGTTGCCATGAGACAATAAAGTACACCCTGGAAGTAGAGCAGCATAATAAGCTGTGCTACCTAGATTTGGAGATAGAGAAGCGAGGTAGTGGCCATTCTTTTAGTATTTTTAGGAAGAGGTCATTGACAGACAATTATACACTTACATGTTTGAACTTCTTACAGACAGGAGCACAGATATCGATAATATACTTAATCATCTTAAAAAATTTAATATAATTTTGAACAACTTTTGATAATACTACCTTTGTCGTCCAATTCTTCAAAAGGTTTTTATTTCAGCACTAAGCGCTTTCGAAGACTTTTGTCACCGTCTTCAGAGCTACTTGCAAAGCACTCATAGGAAAAGACAGCTAGTGACTCACACAGTCTCTACTGTAAAAAAAGAAATTATTTATTAACGTCCAATTTTTGCAACTAAGGCTAATCAGGACGCGCTATCTACAGCTTACCATCCTTTTCTAGCCATTGTAGCACTCAGGATTACAAGAAAACGTGTAGAATGATTCACACATATGAATGAATTCGAGTGTTTACGCAATATTTCTTAAAGAGACTATGCCAAGGCGTCCTATGAGTATTCGTAAGAAAGTTCAAAAGATATAGAATTTTCTGTGCCCTTAGTTGAGTCAGATAATTTGATAAATTACGCTTCCGGGCCCTCCACCAAATCAGCTACCCCCTTAAACCATGTTGCTACTTAAAAAAATGTATATCAACGAGTTTCATAGGAAGTATTAATTTTATGTTTCACCGGTAAAATTATTCTAACTGGTAGTCTTGGCATAACAGCCAAATATAAATCGATTTTTGTATGTATTATTGAGGAAGAAGGTCTTTCATATATTTATTATTTGATTTTTAATTATTTAAAAATTAAAATTAAATAAATGTATCTTTCTTGCACGAAGTTACAGTCGTTAAATGGCTTGGACTTAAGTTTCACCATTTTTGATTCTCCTCCCTGGCATCTCCAATTACAGTTCCCTAGTCTACACTAGTATTCTTCCAGGTGTCACTTTTATCTTCATCTGCCTCTTCCCTTGACATCATTCTGGTGACACCTTCATCGCCAACCTTATGAGTTCCACTAATAAATAATACAAACATATTAATTAATTTGAGTACTACTTAGCTTCTGAAACTCTTTATTGCTAATACAGCAGATCAAATAAATCAAAGATAACGTTTTGATTGCAGTTTCGGGAAAATAAAATATAGTATATTGTGGACCTTAAGGGAATAAAATGGGAATTGTGAGGGGTATATAGGGCGGTAAAGAAAATAGGACAGGACGGTTGAAGGGTGTTCCCTTGGGGTATTCCTTCAGGTCTAGGGTTTATCTAGGATATACTCAAATACCACTTCCACTCAACCTCTATTTTAATGTTTGTTCTGACGGAGATAAATGGCTCTCTTTTATCATTCTTTACTCAAGGATATTAAAAAAACCTACCGTCATATTGGCAGATGATTTATTTCATAGTTCTCCAAGATTGTAATTATGATAGGCATTTAGACCGAACGCAATGAATGGACTTGGACGTCAGGGTAAATCGCTTGAATGATTACAAGGCTCAAGTTATTTGGACATATGTAATTACTTACTTTCAGAAATTAAGCTAATCACATTTTTTTTTCTTTTAGCAGATTTCCCTTGAGGGAAATCAGCTATTGAGGTCGTACTCATGACGCGATTTTCAAAATTTTTCTTCAAATGTCCATCGATCCTACCCAGGAGATGACGAAAATGAGGTCCGTTCAAAACTATATATATATTTCTTGTCTGTTACCACTCTAGCGGTCGCAATTTTTGTCTTATCGTTACCAAACTTGATATATAGTCGTTTTATACAAAAAGAAAGATCGAGTTTGCTAACGGTGGAAATCGGGCCAGGGGGAAGGGGGGGTTAAATGGGGAGAATTTCGTAAATTCTTAATATCTCCGTTATTATGCGCAGGATCGAAAAATTGTATAGAGTCAATCTTATTGCAAATGTAACGTTTTATAATTGTTGTTATACACATTTGTTCACTATCTTGATTATTAACTGAGATATTTGCATTTTTTAGTTTTCGATCTTCAGTAAAGCCCCACTCCTACTCATTTCATATTAACCATATTCTAGTATGTTATGAAGCACTTTATTTGAAGATTAAATACCAAATAATGTTCTCATTTACCATTGAAGGTTTGAGATAAATGCAAATAAGTGGCGCTCGTGGGAAATCTTAGTTAACGCAGCCACTGCGTGACAGAGTTTTTTAGTTATTTATTTATTTGGTGAGCTCCGCAACTAGGCGATGTCGCTCAGTGTCACTTTTTTTCTATTTCATAAATGAAAATGTTAAAATAAAGAAAAATATTTTCAAAATGAGTGAAATATAGCTATATATAGAACTAAGGAAAATATAAAATCAAGGAAGCGTTAAAATGAAACTATGTAAAACTATAATTCTGCGATAAATTCTGGCTTGAGGATAATAGAAGTCTAAGGCACAAGTTTAAAAATGTATTATACAGTCTCGTCTCGTTCAGAAAAACACAAATACGAATTACATAGTAAAATAATTTATTTTACGAATCATAAATGTATTATGATATGGGGGCTTAGGTTAGTTAACTGAGTTAAGGCGTTGTTCTTACAACGCACATGATAAAACTAGAGTTCTATTCCTGCCTAGGTAATTGACGAAACTCATTAAATAAAATACTCAGTCTCAACTTGGCTATTAAAGGGTGGAATTTCGGCCCAATTAGCCGTAGTAGCACAAAGTGGACGTAAATAAACAATATATTCTGATATGACATATAAATTAATATGAAGTCCACCTTACAGTAGTTGATATAACAGATACATTCATTTTATCTGGCCACTATTGAAGAAACATTGCTACAATACACTGTTATCACACAGGAGATTTAATTATTTTTTTAGATTTCGAGTTTGGTAACCAACCAAACAAAACCTGCTACCGGTTGAGTGTTAAAAGGCAAATACGTGTGTGTGAGTGGACGTATATATTTAATTTTGAACCAACTCAATTTCGTCATCTCCTGGGTGGGATGCAAGGCGAATCTGCTAAGAGGCGCTATTAGGCCAGGATAGGGAAAACAGAGAATGTTTCTAAATATGGCCGATATACCTGGTGAACACTGGATACTCAGGTGACACTCATAGTTTTGGTTATATTGGGGGCACTCATTAAATACGTTCCGTAAATAGGTTTCGTGGAACCCTCACAAGATGTGAAGACACCAATAGTCATGAGGCCCAGAAGATGGATAGCAACTGGCAAGGGATTGGCAACAAGAGGGAACTAGTGATATTATAGACGAATGATCTAAGGGGGTAGCTTTAATTTTAAAACATAGAACATATATATACATCCCCTAAAGGAAATCTGCTAAAAGGTATTAAAATGGATTATAGATCTTTTAGAACGACTTTTCAGGCCTCTCTCAGACCTCCAAGTATATATATATATATATATATATATATATATATATATATATATATATATATATATATATATATATCAGATACCCGGCTTCGCTCGGGAATTCATTTGAGGCTGAATGGTGATGGTATATTTTTGGCAAGGCTTTACTTTGCACAATATTTTGACATTTACTCGTTCCAGTGTTTAGGGTTAATACCCGTTGTTGGCATTTGTAATGATAAAATTATTTTTTTATGTACGACTTCACTGTCCTGCATATTGTCATATTTCCCGTCTCCTGTGCATTATGCATAGATTTGAATTACTAAGGAGAAAATTTTGACATACATTTGAATTAATTTTTTCAGGTGAGGTACCTGGTAGTTCAAATTGAAAAGAAGTGTTGAGCAAATTTCTCTAAATAACAAAATAAACTTAAAAATAATAAATTTTGTTATGTGCATATTTGCGGAAAACCCATAATAGGAAATCATTATTATTAATTTCAGGCCTCCTTATAACCCCCACTCCTGCCCGTTCCTAGAAATGTTAGTATGGCTTATTATAAGGAAGGCGTTAGTGCTAATACACAAACCGAGTTTGGTTTAATACGGTTGAGTCTTTAGTACCAAATAAAATTGTGGACTCCCGCTTTAGTTTATAGCGTATAACTCATTTATGCTTCCGTATACGGCAAAAGTGCATATAACAAAAGTTGCTCAGTTACTCTAAATAACAAAATAAACAACTTTTGTTATGTGCATATTTGCTGAATAAGCAATAGGAAACGAAATATCGCTATTTTTAATTTCAGGCCTCCCTTATAACCCCCACTCCTGCCCGTCCCTAGAAATGTTAGCATGACTTATTATAAGGAAATCGTAAAGTCTAAGTTGGGTTAGTAGTAACATACATACCAAGTTTCATAAAATTCGGTTCAGCTGTTTATGCGTGAAAAGGTAGCAAACAAACAAACAAATAAACAAACAGACACGAAAGAAACAAAATGCAGTCATGGTGTCTATGACATTTGAAACGAAAAGTTATCATTAAATTTCGCGAAAAAAATCAATGTACAGACAGAGGTTACAAGTTTATATATATATATATATATATATATATATATATATATATATATATATACTAGCGGACCCGACAGACGTTGTCCTGCGATTAGGATATTAAACTTAATAATATTATGTTTAAAAACAAAAGCTACTTTTAATAACACAAAAAAAAACAACTTTTGTTATGTGCACGTTTGCCTAAAAACAAATAGAAAATGAAATATCGCGAATTTTTTATTCAGGCCTCCCTTATAACCCCAACTCCCGTTCGAACCTAAAAAGTTTAAAATTGCTTGTAATCATTGAAGAATAAATGCTAATTCACATATAGAATTTTGTTAAGTTCGGTCCAATCGTTAGTGCCCAATAAAATTGTTGGCTCCTACTTTAATATTTTAGTGTATATCTCGTTTATACTTTGTTTTACGACAAAAGTGATTATTATTATTTATTAACGTCTACTTTTTGCAACTCAGGCTAATTGGGGCGGGTTATCTACAGGTTACCACCCTTTTCTAGCCAGGGTAGGACTTAGGAGGTTATTTAAACTCACATGGCTAACCTGAGAGCCATTGCGAGTTAATAATTACATCGGCGAGTGCGAAAAGTTGTTATCTGGTGTCTTGTGCTAGCTACGACTATTGTGCTGTGTTAGCTGCGACTGTTAAAACTGTACCATTGTAAAAGTGAATATAACGAAAGTTACTCTAAATAACAACATTAACAACTTTTGTGCATAATTGCCGAAAAACCCATTGGAAACGAAATATCGCTATTTTTAATTTTAGGCCTCTCTTACGACCCCCACTCGTGCTCCATCTGCGGGCTGCTTTGTAACGCTAAACCATCCAGGGCGTCACCCAAACGCGTACAAAAATATTCATTCAAATCGGTCCAGCTGTATAGGAGGAGTTCAGTGACATACACACGTACAGTAGAATTATATACGAGTACTAGCTCAAATACCCGGCTTCGCCCGGGAATTCATTTGAGGCTGAATGGTGATGGCATTTTTTAGCAGGCTTTACATTGCACAATATTTTGACATTTACCCGTCCCAGTGTTTAGGATTGATACCCGTCGTTGCCGGTGATTTGCTAATAATAGAATTATTTGTTCGATAATTCTTCACAGTCTTCGATATTTTTATTTTTCCCGTTTCTTATACATGTAAATATGGTGAATTCTTATTTCAGGCCTCCCTTATAACTCCCCTCCCGTTCGAACCTAAAAATTTTAATATAACTTATAATCATGGAAGAATTAATGCTAATTGACATACCGAGTTTTGTTAAGTTCGGTTCAGCCGTTAGTGCCCGCTAAAGTTTTAACGTATAACTCATTTATACTTAGGTATACGACAAAAGTGTATATAACAAAAGTTACTCCAAATAAAAAAATAAACAACTTTTGTTATGTTTTTATTTGCAGAAAAACCAATAGGAAACGAAATATCGTTATTTTTAATTTCAGGCTTCCCTTATAACCCCCACTCCTGCCCGTACATAGAAATATTGGTATGACTTATTATAATGAAGACCTCACTGCTAATACACATACCGAGTTTTATTTAGTTCGGTTGAGTCTTTTTTGGCAAATAATATTGTTGACTCCCGCTATAATTTTTAGCGTATAACGCATTTAAACTTCGGTATACGACAAAAGTGTATAGAACAAAAGTTACTCTAAATGACAAAATGAACAACTTTTGTTATGTGCATATTTGCCGAAAACCCAATAGAAAACGAAATATCGATATTTTTAATTTCAGGCTTCCCTTATAACCCCCACTCCTGTTCGTCTCAGAGAAAATTAATATAGCCTAAAGTCTAAGTTGGGTTAGTAGTAATATACATACCAAGTTTCATAAAATTCGGTTCAGCCGTTTATGCGTGAAAAGGTAAAAAACAAACAAACATACACGAAAGAAACAAAATGCAGATATGGTAGACACTTTACAACATGACTTGTGGTTATGATGTTCTGGACTTGAAATCCAAAACGTTTGTTAACCTTTTGTCAAAAGTTGTTAAAACAACCTGACTTTTGGTATCATTCTGGACTTTCTCAAATCCAAAACTGTTCATCAAACCTTTTGTCAAAATGTTGTAGAATTCCGTTTACTCAACTTTGTCCTAGGATAGCGCTCGGAGCGAAAGCTCACGTTTAGCACACGCCTAGCTGAAGAGATCCGATAGATCGAAACGAAGTAGCCCAAACTTGCTTTCACTGAAAATGGGATCTGAAACTTGTCGCAATTAGAAAATTACTAGTTTCGGTGGATGGGACTTTGGTCTTATCGTAACACACTCCAAACACTCTTCGGAAACGGCGTGAGCCAAGTTCATTTGACAAAAGTTCTTGTGACAAAAGTCTTTTGAACCAAATATCAAAACAAGGCAGTTTGCCTTTATTCCAATCGTTCCAACGCTTCTTCGCGTTGCTGATGAGTCACCGTAAGTACGAAAACGATAAGACCAAAGTCCCATCCACCGAAACTAGTAATTTTTCTAATTGCCACAAGTTTCAGATCCACAAAAGTTCTTGTGACAAAAGTCTTTTGAACCAAATATGCAGATATGGTGTCTATGACATGTGAAACGAAAAGTTATCGTGAAATTTCGCGAAAAAAATCAATGTACAGACAGAGGTTACAATTTTTTATATATCTATCTTATCTATATATATATATATTAAAATTTGTAACCTCTGTCTGTACATTGATTTTTTTCGGCGGAAATTTCACGATAACTTTTCGTATCACATGTCATAGACACCATAAACTGCATTTTGTTTCTTTGGTGTCTGTTTGTTTGTTTGTTTGTTTGTTTGTTATTTGTTTGTTTGTTTGTTACCTTTTCACGGCATATAAAACGGCTGAACCGAATTTTATGAAACTTGGTATGTATATTACTACTAGCCCAACTTAGACTTTAGGCTATATTAATATTCTCTAAGGACAAACAGGAGTGGGGGTTATAAGGAAGGCCTGAAATTTAAAAATAGCGATATTTCGTTTCCTATTGCTTTTTCAGCAAACATGTACATAACAAAAGTTGTTTATTTTGTAATTTAGAGTAACTTGTGTTATATGCACTTTTTGCCGTATACGGAAGTATAAATGCGTTTATACGCTAAAAACTATAGCGGGAGTCCACAATTTTATTTGGCACAAAAGACTCAACCGAACTAAAACCAAATCGGTATGTTAATTAGTACTAACGCCTTCCTTATAATAAGCCATACTAAACATTTCTAGGGACGGGCAGGAATGGGGGTTATAAAGGGAGGCCTGAAATTTAAAAATAGCGATATTTCGTTTCCTATTGCTTTTCAGCAAATATGCACATAACAAAGTTGTTTATTTTGTTATTTAGAGTAAACTTTTGTAATATGCTGTTTTTGCCGTATACGGAAGTATAAATGAGTTTATACGCTAAAAACTATAGCGGGAGTCCACAATTTTATTTGGCACAAAAGACTCAACCGAACTAAACCAAAAACTCGGTATGTGAATTAGTACTAACGCCTTCATTATAGTAAGCTATACTAAGATTTCTAGGGACGGGCAGGGAGTGGGGGTTTATAAGGAAGGCCTGAAATTAATAATAGTGATATTTCGTTTTCCTATTGCATTTTCGGCAAAATATGCACCTGAAAAAATTAGTTCAAATGTATGTCAAAATTGTTTTCCTTAATAATTCAAATCTATGCATAATGCACAGGAGACGGGAAATATGACAATATGCAGGTCAGTGAAGTCTTACATAAAAAAAATAATTTTATTATTAACAAATGCCAACAACTGGTATTAACCCTAAACATTGGAACGGGTAAATGTCAAAATACTGTGCAAAGTAAAGCCTTGCCAAAAATTTACCATCACCATTTTGCCTCAAAATGAATTCCCGAGCGAAGCCGGGTATCTGAGCTAGTATATATATAATATATATATATATATTATATATATATATATATAATATATATCTATATATATATAAAATTGTAACCTCTGTCTGTACATTGATTTTTTTCGCGAAATTTCACGATAACTTTTCGTTTCACATGTCATAGACACCATAACTGCATTTTGTTTCTTTCGTGTATGTTTGTTTGTTTGTTTGTTTGTTTGTTTGTTTGTTTGTTTGTTTGTTTGTTTGTTTGTTTGTTTGTTACCTTTTCACGCATAAACGGCTGAACCGAATTTCATGAAACTTGGTATGTATATTACTACTATCCCAACTTAGACTTTAGGCTATATTGATTTTCTCTGAGACGACCAGGAGTGGGGGTTATAAGGGAAGCCCCCGAAATTATAAAAATAGCGATATTTCGTTTTATATTGGTTTTTTTCGGCAAATATTGAACATAACAAAAGTTGTTTATTTTGTTATTTAGAGTAACTTTTGTTATATACACTTTTGTCGTATACCAAAGTTTAAATGCGTTATACGCTAAAAATTATAGCGGGAGTCAACAATATTATTTGCCAAAAAAGACTCAACCGAACTAAATAAAACTCGGTATATGTATTAGCAGTAGCGCTTTCATTATAACAAGCCATACCAAAATTTCTAGGAACGGACAGAAGTGGGGGTTATAAGGGAAGCCTGAAATTAAAAATAGCGATATTTCGTTTCCTATTGGTTTTTCCGCAAATATAAACATAACAAAAGTTGTTTATTTTGTTATTTGGAGTAACTTTTGTTATATACACTTTTGTCGTATACCTAAGTATAAATGAGTTATACGTTAAAACTTTAGCGGGCACTAACGGCTGAACCGAACTTAACAAAACTCGGTATGTCAATTAGCATTAATTCTTCCATGATTATAAGTTATATTAAAATTTTTAGGTTCGAACGGGAGGGGGGTTATAAGGGAGGCCTGAAATAAAAATTCACCATATTTACATGTATAAGAGACGGGAAATATAAAAATATCGAAGCCTGTGAAGAATTATCGAACAAATAATTCTATTATTAGCAAATCACCGGGAACGACGGGTCTCAATCCTAAACTCTGGGACGGGTAAAATGTTTAAAATATTGGTGCAATGTAAAGCCTGCTAAAAAAATACCATCACCATTCAGCCTCAAATCAGTTCCCGGGCGAAGCCGGGTATCTGAGCTTATATATATATCTATATATATATAAAATTGTAACCTCTGTCTGTACATTGATTTTTTTCGCGAAATTTCACGATAACTTTTCGTTTCACATGTCATAGACACCATATCTGCATTTTGTTTCTTTCGTGTCTGTTTGTTTGTTTGTTTGTTTGTTTGTTTGTTTATTTGTTTGTTTGTTTGTTACCTTTTCACGCATAAACGGCTGAACCGAATTTTATGAAACTTGGTATGCATATTACTACTAGCCCAACTTAGACTTTAGGCTATATTAATATTCTCTAAGACGAACAGGAGTGGGGGTTATAAGGGAAGCCTGAAATTAAAAAAATAGCGATATTTTGTTTTCTATTGGTTTTTCACCAAATATGCACATAACAAAAGTTGTTTATTTTGTTATTTAGAGTAACGTTTGTTATATACACTTTTGTCCTATATCGAAGTTTAAATGCGTTATACGCTAAAAATTATAGCGGGAGTCAATAATATTATTTGCCAAAAAAGACTCAACCGAACTAAATAGAACTCGGTATGTGTATTAGCAGTGAGGCCTTCATTATAATAAGCCATACCAACATTTCTATGTACGGGCAGGAGTGGGGGTTATAAGGCAAGCCTGAAATTAAAAATAGGGATATTTCGTTTCCTATTAGTTTCTTCGCAAATATAAACATAAAAAAAGTTGTTTATTTTGTTATTTAGAGTAACTTTTGTTATATACACTTTTGTCTTTTAACAACGTTTATAAACGAGAATATACACTATAAACTAAAGTGGGAGCCAACGATTTCATTGAGCGCTAACGAGGTAAACCGAAATTACAAAAAACTCGGTATGTCAATTAGCATTAATCTTCCATGATTATAAGCTTATTAAAATTTTTAGGTTAGAACGGGAAAGTGGGGATTATAAGGGAGGCCTGAAAATAAAAATTCGCGATATTTCATTGTCTATTTGTCTACGGGAAATATGACAATTTTGGAGGACAGTGAAGAACTTACATAAAAAATTAATTTTATTATTAACAAATGCCAACAACGGGAATTAAACCCTTAAACACTGGGACGGGTAAATGTCAAAATATTGTGCCAAATTAAAGCCTTGCCAAAAAAATACCATCACCATTCAGCCTTCAAATCAATTCCCGGGCGAAGCCGGGTATCTGAGCTAGTATATATATATAATATATATATATATAGATCTATCTATATCTATAGATAAAATTGTAACCTCTGTCTGTACATTGATTTTTTTCGCGAAATTTCACGATAACTTTTCGTTTCACATGACATAGACACCATAACTGCATTTTGTTTCTTTCGTGTATGTTTGTTAGTTTGTTAGTTTGTTTGTTTGTTTGTTACCTTTTCACGCATAAACGGCTGAACCGAATTTTTTGAAACTTGGTATGTATATTACTACTAACCCAACTTAGACTTTAGGCTATATTAAAATTCTCGGAGATGAAAAGGAGTGGGGGTTATAAGGGAGGCCTGAAATTAAAAATAGCGATATTTCGTTTCCTATTGGTTTTTCGGCAAATATGAATATAACAAAAGTTGTTTATTTTGTTATTTAGAGTAACTTTGGTTATATACATTTTTTTCGTATACCGATTTATAAACGAGATTTACGCTAAAACCTATAGCGGAAGTGAACAGTTTAATTTGACACAAAAGACTCAACCAAGCTAAATAAAACTCGGTATGTGTATTAGCATTAACGCTTTCATTATAATAAGCCATACCAACATTTCTAGGGAAGGGCAGGAGTGGGGGTTGTAAGAGAGGCCTGAATTTAAAAATAGCGGTATTTCGTTTTCTATTGGGTTTTCTGCTAAAATACACAGAATAAAAGTTGTTTATTTTGTTATTTAGAGTAACTTTTGTGATATTCATTTTTTTCTTTTAACAGTTTTTAAACGGGATATACGCTAAAACCTATAGCGGAAGTGAACAGTTTAATTTGACACAAAAGACTCAACCAAACTAAATAAAACTCGGTATGTGTATTATCATTAACGTTTTCATTATAATAAGCCATACCAACATTTCTAGGGACGGGCAGAAGTAGGGGTTGTAAGGGAGGCCTGAATTTAAAATAGCGGTATTTCGTTTTCTATTGGTTTATCGGCAAATATGAACATAACAAAAGTTGTTTATTTTGTTATTTAGAGTAACTTTTGTGATATTCATTTTTTTTCTTTTAACAGTTTTTAAACGGGATATACACTATAAACTAATGCTGGAATCAACTATTTTATTGTTCGCTAACGATTGAACTGAACTTAACAAAACTCGGTATGTCAATTAGCATTAATTCTTCCATGATTATAAGCTATATTAAAATGTTTAGGTTAGAACGGGAGTGGGGGTTATAAGGGATGCCTGAAATAAAAATTCACGATATTTCATTGCCTATTTGTTTTTCGACAAACATGCACATAACACAATTTTTTACTTTGATATTTAGATTAACTTTTATTTTATACACATCTCCAGGAACAATGTGTAGAGCAAGTAATTTGCGTATAAGTATTGATACGCTCAACAATTCATTCCAACTTAAACTATGAGGTACCTCACCTGGAAAAAATCTATGTAAATCTATGTTAATATTTTGTCCTTAATAACTGAAATCTATGTATAATACACAGGAGACAGGAAATATGACAATTTGGAGGGCAGTGAAGACTTACATAAGAAATTAATTTTATTATTAACAAATGCCAACAAGAAGTATTAACCCTAAACACTGGGATGGGTAAATGTCAAAATATTGTGCAAAGTAAAGCCTTGCCAAAAAAATACCATCACCATTCAGCCTCAAATCAATCCCCGGGCGAAGCCGGGTATCTGAGCTAGTATAGATATAAAGATATAGGAAATCATTGATGTATTAATTTCAGTTGGTGCAACCTAGTTTCAATTCCGACTACTTAGATGGTATTGACACGTTTTTTTTTTACAATTTTATACAATATTGACACTTGGCATTCCTTGAATAATAACTTCTTCAAGGTGAAATTTCTCTTTCCTGTTACGTACTTACTCCTCTTGACAGTTTAAATTGGGATCTTTTAAAGTAGAAGTTTCTCATCTTGGGAAAGCAATTTTATTTTCTCATCCCTTTTTCGCTTCGCAAGACTAAAAGAGTTTGACGAGATTAAATCTCTAATGGTCAATTTATTTTATTTCTATTTTTACCTTCCCTAGAGATGATGTTTCTCCAGGTAGCACGTAGGTAAGACCTTAGTCGTGTACCAAGTTAAGTATACATTTTGATGCTCCTAGTTAGAAAAACATCATTCTTACATATCCTATATGTGCATATATATATATATATATATATATATATATATATATGAGTGTGTGTATGTGTGTGTTAGAGCTGTATATTTCGAATGGAATGCCCGATTGTCCTTGAAATTTAAAATATTATTTTCTTTTCATTACTTACAGTTTCAAGCTGGTTAACTATCCAAACTCTCTTTAGGGGATGGGAGATTTAAAAGAAGACATAAGCACAACGTAATATTAAATGCACAGAAAATGTGTATAGAGCACTTTCTGTGCGTCATAACACCAATACAATTTAGTATACATGGGAGGTAACTGTGACTTTGTTTTCTGATCTCCCTTAAAACTCTCTGATGTATATTATATATTTTGCTAGGTAACGGTCTAGATGTCCCGAGGCTCATTTGATCACTGCTTACTACGTATTCAGATTTTTCAAGTAAATATGAAGAATTGGTTAATGACTGATATCGGACGAGAAGTAAGCTCGGTCGGATATTTTCAGCAGATTTCGCTCAATAGAAATCAGTTATTGACGTTGTACTTTGACGCGATTTTTGCAAAAAAAAAATTCAAATGTCCAACGACCGATCCTACCAGGGAAGATGACACACACACACACATTTATATGGAGTTTGGTAACGATCAAACTCCATATTTAAACGTTTTATGTAACAATAAAGACCGGGTTCGTTAATGGCTGAAATCCGACCAGGGAGCTGAAAGGTGTCGGAATTTTGGAAATTCGAAATATCTGATCGAGAAATGATATATAGCCAATATTATTGAAAATTGAATGATGTTCTGTATATATAATTTCTGTATCCGTGAATATAAACCGAGACATTTTGGTTTTTTAGTTTTCAGCTTTCAGTAATCCCCGCTCTTACTGAAGTCATATATTTACTTTAAGCTGTAATATCATAAACCATTTCATTCCAAGGTTAATTACCAAATATGGTTTTCATTGAACGTTTTCTTTTTGTGATACATGCAAATATGTTGTGATGACGCCATCAAATAAGATTTTCCGTTCTCTACTCGAAAATATTTGTTTTATGTATTTCATACCCGGTATTTATCCGTTTCAGTCAATACTAGTGATTGTATTTGTTACTGGCTGAAATCAGACCTGTAATAGTGGTGGTTTAGCGGGGGAATTCAAAAATTCCAAATATTTCCGTTAATACATATAGGATCGTAAAATGTTATAGAACCAATCTTGTTTAACTATTGATGGTGTACAATTGTTGTTCAATGCGTTTTTTCGTAACTCAAGTATTAACCGAGTCATTTGTTCTTTCTTATTTTCTGCCGACAGTGAGCTCTCCTTTCTTGTTATACCAGCAGGAAATCTGCTTAGTTTATGCAGTTTCTGCGTTACGGTCTTTTTACTACGATGCCCAAAATCCAGTTCTTTCTCATGTTAATACAATTATTATTTCGCTCTGTGGCTTAATTCCAGTCAGCGTTTAACTTTTCACATCGTCCCGGCTTCCATCAACCTCGTTTTTTACCATCCTTTTAAAATCAATAACATTATTAACTAATTGCTAATCCAATTAACTCTCTATTGATTGAAATTCAAATTGGAAGAACTTGCTTCATGAATATTCATAGGCTTTACCGATGCTCCGGTTGTACAAGACCCGTTCGTTAGGAAGGATTTGGGAGGCTTTCCGCCCTCTTGTACCATATGTGATTTATCTTTGGCCGAGGCATTATCATTGGAGCATTGCTGAATGAGAACGAGTACAAGGAAAAAACAACTTATAAAATTTTTATGTCAGCAACCCTTCCTCCTTCGAATCATTACTGAAGTTCATACTATTGGCTACTGTAATTATAGCTCTGCAGTATTATGAGTCATTTACGAATAACACGTACATTCTACTTAGGTTTTATTAAAATATTTATGTGAAAATGCAAACGAGGATGAACAACAGGACGAGAGCACTTTTATTCTTCTGAATAGTAACAGATACGTTGCTTAATTTCCACTGTTGTAGAATTATATTCTAATAAAAGAATTACATGGTTGATAACCGGCGCGCCGTTGGTTTTATTCCTATTTAGTTCTGATTGAATTTAGTATAACAGAAATTCCCTGAGTAAATATAAAAATTGTCTTGCAGGACTTTTCTTATTTATTTCTTTTCTCATTAAATAAAATCCTTACTCCCACCCAGTCTAGTGTTAACTTTAGATAACCCTTCCTTTAGCCATAGTAGAAAAAGATGGGCATTAATAAATAATAATAATAAAATCTTTCAAGTCTATTGTACTTATAACGGCAGGATGAGAGATGCTGGCTGCTTCAGAGAACACACAGAGCCACAATAATGTAGCTAAGGTATATCACTAAGGAATTTTAAAGAAACTTGGTATGGTGGACAGGGAAGTCCTATATTATTACTATAACTCGCAAAAATTAATTGAAACGAATAACATAAGTATGTATTTGGATGAAGCCATACTAGCCAACCATACTGGTCATCATAACAAGCAGGACATTCTCATCATTAATAAAGAAAATAAATCAGCGGATATCATTCATATTTCCGTGCTAAATGATGAGAATTTCCGTAAAACAATATTGGAGAAATTGTAAAAATATCTAATCTTAGCTGCAGAATTGAAGGATCTGTAAAATTAGTATCAGCCTGACTTACTGCCATTGTTATTTTTAGAAACGAACGCTTTTCTAAAAATTCGGTCAAAAGTACAAAATGTATAAATTTATATGTGACGAGATAATTAGGCAGTAACAAAATTCGATATTATTAGATACTGCTAGGATAGTAAGGAAATTCCCTTAATACCCAATAAAGTGACCTTTTTTGCCTGTTGGATAAATATTATCCCGGTAAAAAGATATCCAGGCAACTGAGAATAACCCCCCCCCCCGCCATAATAATAATTTATTTCTTGGTTGTTACTCATAAATATCATAAAATACTGCAATACCAAATCCCCCTCAAATGACAATCTTTGGCTCACCAGCTCTTGAAAGGTCAGGCCATAAGACATTATTGTGGCATCTATAAAGCCAAAATAACCTCTACTTTATTTATGTTACCAGTCCATGGTCATCTTGCTGGTTAACTCTCGATGGGGACGTGATTTTTTTAAACATACTCCATATTCACGTTTTTAATAATTATTTTATTCATTTTTTGATAGATTGGTACAAAAAAAATAACCAGAAGTGATTTTTCGGCTCATCTGAGGCCGGTCTGGCAGTGAGGACGTTTACACGCTAGGGCTATTTGTTATATACTATTATTATTATTATACTAATCCACTAGTGTTAAAATGTTTTCCATTTTTTTATCTATTTTCTCGGAAATAACAAACCATTTAGTTCATAACATCATTAAAAAATAAACATTTAAATCACTTATATACTCTATTAAAAGCTATTTCTCTTTTTTAATATATGGTAAAGAAAATTTCATAAAGAAAACCTAAATGGACTAAATGGAATCTAACCTTAATGGACGGTTTTTGTAACGTACAATAATAAAACGGAAGTAAGAAGTCCACTATAATTTATAAAAAAAAAAAAAAACAAAAATTTACACTAGTCGAAAAATAAAAAGATGAACACCAAATAAGAAGTCTTTGAATAAATAACAACAAACGAATTGAAGCAGTTTACAAAAAAACGACAGAGCACTAATAAACACAACTGCGAGGGTACGCCATTAATTTTCACACTAAACTAAAAGGTAATTGTGAGGTTGCTCGCAGTGTACCCACTTTACAATTAGAGCAATTATTTTAGTTTAAATAGTTTATGGCAACACTGCCACTGAGACTAGACGACAGCTAGTGGGGCTAGGTTAGAGTTGTTATGCAACCTGCCCAAGCTGCTACATAACTTTTTTATAGTACTGTTTTAAGTTGTGTCTTTTTGTTAACATTTATTTCTAACATTACAATGGAACTTAGAAACAAGTAACACAACCATCTGTCATTTGTAATCTAAATATTTGAAATATAGAACTTAACGGGAGAGGAAAATAATAACACTATTTAAATCAAAACGTTTTCTATTATTTTTAAGCAGCATATTTTATAAAAGTTTGTTATCATGTACCCAATATTAGTTTTTAGGGCCTCATTTTTTTCATCTCTGGTACTGATGGACTTTGAAGAAAGTTTTATAAACCTTTTCTTGAGTAAGAGTTCATTTCTCTTCTTTGCAAATGGTAATAACTAATAGTCTTTCTTTTACGACTCACCAAGCCATCCTATTGCAACGAAGGGCAACTTCTATCCCCAATATTTTTCATCTTGCCCTAAAAAAGAAAAAAAACTTTGTAAAATTGGTTGGATATGAAGATCTGCATAAGGAATGAGAAAGTCTTTCTTATTTGAGTAGAGTTAGAGGGATAATTTGTTATCGAGCGGTTTGGATATAAGAGGCTGCTAATATCGAAAAGGCAGAGCCTGGAAGGATGTGGGATGCTGGAGCACAAAGGAGCGCCTGATGACGTCGGCATTCCCCAATAATGAAGTCTTTGCAATATGCCAAGGAAACTTCGTCCCTCTGCAAAGAGGGTCAGCACAAGCCATTCTCTTAGACTCCGATTATCTGGGGGAAAAAAATTTCCCATCATCGTTTTCCCCGTTTGTCCAATGAATATACATTTGTGGGTCCGTAATAATGAATGGTAACGTCCATGAATGCGGATTGGCAGATATAATTTGAATTTCAATGATAGTTTTATTGTTTATATTATTTTTTTATGTATTAGAAATACGCTGTTATGCTTAGAATGTTAGGGGCTTCTTAACTAAGCACGGAGCTGATATGACACACCACTTATCTAATCTCATATGTTCTATATTTATGTATATAAATTCGATGAGTAGAAGACAAAATGTAAACAACAACAATTGTGGAGCATCAATAGTTTAACAAGATTGGTTCTATGACATTTTTCGATCCGACTTTTAATAACTAAGATAGTTTGAATTTTTGGAATGGCTCTTCCTCTAAGCCCTCCCCTCATATTACCTGTCCGATTTCCACCTTTAATTTTAATAGTGGTGAATAAATGGTTAAATATCGAGTGCGATTTAAGAGCATAAAATCTGAATTGATAACGTTATCACACAATCTACTTGCATGAGAGGATACGCAGGTTCAGGATGGGCTATCTGGTAGGTTACCACGATTTTCCGCTCAGGATGCCAAGGATTTTATTTAGTTGGTACATAAATAAATTCCAATTACTCAGGCGGGAAACGAATCCACTACTCTAGGCTTACCAAGGAAATAAGCGGATATATTATGAAACATTTTATTCAAATGTGCATAGTTAGATTGCAACGAATTGTTAGAAAATAAAACTTCTATTAATGAGACACCCCATGAACTAAAATGAATGAGAAATTAATACTAAAAAATTGAAAATAAAGTAAATAAAAAAACATTTTTAAGTTAAACGGTTTTATTGAAAAACAATACAGATATAAATTAGGCGTAATAATCCCAGTAGTTTCTAGCCCCAAAAAACAGTTTGACCTAACCTCTAAAACCTATTCACGAGGGACGAATAGTTATGGGAACGCCGCCAGAGCTCTCGGCGGAAAGTCCGAACATACTCCTATGACCACACGCAAATACAAATGCAAATATCTCGGTTAATATTCAAGATACAGAATAAATGTATAGAACAGTATTTATAGTAAATTTAATTTGCAATAAGATTTACTCTATACAACTTGATCTTCCTTTTTACATAAAATTTAATTCCGATTTGGTAAAGATAACAAGAGTTGCGACCGCTAGAGCGTTAACAGACAATACCACACACACACACACACACACACACACACACACAATATATATATATATATATATATATATATATATATATATATATATATATACAATTTTGAACGGACCTCATTTTCGTCATCTCCTGGGTAGGATCGATGGACATTTGAAGAAATTTTTCGTAACTAGCATCATGAGTACGACCTCAATAGCTGATTTCCCTTAAGGGTAATCTGCTAAAACAATACAGATATAAATTAGGAAGGAAATGTACTAAAGGCTAAAACATAATTCTAGGTAAGTAAGTACCAGTCTCCCCATCACCCTATGGATCAGACAAATAAATAAAATCGTGGAGCGTGTGAAATTTCAATCAACATTCAACCATTCATACGAATATAAATGCTATTAACATTCAGTAACGTGCAATTCAGGTTACGCTAAGCCCCAAGATTTAATTTATTTGTCTGATCAATACCCTGATGAAGTAAGTGGTGTGACGACTGCTACCTAGGACCTAGGATTATTTTTTTTAGGTTTGGTAGTTTTTCTTCGTAATTTTTTTTTTCAATAAACCCGTTTAACTTAAAAATGTTTTTTTTTTTAATATATTTTTTTTAGCAGATTTCTCTTAAGGTAAATCAGCTATTGAGGTCGTACTCATGATGCGATTTTCGAAAAATGTCTTCATCTGTCCATCGATCCTACCCAGGAGATGACGAAAATGAGGTCCGTTCAGAACTATATACATATATATTTGTGTGTTAAAACTCTAGCGGTCGCCATTTTTGTTTAATCGTCACCAAACTCGATATTTAATCGTTTTATGTAAAAAGAAAGATCAAATTCGTTAACGGCTGAAATCGGAACAATGGGAGGGGGGCGGTTTAGAGTGGAGGAATTTGGAAAATTCGAAATATCTCCCTTACAATACGTCGGATCGAAAAATTGTATAGAAGCAATCTCATTGCAAATTAAATTTACTATAAATATTGTTCTTAACTGAGATATTTGCATTTTTATTAAGTGAGTCCGTATTACCAACGAGATGAGATCGGCTGAGGTCGGTTCTCTTCGTTTCCGCCGAAGGCTAATTCGGGCGTTTCCATAACTGTTTGGCTCTCGTATGGAGATTTCTCTATTGTATAACTTCACGTGAGAAGTTAGTCTGCTTAGTTTACACAGCCACTGCGGGACAGACTTTCTTATTTTATTCTGGGTATGTAACTTTTACAATTATTCTTAACAGTATAATTATAAAAGGCGCATCCTCCAGAAAGAGGATGGTTATGTTTGATAAGAATATCATTTATCTGTAGGTTTTCTCAGAGACCATTGTTCTGTCCAATTCGACCACTTTACAGGGTTGTGTGCTTACTGATGTACTGCTCCATTTCTCAAAATATGCTACTAATTCATAAATGATGCATGATAATTTAAGGGCGACGCCAGGGGTACAGTATAGGGAGCACTCCACAACCCGGTACTCTGTTCGCTACTTGGCCACTGTGATTAAATACCTTGTAGTGGCAGGTCGGTGGTTACAAAGTTAACACTTAGTCTAGCTCCACACTGAATATATTACACTGAATATTAGGCTCACATACTCCGATCAATAGAGGCATAACCTTAATATACTTCATTATTAATTTTCATCTATAATCACTTACACGATACATAATTTAAATCAAAATTAAATGAAAACTAACAGGACAACTAACTATTACATACCTATATATAAAAAAAAGTCCGTCACCCAGGGGCTGCTTAAACTAAGCAGATTTCCCACGTGAAGTTTTACAATAGAGAGATTTCACGAGAGCCGAACAGTTACGAAAACGGCCGAAATGGCTTTTGGCGGGAAACTCACTCTCATCCGTTATCCGCCCATATTTAATAAAAATTCAAATATCTCGGTTAATATTCAAGATAGAGAATAAATGTAAATAGCAATATTTATAGTAAATTTAATTTGCAATAAGATTGATTCATTACAAGTTTTCGATCTAACTTATAGTAAAGGAGATATTTAGAATTTTCAATGATCCTCCCCTCTAAACCCCCCATCCCACTGGCCCGATTTCAGCCATTAACGAACTGGATCTGTCTTTTTACATAAAACGTTTGAATATCGAGTTTCGTAACGATCAAACAAAAATTGCGACCACTAGAGCGTTAACAGACAATATGTATATATATATATATATATATATATATATATATATATATATATATATATAATTTTGAACGGACGTCATTTTCGTTATCTACTGGCTAGGATCGATGGACATTTGAAGAAATTTTCGCAAATCGCCTCATGAGTACGACCTCAATAGCTGATTTCCCTTAAGGGAAATCTGCTAATAACGTACTTTAGGCAGAAGTAATGAAATGACACTGGTGACTTGATTGATCTAACGCACTGAAAATTAAAAAATTGCAAGTACCTCATAATATTGAAGGTAGAGGGAAATCGTAAAACTTATTGAAAAAATCAACTATATTAATTTCAGATTACTTTAACATTTTCGATCCGTCTCATAAAAATGGAGATATTTTGAATTTTCTTTTCATTTATTTACTTAAGCCGCTACAAGAGCGATTAATCTTTAAACAAGAGAGAGAATGAATGTACAAAATTAAATTAATATTACAAATGCACAAAATAACTGTTACAATGCACAAAATTATCCTTAAAATACTAGTAAATTTGCAACAAAAAAAACTAGAAAGAGGTAAACTGAAAGGAGGTAAATATGTAATAATCTTTTACAAATACTTTGCTTACTATGAAACATTTTACATAATGATATCTTATAAATTGATGCAGTCACATCATATGTTAAATTATACAGTCTCAGAGAGTTGCCCGAGGAATTGTGTTGTATCCATTCACACACCCATACATACGCGAGCGTACACACGCACACGCACACGCACACGCACACACACACACACACACACACACACACCTATAAGTACACCAATTTAATAGCTTTTATACTTTATCAAATTATCCATTATTTCCTAAATACATAAAAAGATCATGTATGTATATATTGGCTACTAGATTTTTACTTGCTAGTAGTTTGCATAAATGTCTGGACCATGGCTACGTTATTACTAGTGCGCTGTCAGTTAATATGTGTTTTACAGCCAACGTCCTGTTGCAGAACCGTCGTAAAGGTTCATTTTCCCTTCACTGCGACATATATGTCCATCACACTACATATAGGTTCATTTTGAGTTTTTGATTGTACTTATCCTGTAACCCCCTCTATCTTCTTCGATGAAAACAAAGTGTATTATTTAAGCATGAAAGAAGATACTTTTTCTGTAATTGTTGAATAATGGTAACATTACTAAACTGAAATATGCAAAAACTAAATAAACATTTCACATAGAGTAGTTAATATTAAAGTAAAAATAAAAGTGTATAGAAGAACAATTTTAGTAAATTAAACTATCGATGAGATTGATTAAATTATGTTATATATATGTCTCATAATAACGCAGATATTTTGAATTTAAACTTTCCCCTCCATCTTGCCTCCCGCCGTCCGATATCAGGGATTAACACGAGCTTGAACTCCTTGAATTTTCGAATAAAATGGCAATCAACAGAAAATTAATTTTATAATTAATATACTTATGTATGTATGTATATATATATATATATATATATATATATATATATATATATATACTAGCTCAGATACCCGGCTTCACCGGTATAACCGTGCGTGAAACGGTTAGAAACAAAAAGACACCAAAGAAACAAAATGCAGTTATGGTGTCTATGACATGTGAAATGAAAACGTTATCGTGCAAAATTCGCGAAAAAATCAATGTACAGACAGATGGCATGACAATTTTTATATACTATATAAAATATATATATATATATATTTATATATATATATATAGACTTATTATTTTAGCGGTGAAATTTTTAAATAAATAAAAACTTTTGTGAATATAATTTAAAATATTTATTATAGTTCAATTATAGATTGGCCCCAGTTAGCTTTACAGAACTTTCTTGGTTATTGATTTTACAAATTACCATATCGGTTAAGGCTAACAAGCTTTTTTTTTCTAAAAGTATTTATTTTGACTTAGGAAAATAATTTTGAACTTAGGTTAGTACTTATGGAATCAAGGGAAATCATATATGACGTAGATATAAACTGCTAATAACTATTAATTAAAATAGCCCTTATTAGCAAATTTCCCTTAAGGAAAATCGTACTCATTAAATGATCGTACTCATGACGCGATGTACTAAACATTTCGTCAAATTTGTATCAATCCTACCCAGGGGATGACGAAAATGAGATCTGTTCAAAATTATATATATATTTATATATATATATATATATATATATATATATGTATATATGTGTGTGTGTTTGTGTGTGTGTGTGTGTGTGTGTGTGTGTGTGTGTGTGTATGTGTGTGTGTGAGTGTGTGTGTGTGTGTGTGTGTATTTGTCTGTTAACGCTCTAGCGGTCGCAATTTTTGTTTGATCGTTACCAAACTGGATATTTCAACGTTTTATGCAAAATGACAGATCATGTTCGTTATTGGCTGAAATTGGGCCAGTGGGAGGGGGGGGGTTTAGAGGGAGGATTCGAAAATTCGAAATATCTCCGTTACCATACGTCGGATCAAAACATTGTATTGAACCAATCTTATTGCAAATTAAATTTACTATAAATATTTGTTTTTAAAAAAAAAAAAGTAAAAAAAAAAAAGCATTCATGTTGCATTCCCTTCACGATCTTGAATATTAACCGAGGTATTTTGCATATTATAATATTTGTAAAGAACGGAAGCGGACGAAATGAGGTCGGCTAACTTCGGGTCTAGTCGATTCTTGGAGTTTCAGGAGGTAGGGTCAAAAGCTATTTGCCGTTTCCGGTGTGGTGGTGTGTGGGGGGTTAGTTGTGGGTCCGATTATCCGTGCCGTAAACTGATTCGACTCTCTTGAAATTTCTCTATTGTAAAACTTCACGCTTAGTTTATGCAGCTCCTGCGTGACGGACTTTATTTTTACCATTGCAGAGGCCCAGGAGGGCGAAACGTCTGTCCTAAAACAACATAATAAAGAGTTTTGATGAGATCCATAAATCTTTGCTCCCTAAAAATACTTTTATTGATCTCACTTTGGATAAGGTGCAAATTTATTTTCCTTTTTGCATTAAAATTATATATGTATATCTGGTGTTTACATCATTCTAATGAAATCACTGATGATTTTTCCTGAGATGCTGGGCCAATCAGCAAAAGCAGCCTGGCGACATAAGAAAATTCGCTAGGCTGCTCAGCTTCGGACTGCGCGAGGAATTAAATTCAATGGATCCGAACAAAATGGTCGGTCTACCACAGAATATTTATTGGTGTAATACTTTTTCGTTCCTTTACTCAGACATTTCCAGTCCACAGATCTGAGGCCTCTACTGCTCTGGATGCACTTATAATCCGTCCAGCATTGGGACGGAGATATCGTCTATCACTTTCAAATGAAATAATTATGGTTTATATTTCTTTATTCGGATTCTCGTGATGGTATACCAAAGGTACATATTTGTGCCCAACAACAGACAAATAAAAAAATATCATTGGAAAATATCATGTAATAGGCTGTAAGGGAACACTTCTTATTGACTTGAAGGAAAAACTTTGCCAAAGACATCCAATAACTTCTTTCTTCTTATTCAGTACCCAATATTGTTATAAGACCTTCATAGTTTAATGGCAAGGGTCGCCAATAAAAACACAATTCTTTCCCAGTCAACTTTTTTCACAATTCCCTACATGTTTCGAGGCTTAACGACCACCTCTTCGTGGGCCATTCAGTTCTGAAGTGTTCGTTCTCTCTTACATTCAGTGATACAGTCCCCTCTTTACTGGGGAGGTCGTTGATACGGAAAAAATATTATGTAGTTCACTGAAAGGAAACACTTCTTATTGACTTGAAGGAAAAACTTTGCCAAAGACATGTAATGAATTATTTATATGTTTGTCAACTCTCAAATCAAAAATATTCTTTAGTTCTTTCTCTATTCCGTGTAAACCCAACATCACTAGAATCGTTACATTCCTCTTCAAACCAGAAATGAGAGACCGCACAGACGGAAAACTTTGTTATATGAGTCGAAACAATACTCTCATAACAAATTTATAAATCAAATTTAGGGAACTTTTGATTCATGTTGAACATTGAATGTTTCTCAAAAGGTCTGGAGACCTCCCTCCTTCACACACCTAAGAATAGGGTCATTTTTGCTTTAGCAGATTTCCCTTAGGGAACTCTTACTCATATCCTATTAGGAATAAGCTGTTATATAATGGACTACTTCATCGGAAGGTTAAATACCATATATTGTTTTCTTTGAACTTTTACTTTGTGAGAAAAAATGCTCGATGACGTCATCAATTAATATTTTTCGTACTTTACGCAAAAATGTTTATTTGATCTGATGGACACTTGATATTTAACAGTTTCAGTCTACACTAAAGATTAAATTTGTTATTTGGCGGAAATCGGACCAGGAATACGTTTAGAGGGGGGGGGGTCGAAAATTCAAAATATCTGCGTTATTATGTGCCGGATCGTAAAATATTATTAAACCAACCTTGTTAAACTATTGACGCTCTGCAATTGTTGTTCTATGCATTTTATTCGTTATTCAAGCATTAATTGAGTTATTCTTATTTCCTTGATTATTGCCTTCAGATTATTATGTTCTACGACATTATTCGATCTGATGTCTTAGAACGGAGATATAGTACATAACTTTCAAATGGAATCATTTTAAATAAAGTGCATTGAAACATTTTGGTTATTTCATTTAGTAAGGAAGTTGTTTTGTATGTGGTATGCATATCTTTCCTCCTGAAATAACTTAATTAACCGGCCATTTTTCACTTGTTATAAGTTTTTGAACACAAAGTTTTAATATGGACTTACTTCAATAATGTTTTAGGGGGGTTTAGAGGGGAGGATTTTCGAAAATTCGAAATATCTCCGTTACTATACGTCGGATCGAAAAATTGTATAAAATCAATCTTATTGTCAATTAAATTTACTATAAAGATTGTTATATACATTTATTCTCTATCTTGAATATTAACCGAGATATTTGCATTTTTATTAAGTGTAACGGACGAGCTATGGTTCCCGCCAAAAGCTAATTTCTGCAACTGATCAGCACTCGTATGGAGATTTCACTAATGTATTACTTTACGTGGGAAATCTGCTTAGTTTACGCAGCCCCTGCGTGAAGGACTTTTTTTAAGTTGTAATATGTTTTTTTACTAGTATTTTAATTTCAATTTTATTTTTTATTCTTCGCTAGTGTTACTTTGTATTTGCTGAATGATCGAAGTGCTTTTTTTTACTTGATATTCAAAGATTTTTTTTTGTGTCAAAAGACATTAGAAGATGGAGCTGGTGCTCTGTCAGTGCAGCTGGTATAAGTGCATTGTAGAGGCCTATTTTGTACGACCCGATTGATTCGTTCCTCTACAATACAGCTTCTCTGGAAGGAAATGAAATATGTTAAATTATTAAATGTGGAGAGTGGAGAATGAGGGTTGTAGGTGTATATGAAGAAGGGAGATATGGTTACATGGTCATAGAGGGCGCTGGGGGTTGCGTAGCTTCGTAGGGGTGGATGCGAGGGTTTGGTAATTGTAGCATCTGAGAACGGCATGCTTGTCACGTACTTACCTTCCTACAACCGTCAGCCACCGTTTCAACGTAATCGCTGTCTTTCTGCACCCACGACATCTTGTTATTTTCCCCCATATACTAATTCATAACCGTAGAAATAAAAACTAGATTGCTCTCTGTTTAAATATTTGTTATAACTTCGTACACTTATAATGTAAATATTGTTTTATCATTTTTACTTCCTTGTGTAGGTTAAGGCGTTGGTCTTAATCCCACTAGGTAAACGATGAGTCGATTCTCACCTGGGTTATAGGAACTTATAAAATAAACTCCTTAGCCCCACCGTGGCTTTGAAAGATAACCTAATCATGACTTCCATATTTGCCTTTGTAGCTTAAAGTTGGCATTAACAAATAACAATAACAACAAATCCCTTGTACGAAGTAAAGGAACTACTGCAATCATGAACATTTTCAATACTCAGAACACATAGGAGTTATACTTTTGGACGCTTCATCGACCCTTTGTTTGTATTCGTGTACAAATCTCTCATAGAACAAAACCTATTGGACTGTTTTGCCATCGTGGTGTACAACCCATATTTTAATAAAGTCCGTCATTCAGGGGCTGCAAAAACTAAGCAGATTTTTCAGGTGCTGGTATACTGCACTACTGATCTCATTTCACCACATAGTCTCTACTTATATGAAAAAATCCGAAGAGTAGATGGGGGGGGGGGTGGTTACTTATCGCAGAAAACAAAAAAGTGAGAATAATATTTGAGTTTCCAAAAACTGCATAGAGCAACATTTGTAGGAAGTCAAAAGTTTAAAAAGATTGGTTCTATAACATTTCAGGATCCGACTCATAAAAACGAAAATATATTGATTTTTTTAATTCCACCCCTCTCTAAACCACAAATAAGATCTTTAGTGTTGACGAAAACGGCTAAATATCGAGTGTGATATAGATCAAATAAACATTTTGGAGTAAAGAACGAAACAGCTTAATTGATGTCGTCATCGCAGGACGTATTTGCATGTGTCTCACAAAGTAATAGTTCAATGAAAACCATATTTGGTATTTAACATTGAATTGAAGTGGTCATGATAGTCGCATGAGTAGGAGTTGGGGTAGAACATTGCATTTTCAATAAAATTGATTCTATATGGTTTTTCCGTTCCGATGCATAACGACGGAGATTTTTCCAAATTCTCCCCCTCTAAACCCCCATTCCCACTGGTCCGATTCTTTTAGCCGTTAACAAACTTTATCTTCATTTTTACATAATACATTTAAATATCGAGTTTGGTAACGATCAGACAAAATTGCGATCACTAGAGCGGTAACAGACATAAATATAATTTTTAACGAACCTAATTTTCTTCATCTACTGGGTATGATTGAGAGACATTTGTGAACATTTTTCGAAAGTCGCGTCATGAGTGCAACATCAATAGCTGGTCTATCTCAAGAGAAATCTCCTAAAAGTAACTAAGGTTCATAAATGCTTTTCACAGTTCGCTTTCATGGACCACATTATATCCTTTACTAACATCAAGGGTGCTTTCATTCCCAGGAGGAATTATTCAGTTGCTGAAGGAAGGTCAAAACGGAAAATTTCGTTGAAACGTTTTCGCAATTAAAATACCTTCTTTATTTCATAGAAGGATGAGAATAGAAAAATAACAAAATATCTTCTCCAATTATACTATAAAAAATAAGTGTGTCTTTTGCTATGCATCATAATTTTGTGTTACACTCTAACGACCTTAGAATTAGAATTGATTTTTTGGTCTTCCAACGATCTAGAATGGCAAAAGGACATGTTCCATGATCATTTATTTTTAGTTATAATTTCGTTAATATAGATTAATTGCTTCATTCTACATCAAAGAACTCTTAGCTTCCCTAACGGAGCACAGTTTATTTGTTTCAAAGGAGAGGCAAGTGACGTTTATGGCGTTTTGTTAGAATTCAAAGCAGTTCAGATAATTATGTTACTAAAAAGGAAACTCAATCAGTCTATGTTGGCTCTCAGTTGGCTTTGTTCTAATTACTCTGGTTCTGAGCCAAGATAATTAGTAAATGGAGTTAAGTCATTATTACTGTGAATCCTCGCTTGGGATTCTCTCGACATGTATTTAAATTTATTTACACTGTTTTTGTTTGCCTTTTTATTTTTTTTTTGATTCTCTCTCAATTTTATCGAATTCAATTCAAATACACTATGTTTTTAGCTTTGAGTGCATCTGCACATAGTGCTGCCCTATTTTTAAAGCGCTAAATTATTGATTCCTGAGAAGCCGTCGTGTCTAGGGACAATTGAGTTCGTTTAAACTATATCTCGTTTATATCCACTGGTTTATATGTTTTTCTATTCTTTTACTTTTGAAAAATGTGTTGTTTTTTATCATAGATATTGTAAATGTATTTTTCTAATTGTGAATAGAACACTGGAAATTCAGTGCTAAAAAAAAATAACTCCTCTTATATGACTAATTTCTCTTTGTTATATGTTTAGAGTTTTATTAAGTGTATTACAAAATTGTTCTAAATATTAATTGATTATATATAGTTATTAAATTCATTTATTTTCTAAAGTATATTTATGTATTTTGTGTGCTTAAAACTAATTAACAGTCAACTTCTGCTTAGAATGCCACTTCAAGACTGACTGCAAATGCTGAGTTGTCGGGGTATGTACAGGTTACTACTCTTTTCTGGTCAGAATGAAAGTAAGGATTTTATTTAGCGAGTTCCACACTGTTCCTATACTATGCTGATGAGTTTACACTACACTTTATTATCTATTTTCCCCCAAAAACGCAAGCGTGAGTAAAGTAAAAAAGTCCGTCACGCAGGGGCTGCGTAAGCTAAGCAGATTTCCCACGTGAAGTTTTATAATAGATATATTTCACGAGAGCCAAGCCAATTAAGGAAACGGCCGAACTAGCTTTTGGCGGGAAAGTAACTCTAGTCCGTTAGGCTCCGAGATTAAATTAAAAACAATTCAATCTCAAAAAAAAACAACAAGAACACAATATATGGACTTACCTTTAATGATAGCAGCGCTCTGAACACTTATTACAACAACACTAAATAGTACCACAGAATATCTATTATTTGTAAGACTTAATACTGCAGTGAATATTAAATAAACAAATAAAGGGCAAGTCAAATGGTAAGAACTTTCCTGATAGCAAACAATCTAAATTGTAAACAATCAGGTTAGCGAGCTTTTACCGGAAATAAAAGCAATTACGGGAATATATTTGATTATAAGTTTTAAATTTTATTCATAACTATTTATTATATCTAGTACTGTAATTAATAATAAACCAGAATAATTTTAATCACAACCATTCCAAATTTAGGAATCCGGTAAGAATATAGAAGGGGGGGGGGGGCAAAATACGATTAAGACGGTTAAGGGATTATCACATGATTCAGGAACAAGCAGGTTAGCCAGCGAAGGTTTACAATAGATAAATATACATACAGGTAACACTTCCGAGAATATTAGTGAATAATTACACACGGCAATGAGAAATCTTTCAGTGAATTTACAATATAAGTTAATAGTCCCTACAACGTAATTCGGCTGGATTGTAAACAAACAGGTTAGCCAACCTTGTAGTGTAGTATCGATAGGTAGACCGGAAAAACAAACAATTAAACAAATTTATCTGAATATAAAATATTAATTTCATTGGAAACTATTTTCTATAGTTAGTGGAGTAATTTGAAATGAATCAAAATAATTTCTATCTCAATCACTCAGATTTTTGTAGTCCAAGAAAAAAAGGGGGGGGGGGGGGTCAACAGAACGTATTTGTTTGTACCTCGTAAAATAAAGCTTCGTTGAAAACAATATTTTGTATTTAACCTAATAATGAGGTGGTTCATTAGATATCAGCTTATTATTAATATGTCCCTAGTAGGAGTGGGCGTTTACTGAAAGCGGAGCTCATGACAAAAAATACAAATATCTCGGTTAATACTCATTATACGGAAAATATGTATAGAACAATTTTTATAGTAAATGTAATTTGCAATAAAATTGATTTTATAAAATTTTTCGATCCAACGTATAGTAACGGAGATATTTCGAATTTTCGAAAATCCTCCCCTCTAAACCCCCCCTCCCACTTGTCCGATTTCAGCCGTTAACGAACTTGATCTTTCTTTTTACATAAAACGACTAAATTTCGAGGTACGTATCGATCAAACAAAAATTGCGACCGCTAGAGCGGTAACAGACAAATATATATATATATATATATATATATATATATATATATATACAGTTTTGAACGGACCTCATTTTCGTCATCTACTAAGTAGGATCAATGGATTTGAAGAAAAATGTCGAAAATTCCGTCATGAGTACAACCTCATTAGCTGATTTCCCTTAAGGGAAATCTGCTAAAACTTAAAATTTACCCGAAGACTTTTTTATTTTACATACCATTTTATATATGTACCAAATAATACTGTTTGGGGAACCAAACACGAAGCTGTTTTGTAGAAATAGCACACAGTCATAAAACATGATAGAAAGTATGTTTAAAATCTCCAACCACAAACATAAATATTTCGAGAAGAGCATATAATTTTTAAGAGAAAAAAACTCATTTCCGCACTACCCGAATGAATAAAATCTGTGAAATTGAATCCTTGGTTCCAGTAATGTCCTCGAGAAAAGGGCACTGAAGATGAAGCGTATGCTCTGAAAGCGCTCTGTCACAGCGAATAAACAACTGTTAAGGTACGAGGCCTTTCTTTTCTTACCTGAGATAAATTAAAGAAGTCCATGTATACACAATATGAATGCTACCAAAAATGTTCAATTATTAAATAGAACTACAAAATCTCTGTCACAAAAATTGGTAAACCAAATAATTTATGATGAGGCACACTGTCTCATCAAGTTGGAGGCAAGTTTTTCATCATTTATAAAGAATGTCATCCTTTATCAAATCTAAGATAGATAACAAAGCTTGGCAATAAATTAAAAAAGTCCGTCACGCAGGGGCTGCGTAAACTAAGCAGATTTCCCATGTAAAGTTTTACAATAGAGAAATCTGCATACTGGTAACACAATACCACCGTGATTAAATACAAACGGTAATGAGAAATCTTTCAGTTAATTAAAATAAATTCCCAACTGAAACGGCTTCTGAATTTGTAAGAATAATTTATATTTTAATAACTCAAATTTTAGTAGTCCAAGAACTAAAGAAGGGGGGGGGGCGGATGAACAGAACGTATTTGCATAAATCTCACAAAGTAACGAAGGTAAGGTAAGGATAGAAACGACAGGTAAGGTTAGAAGAAGCTTCCACCTGAGCCGAGTACTGGCGGAAATGGCCGACCTAATCCGAACTATACCCGACCACAGACTTCACAAAAATGCAAATATCTCGGTTAATATTCAAGATAGAGAATAAATGTACATAAAAATAGTTATAGTACGTTTTATTTGCAATTAGATTGATTCTGTACAATTTTGCGATCCGACTAGTAGTAACGGAGATATTTCGAATTTTCGAACATCCTCCCCTGTAAACCCCCCCTCCCACTGGTCCGATTTCAGCCTTTAACGAACTTGATCTTTATTTTTACACAAAACGACTATCTATATATATATATATATATATATATATATATATATATATATACATATATAATATATATACACACACAGTTTTGAACGGACTTCATTTTCGTCATCTACTAGGTAGGATCGATGGACATTTGAAGAAAAATTTCGAAAATTCCGTCATGGGTACAACCTCAGTAGCTGAAATCTGCTAAAAGCATGTCATTTATTTAGAGTGTTAATAATATTGTTCAAAAAATTGATTACATATAAAAATTATTAAGTTCATTGATTTTATAAAATGAGTTTGTGTATTTTGAGTAAATAGCGTCCACTTATTGCAACTAAGGCTAATTGGAACAGATTATCTACAGGCTACCACCCTTTTCTAGCCAAGTAGGACTAAGGATTTTATTTAGTGAATTTCGTCACTAAATAAATTCCTTTGCCCAGGCGGGAATCGACCTCGTCATTTTAGGTTTACCATGTGAGATTAAGGTCAACGCTTTAACTAGCATGGCTAATCTGAGGCCCAGGAATGTATTATATAAGTATAAATGCTATTGAATAGTAGGTTACAGTAGACGTTAATAAATATTTCCCTGTTAATTAATAAATATTAACGTCCACTTTTTGCTACTATTGGTAATTGGGACGAGTTAACTACAGGTTACCACCATTTCTAGCCAGGACGGGACTAAGTACTTTATGTAACGAGTTTGTCATTAAATATCTTATTGCTCATACGGGAATCGAAGTAGATTTACCATGAGAGGTTAAGGCCAGTGATTAAGCTCACAAGGGCCCCTCGATAATAAATAACAACAGTATTTAAACATATGTAAATAAATTAATAGACATCAGTAAATGTTTTATAGAAACCCAATATTTTTGACGAATCCTATAATGTTTGTTAATATTTACTTAATGGAAACCTTTCATTTCGTTGGACTCTGTTAAACTTTGTTTATAATCATTAACAACGGAGATCAACAATATTGATATCAATTATAAACATTGTTCCTTTTCCTTCAGCCAACCTGGGATGAGGTCTTGACCGAGGGAGATAAAGCAGTGTTCCTGAGGGATACACTGACTAGCATTAGTTGTTGGTTCGATTCCGATTTGATCAAACATGACTTAGTATTGAGGCAGATGTGACCCCAGAGGCAGAGGTGGGGGTTGTGCTACAAGCCTGGAATACGTAATATAATATCCTTGTTTGCTCCCCTCCTTAACTTGTGTCTTCAATCTAATTGCATTTCCTCTGACGGTTAGTGGCGTCTCCAGACAACTCTACTCCTCAGACAACTTCTTTTGACTATTCGATACCCGCTCCTCTCCTATGACTCACACACTTGTTCTGTAATTGGAATGTGATCGGGTTTAACTCTTTAGATACCCTCAATGACTCAGTAGATAAAACAGAGGCATGCATATTAATAGGCAGATATTTATTGACTTTTACATGTATACAAGGTACCCTTGGTGTTAGTAAAGGATATTGTGTAACTAACTATGAAGTTCATTTATGAACCTTTGTTACTATTAGCATATATTGCAGGTTGTACTCATGGCACGATTTGCAAAATTATTTCGCAAATGCCCATCGATCCTGCCTATTAGATCAAGAGAATGAGTTCCGTCAAAAATTATAAATATATATATCTTTCTAACTCTGACCGGGGGGAGGTAGGTTTTAAAGGAGGAAAATTTTGAAAATTCAAAACATCTTTGTTATTATACGTCAGACCAAAAAATGTACAGAATCAAGTTTATTGTAAATGTAATGTTCTATAAATTGTGTTGCCTACATTCTTTCTGTAGCTCAACAGTTAACCAAAATATTTGCAGTTTTTAAGTTTCAGTCTTCATTAACCCCCCCCCCCTTTCTTGGTCATCGCAAATTATGAATAAGCAATATAGCATGAACTGTCTTATTTGAAGCTCAAAAACCAAATGATGTGTTTAAAAAATCTTTTCTAGATTGGGTAGATGCAAATACAATGAGATGATCCCAACCTCCTCGTCTTAAGTTCTTGGATAACTAAAATTGGAGTGGTTGAGATAAAAATTATTCTGATTCATTAAATTAGATGTAGTAAATAGTTTTAAATTAAATTGATACATTATATTTAGATAAATTTCAGTAAAATGTATTGTAAAGTTTCTAAATATTTTATTATAAAATTTCACGTGGGAAATCTGCTTAGCTACACAGGCCCTGCTTGACGGACTTTTTTAAGGAGGGCTTTAACTTACGGATTGTAACAATTAATGGTCATTGTAAGAACTCATTATAAAAAGTCCGTCACGCATGAGTATTTGCATGAATCTCGTATAATAAACGTCTCTGGAAAACAATATTTTGTATTTAAGCTTCGAATAATGTGGTTTATTATATAACAGAGTATTGTTTATGAAACGTGAGTAGAAGCGGGGGTTTAGTGAGAGCTGAAAACTGAAAAATGCAAATTTCTCGGTTAATATTCAAGATAGAGAATAAATGTATAATTAATTATATAGTACATTTAATTTTCAATAAGATTCACTGTATACACTTTTTCGATCCGACTTATTATAACGGAGATATTTCGAATTTTCAAAATTCTCCTCATCTAAACCCCCTTCCCCCTGGTCCGATTTCCGAACCGTTAACGAACTTGATCTTTCTTTTATATAAAACGACTAAATATCCAGTTTGGTAACGATCAAACAAAAATTGCGACCGCTAGAGCGGTAACAGACAAATATATATATCTATATATATATATATATATATATATATATATATATATATAAAATTGTAACCTCTGTCTGTACATTGATTTTTTTCGCGAAATTTCACGATAACTTTTCGTTTCACATGTCATAGACACCATAACTGCATGTTGTTTCTTTCGTGTATGTTTGTTTGTTTGTTTGTTTGTTTGTTTGTTTGTTTGTTTGTTTGTTACCTTTTCACGCATAAACGGCTAAACCGAATTTTATGAAACTTGGTAAGTATATTACTACTAGCCCAACTTAGACTTTAGGCTATATTAATATTCTCTGAGACGAACAGAAGTGGGGGTTATAAGGGAGACCTGAAATTAAAAATAGCTATATTTCGTTTCCTAATGCTTTTTTTGGCAAATATGCCCGTAACAAAAGTTGTTTATTTTGTTATTTAGAGTAACGTTTGTTATATACACTTTTGCCGTATACGGAAGTATAAATGAGTTATACGCTAAAAGCTATAGCGGGAGTCCACAATTTTATTTGGGACCAAAGACACAACCGAACTAAACCAAACTCGGTATCTGAATTAGTACTAACGCCTTCATTATAATAAGCTATACTAACATTTCTAGGGACGGGCAGGAGTGGGGGTTATAAAGGAAGGCCTGAAATTAATAATAGTGATATTTCGTTTCCTATTGCATTTTCGGCAAATATGCACATAACAAAAGTTGTTTATTTTGTTATTTAGAGAAACTTTTTTATATACACTATCATCGTATACCGAAGTATAAAGGCGTTATATGCTGAAAATTATAGCGGGAGACAACAATTTTATTTGGCACAAAAGACTCAACCGAACTAAATAAAACACTCAGTATGTGTATTAGCACTAACGCCTTCCTTATAATAAGTCATACTAACATTTCTAGGGACGGGCAGGAGTGGGGGTTATAAGGGAGGCCTGAAATTAATAATAATGATTTCCTATTGGGGTTTCGGCAAATATGCACATATCAAATGTTGTTTATTTTGTTATTTAGAGAAATTTGCACAACACTTCATTTTAATATGAACTACCAGGTATCTCTCCTGAAAAAATTAATTCAAATGTATGTCAATATTTTCTCCTTATTAATTCAAATCTATGCATAATGCACAATATGACAATATGCAGGACAGTGAAGTCTTACATAAAAAAATAATTTTATTATTAACAAATGCCAACAACGGGTATTAACCCTAAACACTGGAACGGGTAAATGTCAAAATATTGTGCAAAGTAAAGCCTTCCCAGAAATATACCATCACCATTCAGCCTCAAATGAATAATAAAATAATACTTTGAATCAATATTTTAAGGAAAACTATGGAGTTGCTGGAGCGGAAGGAGGTCGGAGCCTAAACAGTTAATTGAGTTAATTTATTTCCTATGAAATGCTGGCATTACTGGAAATGATTTCCACTGAGCTCTACTATTACGAATATAATCTAATGTACAAAACTATGTTTAAAGTATATGTGCTCGGATTGGTTTTTGACAGGAAATAAGTTTCATTATAGAGGATATTTAATTGTAATAAATGCTATTCACGATTATGGTTTGAAGTATTCAAAAAGGTGAGTTGGAAAAGTGAAGAGGGATAGATTAGGAACACATTTTCATTTATTCTTCAAAATTAATATTTCTCATCTATACGTCGCCTGCCTGACCCTCACGGGAAAACAATGCGCCAAGACGGGAAGTGTAGTAAACATTGAAGCCTTGCTCAAAACAAAAAAAATACTATTATCATTCAGCCTCAAATGATTTCCCGAGCGAAGCCGGGTACCTTAGCTAGTATATATATATATATATATATATATATATATATATATATATATATATATATATATATATATATAAAATTGTAACCTCTGTCTGTACATTGATTTTTTTCGCGAAATTTCACGATAACTTTTCGTTTCACATGTCATAGACACCATAACTGCATTTTGTTTCTTTCGTGTCTGTTTGTTTGTTTATTTGTTTGTTTGTTTGTTACCTTTTCACGCATAAACGGCTGAACCGAATTTTATGAAAGTTGGTATATATATTACTACTAACCCAACTTAGACTTTAGGCTATATTAATTTTCTCGGAGACAAACAGGAGTGGGGGTTATAGGGGAGGTCTGAAATTAAAAATAGCGATATTTCGTTTCCTATTGGTTTTTCGGCAAATATGCACATAACAAATGTTATTTATTTTGTTATTTAGAGTAACTTTTGTTATATACACTTTTTTCGTTTACCGAATTATAAACGAGATATAGACTAAAACCTATAGAGGAAGTCAACAATTTTATTTGACACAACAGACTCAACCGAACTAATTAAAACTCGGTATGAGTATTAGCAGTAACGCCTTCATTATAATAAGCCGTACCAACATTTTTAGGGACGGGCAGGAGTGGGGGTTATAAGGGAGGCCAGAAATTAAAAATGGTGATATTCCGTTTCCTATTGGTTTTTCGGCAAAAATGCACATATCAAAAGCTGTTTGTTTTGTTATTTAGATTAACTTTTGTCATATACACTTTCGTCGTATACCGAAGTATAAACGAGATATACACTAAAAGCTAAAGCGGGAGTCAACTATTTTATTCGATACCAACGGTTGAACCGATTCCAACAAAACTTGGAATATATAAATTAGCATTAATTCTTACATAGTTATAAGCTATATTGAAATGTTTAGGTTATAACGGGGGTGGGGATTATAAGGAAGGCCTGATAAAAATTCGGGATATTTCATTTTTTATGCCAAACCAACCACGGGTACTAGCCTTGAACACTGAAACGGGTAAATGTCAAAATATTGTGCAAAGTAAAGTCTTGCCGAAAAAATACCATTATCATCCCGGCTCAAATGAATTCCCGGGCGAAGCCGGGTACCTTAGCTAGTATATATATATATATATATATAGTTTTGAACGGACCTCATTTTCGTCATCTGCTAGGTAGGATCGATGGACATTTGAAGAAAAATTTCGGAAATTTCGTTATGAGTACGACCTCATAGCTGATTTCCCTTAAGGGAAATCTGCTAAAAGCCTACCTTCAGTTTATTCTAACAGGAAGATATGTACACTTTACATACACCAAAAGAATCTCGAACAATTTTGTTTTGAATTCTCTTTATCTCGAAGTGATAGTCGTATGAGTTGAAATGTAGGATAACTGGAGGCAGAAAACTGAAAACCAAAAAGGAAGTTAATATTAGAGTTAAAAAATCAATTACAGAAAAAAACTATTTGCCGAGTATTACATTATAACAAGACTGGTTATATAATACTTAAGTAAAGGAAATTTTTGGATTTTTTAAATTTTCATCCTTTATAATAATCCTGATCAGGCATTAATCATAAAGGAAGTTGATCTATAGCTTTACATGAAACGCTTAAACTTCAAGTTTGGTATAGATCAATCAAGTGTTACAACCAAGCGATAACTGCTAAATGTGTTAGATTTTTGAGCAGTTGAGTTTACTTAATTTTAAATATAAAAGAAATATTTATTTAATTTTAAGTTATTTTATTTATTATTGAAACAGTTTTAATTATTTTAGTTCAGGTATTATGAGAATGTGTTATAGGTGTGCTTATATGATTTATACATTGATCGTTACACACAGGGGCATTTAGATTGCTTTCATGTTTCTGTTTAGCTCTGTAGAGGAGTTTGTCTCCTAAAGCATTAAGCACATAAAAAAACGTTTTGAAAGGCGAACCCTTATTTAATCCGACGTTGTTAATCTATTTTTTAAAATATAGATTTCATTAATATATTTTTATTTTATTTGTGTATTTTATATACAAAATATTTATTTAAATAAATATTTTATTTTAACATTTAATGTTCGTCTAGTTGTATATACACGAGTGATTTTTTCCATCAACTAAATATCCTGATTTCCATACGGACGAAGAAAGGTAAGACGTGGTTCACAAGGACGTGTAATGGTTTTCACTGAAGGACAATTCAGATCGTCCAGCATAATCTAAACTCAATTCTTCCACAATAAAGCCATGCTTGGACAAAGCTCCATTCGAGGCCAAACTTGTCAGAAACTCATCCTTCCGCAATGCATTGGGAGGACAGAGGGACTACACCTGTTACAGTATTAAACATATATTTACATATACGCGCCCGCGGGCGTGTGTGTGTGTGTGTGTGTGTGTGTGTATTTCTGTATATATCAAATAAACACTTTCAAATAAGGAAATTAAATAATAATTGATGGCGTCATCTCACAACTTATATGCAATTATTTCCCAAAATAAAGGTTCATTGAGAACAATATTTAATATTTAAGCTTCAAATAAAGTGCTTCAGGATATAACAGCTTTTTATTAATATGGCATGAGCAGGAGTGGGGGTTTACTGAATGGGAAAAACTAAAAAATGCATAGATCTTGGTTAATAATGGCGATGGTGAAAATACTTGTATATACTGTTGTCATAGCTATCGGTGAAGAGCGTCGTCACTGGCTGATGATCGAGTACAGCCGGTCTTCAACAATTGCTATGACAACAGTATCATCTATACTGTTGGAGCCAACCCTTTATTCGATTTATATAACAACATTTATAGAGCATTCAATGTGTAATGACATTGAATCAATAAACTTTTTCGATCCTACATATAATAACGAATATATATCGAATTTTTGAAATTCCCCCCTAAACACTCTTCCCACTGGTCACAGAAAATAATTAAGTGTCAAGTTTATCAGACAAATATATGTATTTATATAATTTTGAACGGATTTCATTTTCGTCATCTCTTGGGGAGGATCGATGGACATTTGTGATTTTTTTTTTTTAAATTGTGTCATGAGTACAACCACAATAGCTTATTTCGCTTAAAGGAAGTCTGCTAAAAGTATCAGAATTTATGTTTAAACATCGTTTTAAAATACATATTCTAAAACTTTTTAATTTTTCTTTCACTTCACAATAATTCTCATATATCAATGATATGGCGAACCTAAAATCAGTTTATTATTTGCTAAAAAACTACCTCGTTGTTCCTTCGATTTTCTCCCTTGATAGACCTATTTATAAAGCCCTTAGAGAGAAGGAGGGCTTAGAATTGGCCAATTGTACACGGTGACAGGGCTTAACAGACAGGAATTGGGGTGTCTTTGGAGAGGTTCTCGCAACTAACTTTATTAGGCTGATTAGCATCCATCAGTCTTCTTTAGCAGATCTATACCATCGTTTCTCTCTCCCTCTCTTCCACACAACTCTATCTGTCAACGAGGTATTTACATCAGAGGGCTGGTAATGAGGAAATCGTACATATTTTCATATATTAGAAAAAAAATGCTGCATTCATTATTGCGTTCATTTATACACCTATTATCTAACTCAATTTAGTTTTTTTTTTTATTTCCTACTAGCTAAGTACCCGGCTTCGCCCGGAAATCATTTGAGGCTGAATAATGATGGTATTTTTTTGGGGGCTTTACATTGTACATTATTTTTACATTTTCCCGTTTCAATGATTAGGATTTACACCCGAGTCCGGCGTGCTGAGATATGTTAATAATAAAAGTATTTGTTATGTACTTAATTCTATTAAATACAGAATATTTTTATATTACCCATTTCCTGTGCATGTATCTTTCTTTATCATAGATTATCATATTATCATTGTCAAAAACCCGGAGTTTCATTGATTTCGATTTAGTCTTTCGAGTCCCATAACATTGTTGACCCCTTCTATAGTTTTTCGTGTATATCTCATTTATACTTCGTTATATGGAAAAAGTCCCAATATCTAAAGTTACTTTAAATAACAAAATACACAACTTTTGTTATGTGGATAATTGCCGAAAACCAATAGGAAACGAAATACCGCTTTTTTTAATTTCAGACCTCCCATACAACCCCCACTCCTGTTAGTACCTCGAAATTTTAATATAACTTATAATCAGGGAGGTGATAATACCTTATCACATACGGAGTTTCGTTTAATGCGGTTGAGTCTTTTGTGCCATATAAAATTGTTGACTCCCACTATTGTTTTTAGCGTACGTGGGTGAATCAAATATAAACGAGACTTTTTTTTTTAAAATTTATTTTAATTTTAAACGCAAAAAATAATATAGCTTATTTTTCTACATAATCCCCTGACTTGGAAACACATTTTTCCCAGAGGATATGTAGCTTTCCAATTCCTTCCATGTAGAAAGATGCAGGTCGTGTCTGCAGCCAATTGCGCAATAGGCTTCAACCTCACCATCACTGTCGAATCTTTTGCCTCCTAAAGCTTCCTTGAGAGGGCCAAACACATGAAAGTCACAGGGTGACAGGTCTGGACTGTAAGGAGGGTGTTCCAGTGTCTCCCACCCCAGTTGCTCCAATTTTTCCCTAGTCATGGCTGCTGTATGGGGGCGAGCATTGTCATGGAGAAGAACCACTTCTCTGATCGGTACGTCTCGTCTTTTGCGGCGATATGCAAGTCGGACGTCACTGAAAATGTCGCAGTAGTAGGCTGCATTAATTATCCTGCGCTCATGCAAAAATTGAGGTACAGCATACCACGCTGGTCAAAAAAAAAAAACGGTAGCCAAAACCGTGCTTGCTGACAATCGTGACTTGGCTTTCATTGGTCCAGGTTCTCCTTGTTTTCTCCACTCCATACTCGCTTGTTTAGACTCTGGGGTGTAGTGGTGCACCCAAGTTCTGGCTCGCGGAAGTGTCTTTTCCCCGAACTGTGCAGTCAATCTCCTCAAGATTTCGGCCGGCTTTACACCTTCTGCGGCAAGATACTTAATTACGACACGTTGCGCAGTCGACGGGGGTACCTCTTCCTCCGACATCGTCACGATGGACAACGAGACGATCGAGGTGGCGAGATCACGTGCTTCCCCCTACTCCTGACTAACCTACCCAACAACAAAAAAGGCGGGAACGTTCTCCCACCACTACTGTGCCCGAAAGACGAAAAGTCTCGTTTATATTTGATTCACCCTAGTATAACTCATTTATACTTCGGTATATGACAAAAGTGTATATTCCAAAAGTTCCGAAAAACCAATAGGAAACGAATTATCGCTTTTTTGAATTTCAGGCCTCCCTTATAACCCCCACTCCTGTTCGTCTCAGAGAATATTAATATAGCCAGAATCCTAACCTGTTTTAGTAGTAATATACATATTAATTTCCATAAAATTCGGTTTAGCCGTTTACGATTCTATAAAGGACATACAAACAAACATTCATATTTATATATAGAGATTCATATTTATTTATATTTACTCCCCGATGAGTAATGATGTTTTAGCATTATAGATTGTGCTTCTGTAGCCTTCCACTCACTTACAAACCTATCATTGATTACTATCGTAACAAAGCATCATTGGTACTTCAGAACTTATTAGACGAATAAAGATTGTCTAGCATTTGTTCATTTTTTTCCACGCCCCGTAAAACAAAATAACAAAATACGCTTAATTCTTATAGAAGAATAAGTATTTTATTTTATGTTATTTATTTTCCTCTTTATGATAATATTGCTAGTTGTGTTGGAATAATTACTGGGATTGGACAAAGATTTATTTTACGAGTTCGTCACTAAATAAATTCCTATTGCCCAGGTGGGTAAAGAACCCATAGCCCTAAGTCTGCAAGCGAAGAACGTCTTAGGTCACTTGGTTAACCTGAGTCCTTGTTAATTAATATTGAATTATTAGAATGTTTCGAGTCACAAATCGAAAATATACTCCCCACAAATCTTGTTTTTCTGCAGAATTCCTTGAGGCTATCAGCGATTGAAGCATTACTGGTAAATCAATTTTTAAAATATTTATTCAAATATCCATCAGACGAAAATGTGGTCGATTGAAATATATTTATACATATATGCTAACACCGCGCTAGCAGTCGTAATATTGCTCTGATTTTTACCAACTCGATATTGATGTATTTAAAATAAAACTAAAGATCAAGTTCGTACGAAATGATTTTTGGAATATTTTTGTGATTTGTTTTCTTTTTACGGAATTTTATTTGCTAATATTGTTGATATAAAGAAAGTTTTAAACACGTTATCATGCGGTTGGTCACAGCTCTGAAGATGGCTGCTTCAGTTGCAGAAAGCGCACACAAATTTCATAAAAAAAATATTTATTTTGTGAAAAGTTGACCTATTTAACTTAAATTAACCAATCTATGTCGGAAGACCAACAAAAATGAAAACGTCAAATGATTATTAAAATCATTTGAGGTTTTCATTTTTGAGTTCAAACCTAGTGGAGGTGTTTACTTTTTTTGCAACCATGGACCCCAGGCAGAAGATTCAAGTGATAAGGTGATTATAGATAACCGTATGAAATTTAAAAACCTGACCAAAAAAAAACAAAACGATATTTTTATTTAAATCATTTTACCACTCACTGCTGCAAAAATTACAAAAATTTCTGTTTTAGCTATTAGTATTACTAATTATAAAAGATATTTTTCAAATAATTAGTTGCTTCATGTTGCCTATGAGAGTTGAGGTGTGGGGCGTGTTAATTCTCTAGCTAAAGTCGATTTATGGGTTGGGTTACTAATGCGAATTTATTCAGAATCGTACTCATTAAATAAATTCTTTGTTGCACCCTAGTCAGAAAATGGTCGCAACGTGGAGGTAGCCCGTCCTAATTAGTTGCATAACGTTGACGTTAAAGAATTAAAAATTAAAGACATATTGATTAATGAGTTAGGTATTACATAAGTTTTAGAGTTAATTATAATTTAAGTTTATCTTTCTTATTTTTTACACAATGGAATTGAAGACACTAAATATATATTATTCATTCATAATACGCAATTCGACAAGTAAGTCATATTTATTCTTTGTTCTCTTCAGACTTGGGAACATTGAATGACCACAAGGAAAATAAATTCCTACAATGATGAATTCCGTACACCGGAGTTAGGAGTGTGACAAAGAGATATGCTAAGAGGTGTAATACAAAGGTAAAGAGGATGAATAAGTTTGAATCGATTTGCGTGGAGTTCTCTCTAGCCCAGCCGTCTCCCGGGAAATCCGGGGAAAGCGTGCATCAATATCCTTCCGGTATCTTTAGATGTATTTGACTCCTTTACCCCAATGCCTTGTGGGACTTGTCCGTGTTTCTTCTCGAATACATTAATGTATTAAAGGGAGAGGGAGAGAGAAGGCTGGGAACTGCACGTCGATCTCCGAAGAGACAACTCCCTTGACAGACAAAGTAAACAGACAGGTTGTTTGAAAGTGAAATGTGGCTTATATTTTTTATCTTCAGTTAAATCAGAGTGTAGCCATTTCTTCTCTTAAATTCTAAGTTTCGGAACGGAAGACATTAGGAAGGCATTGTAAGTATACCCGGACTACTTGGATTCCCGTTAATGCCTTTTGGCAGGTATATGACAGTCTGGACAAGCTATGATTGGTGGAAGCAATACAGTTAGTGTGGACACCAAAGACTCTTGATAGATTGATGTGGTTGACACTTTTTTAAAGGATATCTTGTTTTTTTAAAGCAGGAATGACTTGCTTAAAGAATTTGCAACTTTACCAAATAGATAAATACCTAATTCCAACTTTGGAGGTGGCAATCATAAAAATAGTACAAACTCCGGCATTATTATAGACTATTGCCTTGTACAGCAATTGACGTATACAGATGACACTCTGATCTCTGGTAGAAATACCAATGCATTGTCTAGTACTACTTGTCTGGTGGTAGCTAAATTTAAGTATTGAAAATATTAACTATATAGGAATATTCAGACCTATCTTGGAGACTGTTGTCCAAGTCGAATTGTGGGATTTACGATTCAAATATGTGAAATGGAGATCATTCTATGAACAACCCATGAAGACCCAAGGCCTGCAACACAGTTATGACAGATGAACATGTAATGGTAATCAAGAATGTAATTGAGAAAGGACCACAGACGTTTGCTCTCTAGTTTTGCCATCAAGAAGGTTGGCTTCCTAGTTTAAATGCGTGTGAGTTACGGTGAGCAATATCATGGAAAGAAAACGGTCGCAGGGTCCAGTGATTATTATGTACTGCTTTAAACTCCTCCTAGGAGATTATCTTTTGTGAACATTTAGCTTCTATAGTTGACCGATTTTATTTTTTAACCGTCAAAATAAGTCTAGACACAACAATAAATATTCTTATAATAAGTAGAACACTTTCGGAAGCGCTCTATCAATATTCTTTATGCATATTGTTCTGTCATTAAATTATTCCCGATGCAGACAAGCTAACTTAAATCTCTTCAGTTGCTGATAAGTTAAACACAACGTTGGCCGTAAACCATCATCATGACAACAAAGAAGAATACCAAATACACATCACACTTTTGTATTGACAAGTAGATCACATAAATCAGCACGTCACATCATCACACATAAGTATTAATCTATCCTTTTTAGCAGATTCATCTTAACGTGAATCGACAATTGAGGTTGTACTAACGTCGCGCTTTTCGAAAGATGTCCAGGAATCCTATCAAGAAGATAGACCAATTTTTCGTTTGATCGTTACCAAACTCCACATTGAAATATTTTATTTCAATTCTTAAAATTATAAAATATTAGCCGAAATATTTGCATTTTTCAATTTTCGGCCTCGAGTAAAGCCCACTCCAACTCACATTGTATTAACAAGAAGCTGTTTTACCGTGAACGATTTTATTCGAAGCTTAAATATGAAATATGGTTTTCATTGAATTTTTATTCTGTGAGATACATGCAAATTCGTAGTATAATTATGATTTTGCGGTAAATTGTATTATACCATACCCTATATTTAACAGTTCCATTCAACACTAATAATTATATTAGTTAATAGCTGAAACCAGGCCCGGAATGTGGGGGTTGGGGGTAAAGTGGAGGGGACATACCAAAATTATCGGAGCATATATGGTGAGATAAGATCACCAGTGTTTCATTCAGCGTGAGAGAAATCTGCTTAGCTTCCGAAGCCACAGCGGCGGACATTTTGGTAAGTAACCTTAATATAATTAAATTAGCCATTCTGTCTCGTACAATATCAAGTTATTCAACATCGCCGAGCAGTAATAAGAAATACTTAAGTGGTACGCAATCGCCATGGGCTGACTACTGATTACCCACTAAAGCGCTTTAATCGTAAATAAAAGAATTTATCTTTTTTATATGAAGATAATACACTTTTACACAATGATTATGATTACTAACCTCCATCGTCCCTGACACAATGAAATTCCTTGATGCCAACATTTTGACAGTAATGACATCTTGGACTGTGGCAAGCCCTATGCCACAGCGTGGACATGCCAATTAGCCACTGCATTAGTGGCTAATAGACTATGATTTCCCATTAGTGGAGACAGTCCTGCCAATACTACACAATTTATATTGCTTTGGTCAATTCCAGTCCTCCGAGTTAACATTCTACTCCTCTACTGTGTGTAGAATTCACGATTTATCAAATTCATAATTTATTGGAGCCTACCAAAACACATAATTTATTGTAAATGTATTGGCTGGTTCCATCTAGAAACTCAAACACTCATACCAACATGTAAGTCATATTTTCTGCCAAATATAACGTTCAAATTAAGTCTTAACGTTTTTTCTCTTTTGTAAAATGTCATTTGAGATACATACTATTTTCTACTAAACATAACAAAAACGTTTCAAGAAAGGCGACATCATCTGAGTGTTAAAGTTGTCCTGGGGTGAACCAGATAACACCATTTGATATCCCTGCTTCATTATTCGCAAAGTCTATTAATTCGTTTCTATTGTAATTTTAACAATGAAATACCATTTCTATGCACTTCATCGCACTCATGATAAGATCCTTTAAATGATTGGAATTTTAGTAAACATATTATCAATTATTGTAAAAAAAACAAAAAAAAAACGAAATTCATATCAGCATAGAGACAGCCGCTCCATGCTGAAAATTTCAAACCACCGTAAATACCAAATATGTAATGACTGCTTATGGAAAAATAATGTCAGACTGATTTTAGTTTTACTGCAAGAAACCGATGAATTTTCGTAACTACTCAATGTACGGTTATATGTTTTTTTTATTTTTATTTGAAGGCTGTATATGTATATGCATATATGCGTATGAGTATGTTTGTGTGCCTGTTGACGCTCTAGCGACTGAAATTTTATTTTGTCATTGAAAAACTAACTAGTTCTCACTTTTCTCGAAAGTGGAATATCAAGCTGTTTATTATTATTATTATTAATTATTAACGTCCACTTTTTGCAACTAAGGCTGATTGGGACGGGTTATCTACAGGTTACCACCCTTTTCTAGCCAGGGTGGGACTAAGGATGTTATTTAATGAATTCCGTCTCTAAATAAAGCTGTTTAGAAGCCAAAATCAGACCAGAAGTCAGGATTTAGAACCTTATATCTTTAAGCGTTATATCGATATATGTCACGTACATTAGTACTTTTCATAAAATTATTTATTAACGTCCACTATAGTAATTTGTTATTTATGCCAATAAATAATATTTATTTATTAATATATATTTATTAATATAATATTTATTCATTAATATATATTTATTTATTAATATATATTTATTTATTAATATATATTTATTTTTTCTATTATTTTATTTAATAAAATAATATTCCCAAAGGCCATCTATAATGTATCTATAATTCTAAAATTGAGTAATTTATTTTTTTCATTTTGTTCTTCAGTTAACCCCTCTTCCACTAATGACATTTTCCCTTCGTCACTCTAATTTATATATAGCTTATAATTCCATTATTTCTTACTTCCATTTAAAGTGGAATAATATCAAATAATGGTGTTGTGATCTCCAGTCTGTTATTTATACAATAATGTAGGGAGGGTACTACAGTTTGTAAATTTATGGTCTAGATTATATTATTAAAAAATTCAAATTATTATTAAATTACTGAAATTGTTTTGTAGAGAAATTGATTATTTTTAAAAACCTTTAATCTTTATATCCAATCACAATTCAATTAAAATTTACTCTAGCAATAACGTTTTTACAATCTTAGTAGTGGGATTTTATTTTTCTGCACATCCCATGAATGCTTGCATAACATAAGACTAAAAAAGTCCGTCAACCAGGGGCTGCGTCAACTAAGCAGATTTTCCACGTGTGCAACGTATTTGCATATATCTCAAAACTCAAAATTTCAATGAAAACATTATTTGGTATTTAAGTTTTAAATAAAGTTAACATACTGGAATATTGCTAATATGAGATGAGTAGGAGTGGGGGTTCACTGAAGACCGAAAACTAAAAAATTTAAATATCTCAGTTAAACATTTGCAATAAGATTGGTTTTATACAAATATTCAATCCGACGCATATTAACGGAAATATTAAGAATTTTCGAATTTATCTCCATCTAAGTTCCCCCCTCCCCCCGTTCCGATTTCAGCCGATAAAGAACTTGATCTTTATTTTTGTATAAAAGGATTATATATCAAGTTTGGAAACGATAAGAGATAGATTGCGACCTCTAGAGCGGTAACAGACAAATATATATATATATATATATATATATATATATATATATATATATATAGAGTTTTGAACAGACCTCATTTTTGTTTTCTAGTAGGTGGGATTTATGGATATTTGAAGAAAAATTTAGAAAATTGCGTCATGAGTACGACCTCAATGTTAAGGGAAATCTACTAAAAGTACAAAAATAAAAGTCCGTCACGCAGGGGCTGCGTAAGCTAAGTAGATTTCCCACGTGATGTTTTACAATAGAGAAATCCGCCTAATAACAGCTGTAGTAGTAAGAAACCTCAACCTATTCACGAGGAACGAATAGTTACAAAAACGGCCGCCACAGCTCACGGCGGAAAGTCCGAACATCCACTGCGAGCACATGCAGAATACAAATGCAAATATCTCGGTTAATATTCAAGATACAGAATAAATGTATAGAACAATATTTATAGTGCATTTAATTTTCAATAAGATTGATTATGTAATATTTTTCGATCCGACGTATACTAATGGAGAAATTTCGAATTTTCGATAATCCTCCCCTCTAAACCCCCCCTCCCACTGGTCTGATTTCAGCCATTAACGAACTTGATCTTTCTTTTTACATAAAACGATTAAACAATTAAGTTTGGTAACGATTAAACAATAATTACGACCGCTAAAAGCTGTAGCAGGCATATATATATATATATATATATATATATATATATATATATATATATATATATATATATATATATATACAGTTTTGAACGGTACTCATTTTCGTCATCTCCTGGGTAGGATCGATGGACATTTGAAAAAATTTTGAAAATCGCGTCATGAGTAAGGGGAAATCTGCTAAAAAATGAATTTGAAATAAATTTTGTATTGGTTCGTAGATTGTATTTTATTGATTTATTTGCCATCAATGAAATATAGATGGGGTTTCTTTACTTCATGAATAAGGATAAGTTAAATACCTACTTAAAATCTTGGTTAACTTGGCATAGATACATAACGGGGTATCATTCCAAGCTGTATAATGGGAATTTTATTTTTTAATGAGCTCATTGAAAAAAATCCTTGGTCACCGATCCAGCTAGAAAAGAGTTTTGACCTGTAAACAGCCCCAATTAGCCATAGTATCAGAAAGAGAATCCTAATAAATAACTTAAAATTTAGCATCTTTATCTATAAAAATTTACCTTATTGCGGTAACATTTAACAGAATATTTGTGAGTCTCATGAACCATTTGCCCATTTGATCCATTCAGACCATGCGTTTGTAAAATTCAGAATAATGCTTATAAGTCCTGGATTTATTTTACTTTTATATATGAAAGATTTGTCAACGTCTTTGTATCACCTAAATAAAAATATATGGAATTCATTAGTTGTGTGGGCCTTGAAAACTGAAAAAAGTTGTTTTAACAATATTATAGTTCATAATTGGTTAATAAAATATACAAGTTTCTTCCACTTCTTTTTAATCAATGGAGCAATGTAGTTTTGTTAAATACAAAATTATATATATATATATATATATATATATATATATATATATATACTAGCTCAGATACCCGGCTTCGCCCGGGAATTTATTTGAGGCTGGATGGTGATGGTATATTTATGGCAAGGCTTTACTTTGCACAATATTTTGACATTTACCCGTCCCAGTGTTTAGGGCTAATACCCGTCGTTGGCATTTGTTAATAATAAAATTACTTTATTATGTAAGACTTCACTGTCCTCCATATTGTCATATTTCCCGTCTCCTGTGCATTATGCATAGATTTAAATTATTAAGGAGAAAATATTGACATACATTTGAATTAATTTTTTCAGGTGAGGTACCTGGTAGTTCATATTGAAAAGAAGTGTTGAGCAAATTTCTCTAAATAACAAAATAAACAACTTTTTTTACTTGCATATTTGCCAAAACCCCAATAGGAAACCATTATTATTAATTTCAGGCCTCCTTTATAACCCCCACTCCTGCCCGTCCCTAGAAATGTTAGTATGGCTTATTATAAGGAAGGCGTTAGTGCTAATAAACATACTGAGTGTTTCATTTAGTTCGGTTGAGTCTTTTGTGCCAAATAAAATTGTTGTCTCTCGCTATAATTTTTTGCGTATAACGCCTTTATACTTCGGTATACGATGATAGTGTATATAAAAAAAAAGTTTCCCTAAATAACAAAATAAATAACTTTTGTTATGTGCATATTTGCCGAAAATGCAATAGGAAACGAAATATCACTATTTTTAATTTCAGGCCTCCCTTATAACCCCCACTCCTGCCCGTCCCTAGAAATGTTAGTATGGCTTATTATAAGGAAGACGTTAGTGCCAGTTCACGTACCGAGTTTGGTTTAGTTCGGTTGAGTCTTTTGTGCGAAATAAAATTGTTGACTTCTGCTATCACTTTTTGGCGTATAACGCCTTTATAATTAGGTATACGACAAAAGTGTAAATAACAAAAGTTACTCTAAATAACAAATTAAACAACTTTTGTTATGTGGATAATTGCCGAAAATGCAATAGGAAACGAAATATCACTATTTTTAATTTCAGGCCTCCCTTATAACCCCCACTCCTGTTCGTCTCAGAGAATATTAACATAGCCTAAAGTCTAAGTTGGGTTAGTAGTAATATACATACCAAGTTTCATAAAATTCGGTTCAGCCGTTTATGCGTGAAAAGGTAACAAACAAACAAACAAACAAACAAACAAACAAACAAACATACACGAAAGAAACAAAATGCAGATATGGTGTCTATGACATGTGAAACGAAAAGTTATCGTGAAATTTCGCGAAAAAAATCGATGTACAGACAGAGGTTACAATTTTATATATATATATATATATATATATATATATATATATATATATATATATATATATATTTGTCTGTTAACGCTCTGGTGGTCGCAATTTTTGTTTGATCGTTACCAAACTGGATATTTAAACGTTTTATACAAAAAGACAGGTCTAGTTCGTTCATGGCTGAAATCGGACCAGTGGGAGGGGAGGGGTTTGGGGTGGAAATTTTCGAAATATCTCCGTTACCATACGTCGGATCAAAAAATTGTATAGAACTAATATTATTGTAAATTAAATTTACTATAAATATTGTCATATACATTTATTCTTTATCTTGAATATTAACAAAGATATTTGCATTTTTATTAAATTTGGGCCAATAACGGACGACTGAGTTTCCCGCCAAAAGCTAGTTCGGCCCTTTGCCGGAACTGTCCGGCTCTCGTATGGAGATTTCTCTATTGTATAACTTCACGTGGGAAATCTGCTTAGTTTAAGTAGCCCCTGCGTTACAGACTTTTTATTATTAGGCATATTCATGTACTACATGTATTATGAATTATCGCTTCACGGGTACTTGTGATAGCATGATGGGTTTCTTTAACTAAGTTACGTTAAAGTGGATAGGTATCTGGAATATGTATTTAGATGTTAATCAGTACTAAATTCACTTATGCTATACATTTAAAATAAAAAGTATTATTTCTTTTTATTAGGTCAAGCCATTTCCTGGACTTATGTTATTAAGTCAAATCCCCCATGAGTTGAGGGAATGGTCTAGTTTATGAGTATCGACCATGGGATGAATAAACGATGCCTCCTGGTTATTTATGGCACTAACCATAGTCTCAGAGTTTAATGTCAACCCCCTCCAGTCTGAATATTCAAGATTAAACAACTTCCGGAGAATATAGGTTTTCAGAAGGAGAAGCTTTTAAAAGTTTTGTTTTAATTGGAATTTGCTTCAATCTTTGAATATTGAAATCATATCTTAGAATTAAAAATTTATTCGTTGATCAATATTGATGTAATTGTTTCAATTGTTTATTCACCAGCAGCTTAAATTGCTCTTATTCACATCTATTATTATAATTCCTTTATGAAGGGGGGGGGGGGGAGGGTTTAGAGTCACACTCCAGTAGTCGCGCCTGATCTGTGAGATCGCTGATAGATTTCATATTCTATTGCCGGACTGGTAGACGCACTCCCTATCTTGCTAGAAGGGGGTGCCGAGCCTAGCCAGGCTAGTAAAGACCTTTAAGCATTTAACGTAGAGTTGGCAGATTACGATCGATCTCCTAGATACCTCTGTTGTAAGTATTTGTGTTTATTTTATAATTATTTTCCTTCATTGTAAATCGATCTAAACATTAACTAAGTTAATTAAATGCTAAATTAACTAAGTAAATTAAAACATTTTATAGCAATAATAATGATAGTAAATTTATTTTGTTAAACTGGTGGAAAAGATCTGTGAGATACAGCTTGACCACTTTTGTTTTAAATTAATACAAAATTTATTAATTTGTACTTGTGATTTTAAATTTTATTTGATCCAGAACAAAAATGTCTTCCCCGAGCATTTTTTTATGATATTACAAATGGTGAAGATGTGAAGAAAACACATAGAGTATTATTTGAGGTAGACGTGGATGAAGAAAGTGGTGGTGTACATCACATTCCTCCTGCTCTAGAATATGAAATAGGAGATGAAGACCTGGATACAGTTGAAAAAGAAAAACATTGAAGAAAGACAAGGTAATTCGGAAATATAAACTCAGAAGAATGAAAAGTAATGAATCTACAAAGAAAAAAGCCTGCTTTCTCAATAAAGAAGACTGATTTTGTATATATGCATGTTATACTTGTTTCCAATCATTTCTGTTATTTTAATTAATGTTTTTGTCATAAAATAAATTTATTCGTAAGTAACAGTATTTTACTTTAATTTCCTTTAAAATGTTGCAGTTTAAGGTTATACTATTAGTGGGTTTGAAATGCGATCTGACAGATACAGCGCGACTACTTTTGTAGCAAAGCTGGGCGCGACTACTGGAGTGTTAAATATATATACAATTTCTCAATCTACTTGTGGCGTCCTCATGGAACACTGATGATTTCCATTTGGTGATAGGAAGGTGGGAATCAGAATTTTGAAATTCATAAATTTAAGGTAAAAATAAGGACTGAAAAAAACATTTTGAACACAATTTATTTACTATTTACATTAAAACTTACATTAACGTAGATATTGACGAACATAAGTTTTAGCATCCAAGACAAGAAAATTGAGTACTAACACCACTACTGCCAGTGTTCATTAATATCCATATCCCTAATATATACACAACAAACAATTTCGCAAATCTACCCAGGTACTCTCATGAAACACTAATAAATTAAAATAAAGTTTTAGGACCAGAAAATAGATTCGAAACACAATTCGTTCGTTTCATTTTCCCAATAAAATCAATATTAATAAAGATATTGAAGAATTTATGTTTTGACGTCGAGGTAAACCCACAGTCCTGAGGGAGGTAAGAAGTATAAAATAGCACATGTTAACATTAGGCGTTTCCTTAATATTTCTTTATTGTGGAGCGTTCGCTGCGAAGCGAAATTGCTCATCAAAAAACAATGAATATAAACAAAATAAAAAATGAAAACAGTAACAAAAAATTAAACAATACAATTAGAACAGAACAAACTAGGAACGAAACCAAACGCAACCAAATTACAAAACGCAAATAATTAACAAAACGGATCTAAAGAATATGTATATATATATAAATTGTTGCAATTCTATTGAGACATTTTCATAGAACACGAATGAAGTCTTTGTCGCCTGGATGTCCGGCGCCTAAACTTTGAAATTTATAAATGTAAATGCCACTTTAGGACTGCAATTACTATTCTAAACCCAATTAGTTCTTTCCATATTTTTTTTTCTCGATAAAATCAATATTAACGAAGATTTGTTTTGTCGTTAAAATAAACCCCTCTTCTTTGTTGTAAATTTGAATTCTCTTATAGCCTATGTTCTACCATGGAATGGTTCACACAAAAATTAATATTCCACCGTCTTTGAGTGATTGAGTAACAAACGAGAGATAGATTTTCAGAAGATTTTCAATTTTGATGCCATTGTTCTTAGAATGGAGTTAAGGCAAAATAAATGTATACCTACCCACCAAATTTAGAATGAAAATAGAAAATCTGTCAAAACTTAGGGTTTTGTGTGTGTGTGTGTGTGTGTGTGTGTGCGCGCGCGTGCGTGTGTGTATATGTATATATATTTATATATACACCTAGTCTTGGCTGGACATCATTTTGACCATCTTCTGGGTAGGTACTTGAGAAGAATGTATTTGAAGAAACGTTACCATAATCGCGAAAATCCCACATGACTTCGTCGGGAAATCTCCTAAATTTTAATCTTCCTTGACTCTTTAAGAGCTTAAGAGAATTTATTTATTGATAGAATATATAATCTATTATAACTAATTATCAGGGTGTATGTACGAATGGTGACATGATTTAACTACATGTTATCAACAAGGTACTTAGGTATTTGTTTTCACTTCTTTATTTGGCTCAGTTTCTTCTTTCTCAGTTTCTTTTGGCTGAATTCGTGCTTCTACGTTGAGTGCTGAACCAATCGTTAATCGTGCCCTAATGTGTCTCAACCATTTCACTCACTTATTGAATCGGTCTTGGTCATTACAGCTCATGTAGGAGTCAACCTTGAACCACTTGCCTTCTGAAGCTAGACTATTCCAATTATGGGTCACGTCTGCCTGGGTCATCCTCTTTTCCTTCTTTCTTACTTTTTAAAAACCAGCAGCAGCGTTTGTTTGGATACCCTATCGTGGTCACATCGCCAGCTGCGAAGCTCAAATGAATAAATAAATACCGAGGTCCAACAACAACTTTTTCTCCGACAAGTCCCAAATATTAAACTCTGTTATAAATACTGAGGGTGTCTAATGACGTCATCAACTAAGATTTTGTTTCTTGAATCGAAAATGTTTATTTGATCTACCTGGACATTTAACGTCTCAATCAACTCTAAAGATCATTGCCGTTAATAATTGAAGTCGGACCAGGAATTAAGGGGGCTTACAGTGGTGGGATTTCCGATATCTACTTTTTTAGAACTAATCTAATGTTGTTAGTACTTTACAAGGGCTATTCTATACATCAACTCAAATATGAAACTAGTTATTCATTTTTTCGGGGTTTCAGCCTTCTGTAAACCCTGACGGATTCTACACAACAGATTTAAATTTCGAAATAGAGAATAATTGTGTGTTTATTGTTTATTTCTTGTCATTATTACTTGTGTTTAATGCTTATTTGCTGTCTTTATTGCTTGTGTTTAACATTCAATAATTGTCTTTATTATTTGTGTTAATGCTTATTTGTTATCCTTATTACTTGAGTTTAATGTTTTATTTATTTTTTTTATTACTTGAGTTTAATGGTTTCTTTTGTCTTTAATAATTGTGTTTAATGTTTTTTTGTCGCCTTTATTACTTGTGATGAAATTTTATTCGTTGTCTTTGTTAATTGTGTTTGACGGTTTCTTTTTATTTGTTGTTGTTTATTTGTTGAGGGATGAATTTTTATTTGTTGCCATTATTACTTGTATTAATGTTTATTTGTTGTCCTTTTGACTTGTTTAATGCTTTTTTATTACTTGCGTTTAATGGTTAATTCTTGTCTTCATTATTTGAGTTTAATGTTTTATTTTTTGTCTTTACTACCTGTGTTTAATGTTTACTTGTTGTCTTTATTACTTGTGTTTACTGTTTTATTTCTTTTAATATTGTGTTTAATGTTTATTTATTTTCTTTCTTGTGTTTAGTTTTAATTTCTTAGGTTTTTTTTTGTTTTTATTTAATTTTTATGTATTGCGTTTCTTTAGTTGTTCTACCCCCCAAATTCTCCAGTAATCCTGGAAAAGGGCAGCTTCTTTCCTCTAGGAACGGCACATTAGACATTCCCTTTATCAATTTAATAGTTCATTTTCCAAAATTCTTTGCGTTTGGCTTAGTTGAAGTTTGAGCAAAATCGCCTAGTAGTAGGGGCTCCTAAATAATAAATTAATAAATAGTGCCCTTAAAGCAAAATTGTAACAGACTTTTTTTTTCTTCTTTCATTGCTTTCGTGGGGAATGTAGCCTAGAAAGGGGTTGTATGCGTGATGGGGGTGGTTGTGTATCGAGACGAGGCTGAATAAGTGATAGAGCCTTGTCATCTGTTATTTATAGACCTACCCCTAGCAGTGCCTTCACCCCCTCCCCTACCGCTGTTATCAGTGCCCCTCCTACTGATTTAAGTATAACACAGATTTATGCCGTCCCGGCTTATCAGCAATTTTTTTCTCGTCTCCCGCCGGACCCGCCCTATCGATGCCCTTCGATCTATTAGTTCATATCGGCTAAGTGGCTTTGTCACTCAGCTGAGTTAAGTGGCTTCTTATCTCCGCCTGTGGGCCGTAAACTTTCTTAAAAGACTTAATGTTGCAATGCGTCATTCACGATGTCGACAGGTCAATATTCCAACTATAATTTACTGCTATTTCCATCTCCATTAATTGTACTTGGTCTTTGATTCATAGATAGAGTATATATCTCTGACAAGGTACTATGCTACTCATATCCTCATATATAACATACTATCATGATGTAATTTGACCATAAAAAAATTAAAGTAACGTGATAATTTTGTTGGTATCACTGAAGTTTAAAGAAATTGCAAATTTTTTATACCAATCAATCAATACCATTTTCTGGAGTAACCACAATGGAGGGTTGATTTCCAAAATTGAAGAAGCTTGGCAAGAAGCCGTCAAATTGTTCAATTTGGTAAAGAATAAAAGGAAAAATTGCGACTTCTAGGTCTGTAACATTCATATACACACACACACACACACATGTATTCTCGTATATATATATATATATATATATATATATATATATATATATATATATGTATATATATACATATACACTCAACCGCAAAAAAAAACCGGACACTTAGATTTAGTCTTATAATTTTGTTAAATACTTAATATATATGTATATTAATCTTTTTAATTAAAATAATTGGTTAATCTATAGGTTATTTAAACAAAATCTGCCAAAAGTGAAAATATTTATTTATTATTTACAAAATAAAAAAAAAGAAAAAGATAAATTAACACATTTAAAATAAAAAATTATTCTTCTTTTTTATTACAGTGAATGGTAGACTTCGCTACCCCAAGCGTTTCGGCAATGTAACGTAAGCTCCGGCCTTCCATCTAAGTTTGAAAGACCCATTATTCTGGACCGAAATAAAAATAAAACATTAATTAAAGAAAATGCTTGGTTAATAATTAAAGATGTTTAAATATGCGAAAAACTACTAACAGTTTAGAATAGATCAACTTCACGACAAATAAATCTAATCTGAGTTTTATCTAATTATTTACTAATCCTGAAGGGATTAGTTCAATGGACTTAGACTCTAAATTCTCTGTAATAACTAGAATACCCACATAAAGAAAATTGCTGAAAATTAGCTTTTAACCCTAGTATTACCGACATCTCCCAGGTCGCATGGATTACCAAGGGGGGGGCCCTCGAGCCCACAACCTTAAAAACCTTTTATTTTGGTTCTATAATTTTTTTAAATTTTTTATTTCTATTGGATTATGTTTAATGAACGTTTCTTATGACACCTGTGAAAAAAAAAATAAAAAAAAAAAATTAAATACAAAAATAAAAATAAATTAAAAAAAAAAGTTCGGATGGGGAAAAAAGGATGACTTTAAATTAAATGTAATTTTATTCTACTGGAGGAACATATCTAAACCTTGTTAAAATAAAAAGTTATCTATATCTAAGTTATTATAACATTATAATAGAATAATAATTTAAGAAAATATAATTATCAGATTCGTAATGCAATTATCGGTGCTTTTGCACAATCATTTTTTTTCCGAGTGTTTATCCAGGATGCAGCATGGACTAACTGTTCCCCTAGTTGGGAACAACCTAGAAAATCTTCTCTTTTCTAAAAAAGTACCTATCAGGAGCAATAATTATAACCATCTCAGTAATATATTTTTATATGAAAATAAATTATTTGGGAAGAATATATATATTTCTTTTTGAGAAAAAAAAAACTTGAGAAGGTTTGTGTATGTTAAAATTACATCAAAGTAATTATTATTTGAGCAATATAATTAATAACACTTGAATTACTAGTTAAAAGTAGTATTAAATATCAGTGGGCTCGAGGAGCCCCCCCCCCTTGGTACTTAAGTGTATAACTACCCCTTGCATTGCCAAGGGGGGGCTCCTCGAGCCCACACGTCAAAAAAAATTTTTTTTCTCAACATAGAAATTTTTTTATTTAATTTTATTGTTATGCCCTCGCTCTAGGATGTTTTTCTGAGGAATAATAAAATATCAAAAATATCCCATTAAAATTGGGTGATAGGGAACAAAAACAAAAAGTTGTGGGCTCGAGGAGCCCCCCCCCCTTGGTAGTTCTAGGGTTAATACGACAAAAATGAAGTGTCCGGTTTTTTTTTGCGATTGAGTGTGTGTATATATATATATATATATATATATATATATATATATATATATTCAGCATTGAATCCAAAATTTGTTTTTGTTTTTTTTCTTTTTTTTTTCCTTGTTGTAAATAATTTTATTGTACAAATATTTTATGTTATTATAGTTAAAAAAAAAATGATATGTATCAAGCACACGTTATGTACTAATTATTGTACGGGACGTGTGGCTAATAAACTCCCTTCCTGTAGGGTTACTTCAGGAAGGAAATAAATAATATATATATATATATATATATATATATATATATATATATTTGACCAGATTTCATTTTCCTCTTCTCCTGGGTACATATTTACGGGAATTAGAGAAGCTTGGTTTAGAGCCCTGAGGAATGTAAAATTTTGTAACGATTAAAACAGGAATTCAAAATATCTCTCTAATTCAAACTTTTTTAACGATTTTTTTTGTTTTGTGTTTTTACTATCTCGCATATTAAACCAGATATTTCCATTTTCATCCTTCAGTATACCTCCACTTCTAGTAATTACTCCTATATCCCTAACGTAAATATAAAATGTGTTTTTTAATGAACCATTACTGTATGAGATACTTGCAAATATGGTCTATATATTGACCTGAATGAAGATTATATTTTCTATAGCTCAATATTTACGTGATTGATACCCCATACTCAATATAAAAAAATTCATCTAAGGCTAAAGATTAAATTTCTTAATTGCCGTAATTGAATCAGGAGGAGGGGGAGGGGAGAAATTGAAATCGAATCAGACTCCGTTACTTTGAGTAGTATCAAAAAATGTATAATATATTTTGTTAATATTCCACAATAATTTTGTTATATACTGTTTCTCTAATTTGAGAAATTAAAAGCGAATTATTTGTTTTTAGCATCCAATAAATCCCTATCCCTACTCTTGGGGTTATCACTTCACATCAAAGGACTTGAGTTTCTGCTTTTTTCAATCTCATATGATTTATTTATTTTTTTCTATTTCTTTTGGATGAATATGTCATTGTTGCTGTTTTGTTTAGTACTAGTGTTTAATGTTTATTCGTTGTCGTTGTTACTTGTGTTTAATTATTTCTTTTTTTTTCTATTACTTGTGATCAATTTTTATTCGCTGTCTTTGTTACTTGTGTTTAATGATTTCTTTTTTGTTTCTATTACTTGTGATCAATCTCATATGATTTATTTTTTTTTCCTATTTCTTTTGGATGAATATGTCATTTTACGAACGGAAAACTATTCTTCTTTGTCAATGTCTGAGCACAGACAATGATTGTGTACAACTGTTAATTTCAGAATAAAAAGGTTTTGTGGAAATGTTGTGTGTTGATATCACGGAATAAACTGGCTACTGCTCCTTTTCAAAAATGTAATTCTTATTAATTTATGATTTTATGAAATAGCCTAATTTAGGTGAAAACATTAACATGTTGCTTAATAGTTTATTTTATATTCTTCGTTTTAAAGGAAAAATGAAATAAAATAAAAAATATCAGAAGGATAATTAATTAATGGCTGCATTTATATTTAGTTTAATTCGTTCGAAATTTTCAGCTAAGAAATAGAAGTAGTAAGTAGTAATACAATGGAAATACAGGACAGTAAGAAACAATGCATAGTAGTAGATACTATGAATAGTATAAATTTCTCGCAACGAACTAACACATTTTCCATAAGATTTGCAAGTGTTTCAATTGATGATCTCAAAGCGCCTTTTAGGTATTTTAAGTTATTTTGTTTATTTGAGTAACGGAAATTTACTTCTTATGATGAGTCACACGAAGACCAAATATTGTGCGAAACCCCTTTAGTAATTAAGAAGCGAAATAAAATTCCACTATAGCTTCCTGCTCTTCTCAATTCCTCCTCCCCATGTAATACCACTAACTTTTGCTAAAATCTTTATCATGGTATTTTCCAGTTTATTAATGTGAGGAGAGACCATCACAGAATTTCCTGCACAGGCATACCTATAAATAAAAACCAATCCTCAAGAAAGAAGAAGAAGGCTAATCAGGTCTGGAATAGAAGTGTGGCTAAATATGGCTCACTCGCAGGAAATGATAGCTTTTTTACTTCTTCTTTTACTTTTTGTAATTCTGAAATGCTTGATTGAGGCCACCGCTATATTACAAGTGAATTGTTTTTTTTCATCTTGTAAACAGAATTTAGATGATATAAACATATAAAAAAAAACACTCTCGGAATTGAAAAATATGCTCATGGAAATGTCCTACTTCCAAGAGTGCCTGTTGATGTTGATCTAATTTTTGATAGAAGTGAATAAAAGTTCATGGTCACGAACATTTTTCTTAATTCTTCGCCACATCGGTGATTGTCGTCAGCATCTCCCAAGTTCCTGGATACATACACCTATGATTATAGTTGGAGGAACCTCCAATCCCTTGCATTTAAGGTGGCCGCATCAACAACATATGAGTAAGGAAAGAATATTTGACCATCTTTCCTGTGAAATATGACGCTTTATAGATAATCAACTGAGTTTGTACTATAAACACTAAAGAAACACAATAAAACATAAAAAAAAATTTATTACACTCGAAATAATACCGGCAAACGTAATTATATATTATAAGCTGAAATAACTAACTTAACAAATACTCTTTTGTTACATCTAATACCTTGAAGTAATTGCGTCACATAAGAATTAAACACAAGAAATGTTCTTCGATCAATGTCAGAGGAATAGAGGTTGTCATGGTTGATCTCAGATGTCGACCAGGGGTTGCAGCATGCATTTGCTCAACACACTATGACATTGCGGGCTTAGCATTTTAGTATTTCCTCTGAAAAGTAATTTCATTTCCAGACTACTTTATGAAAGGAGAATTTATGTTAATGTTGGTTGACACATTCCAATTTCGTTACTAATTGAATTATAAAAAAGGTACGGCTAAAGGATATAAAGATTGTTTTACACACTTTTTCACTAACTCAAATATTAACCGAAATATTGGTATTTTTTTAGTTTTCAGCTTTCAGTAAACCCCCACTTTTAGTCATCCCACTTTGAAAATATAGGAAACGTTTTATTTATGGCTTAAACAACCAATACAATCTTCAACAGATCGTTTAACAATGCAAGAATACTACATGAAATGTCTTTTTCTAAGCTTAAAAACTAAATTTTGTTTTCAAAACGTTTTTACTAGATGAGATACATGCATATACGTTGTTTTAATACGTCATCAATTAAGATTAAATGAAAAATGTTTATTTCTATTAAATGTTTCATAACATAATAGGATACGTCAAATACTTTTGTTTGTCTTGTTTTGGTTTTCTATATAAAATATTCAAATAATATGTCAATTAAATTCTTTACAAATTATTGAATTACATTTGTATTTACATAATACATTTGTTAAAATATTAGGTCAAATTCTAAGAAAACATAGTACGAAATTCATCAATTAAAGAATTGTATACAATAAATTAGTTTCATTATCAATCTTAATAAAACTCTTAAAATATCATAATTTTATAATATGTTCAATAATCATAATATCAATATGATCAATTTTTATTATAATATCAAAATATGTTCAATTTTTTGCAACTCTGTAATGTATAGCATACCCTATTTAATTTGATAAAATGCATGGGAATTTATTAAAGTATGACAAACTTTATAAATGATGTGATACTTGTCCCGCCTTATAGAGACAATGTTCCTCATCACAAATTATTTTAGACCTATATTTATGACAAATATTTAGTTATTTTATTTAATAGTTGAACATTTTTCAAAGTATTCATCAATTGTAAAGAAATATCCGTTATTCTTGAAGTTATTTAATTTATTTTTAAACAAAGAGTATTTTTCAATAGATTTTATACATGCGGGCAGAGCGTTACAGAGATTTAATCCTGAAAATAAGACGCTTTTCCCGAAATGTTTTGTTTGTGGGTAGGCTCGAAGCATATTCTGGTATCTTGTTTTATGATTATGTATTATGCTATTTTTGTAAAACAAGCAAACAATATTGTTTGGTACACATATATTGAGGGAAAAAGTCTTTATTTTTGATCCCTTAGAAAGTTGATGACAGGAGTCAATTTCTGCAGAGATTTTAGGTGATACTGGAATTGTTTATTTATAATCGTTTCAGTCAGCATTATAGATCGTCAATGGCTGAAATCCAGGACCAGGAATATCGGGGAGGGGTTTAGAGGAAGGGGAAACTCGGAAATTCAATGTATCTTCGTTATTATGGTCGGATATAACCATTTTGTGCGAAACGAATCATGTTAAACTAGTGATGTTCTACTGTAATTGTTGTAAACATGTTTTCAAAACTCAAACATTAAGACGATTTTTCGTTTTTTTGTTCTTTTGCAGACTTCAGTAAAATCTCACTTGTACTCTTTGATGTATTTTATTTTATTAGAAAGTAGAGAATATATGGTGAGACGAGATCAGTAATGTGTCATAGCAGTACGGTGGAAATCTGTTTAGTTTACGCAGCCTCTGCGTGACGGACTTTCTAGCTATCTGTAGTATCTATGCTTATCTCAATAACTTTTAGTTAGTATTAACAAATATTTTTATAATAATTATAGCTCAGCATTATTATTAGCAAGTATTATCAAGTATCATTAAGTGTTCCAAGCTAGAGAAGGAAGCTGTGCTATTTCAGATTAATGACTCCACACCCTTCACAGTGTTTCTCATCAATAACCTTTTCTTAAGTCTCATTCAATGGCGGATGGCAAGTGGTTACAAGAGCTACTAGAGTCATTATAAATTTCCTCATTAATTAATCACTAATTTTCTTAGTAATTGGCTACTGAAAAAATGACATTTTTCATTATTCAGATTTAATATAATATTTTTTTTTATTCACAGTAAACATGACTTTTATCGAGGAAACCTTCTAAATTATAAAAAAAAAAAAAAGTCCGTCACGTAAGGGCTGAGTAAACTAAGCAGATTTCCCACGCGAAGGTTTACAATAGATAAATATACATCCAGGTAACTATAATGTTAAGTGAATAAATACATACGGTAAAGAGAAATGTTTCATTCATTTTACAACACAAGTACAACGTAAAGCGGCTTAATTGTAAACAAACAGGCAAGCCAACCTCGTAGCTCAGAATAGACAGCTAGACCGAAAATAAAATAAATTAAAGAAAAATATCTCAATATAACATATTAATTTTATTGAAAACAATTTATTAAAGCTAGCAGCTTGTACTTTGTAATGAACCAATGAATCAGAATTAGTTTTATTAAATTAGTAATCCAACGACTTCTCGGTAGTAAAACAAGGGGGGGGGGTCGACAGAACGTATTTGCATATATCTCACAAAGTAAAAGTTCAATGAAAACAATGTTTGGCATTTAAACTTGTAATGATGTGGTTCATAAAATAGCAGCTTAGTGTTAGTATGACATCAGTAGAAGTGGGGGTTTGCAAAAGGCTGAAAACTTAAAAAATGTAAATATCTCGGTTAACATTTAGGATAGAAAATAATTGTATATAACAATATTTATAGTAAATTCCATTTACAATAAGATTGGTTCTAGATGTTTAGACGAAATTGTAAATTTCTCTTTACCTATTAGAGATAAAGAAGATTTGTATAAGACCTTAGAAAATTTGTTTATGAAAAAAAAACTATAAGCTAAGTTTTATGAGTTGTTTATCCTTTAATTTATTATTTGATATATAGAACGGTTCTTTCAAATTAAATTGATTGCACCAAAAGATATTGTATATTTAAAATTTTAATTTAAGAGGATTCCAAGAAAGTTACGTGATGTCCATGTCTAATTTAGGTTATGTTTTGATTTTAGAGGTTCTAATTATGATATTTTAATGCTTAATTCGTAAATATCTAATTTTTTAATTCCACAAATAAATTGTGTATGTTTGAGTTAACTAATTAAAAAAATTGAATGACCTTTCATGGTAATTTGTATATAAAGGTAATTAGTTGTCATTTTTCTATCATCTCACCTAGGATGTTTCCAATAGTTTCACAGATATAATTTTTAAAATCAAAGAAGTTTATTAGAGTTAGAAATAGTTTGGTACCTTCACATGATTCGTTTACAATTTTTTTTAAGATAAAAACTGAGGTTGAACGTTTAAATGTTTACTAGAATTTTCTAAGAAATGAATTTTTATAACTTCGTAGAACATAAGTATTTGATTGAAAGTAAAGCCAATACCGAAACTGATATTATTATTTATTTTTCGTTAAAATAACCTAATACTTGGTTAATTCAGTACTCTGAGCAGAAATTCCCAGGTGTTTGTCAACTTAATACAATCCCCCAGTAGAGCTTGGCATACATTTAGAGGTAATATGTCTGAGAGCTCACGCAACCCTAAGCAAATGTGTGTAATTCAGTCATAAACTAATACATATGGGACCCGGGAGACAAATGTAAACCGAGGTAGAAACTGACATGTTTGTTTGAGAGATAAGAGCCCTGCGTCTCTCATACACACTACATTTATGCTAATAGAAACTGAATTATTTATTCTCTCTCTTGCCGAGAATGTATTTAGACAGTTAGAGGAGACTTGAATACATAACCACTGATAAGGACCGCTATTTCTCACCGGCGAATGTATGCTACTTCCCAACCATCTCCCTCTACATCGTTTAGCAGTAATTGTAAGTGCTTGGCTTTAGTACATATAGTAATGCAGCTATATTAGTTATTATATACTAAAACATTTTTATAATTAGATAGTCTGTCACGCAGGGGCTGGGTGAGCTCAGCAGATTTCCCTTAACAGTAGATAAATCAACATACTGGTAACACAACACCACCCTCATCATTAAGTGAATAAATAAAAACGATAATAAGAAACCTACCGAAGGGAAGCTTCTGAAACGTAAACAAACAGGTGTGCCACCCTCTCACCGGAAAAAAAACAATCATTGAAATATATCAGAATTAATTTTGTATTCGAAGTATTAATTTTGTTGAAAACTATTTACTATATCTAGTACTGTAATTTATAATGAATCAGAATAATTTTTATCTTAATCAATCAAATTCTGGTATTCCAACAACTTTAGACGGGGGGAGGGGGCACCAGAACGTATTTGCATGTATCTCGTATAATAAAAGTCTCTTGAAAACAATATTTGGTATTTATGCTTCGAATAATGTGGTTTATTACATAACAGAGTATTGTTTATGAAACATGAGTAGAAGTGGGGGTTTGCAAAGAGCTGAAAACAGGAAAATGCTAATATCACGGTTGTTATTCAAGATAGAGAATAAGATTGGTTCTATTTACATTTTTGATCCGATGTCTAGTAACGGGGATATTTCGAATTTTCCAAAATCCCCTTCTAACCACCCCCAACCGGTCCGGTTTCAGCCATTAACGAACTTAAATCTTCGTTTTTACATAAAACGATTAAGTATCCAATTTGGTAACGAACAAACAAAAGTTACCTCCGCTAGAGTGTTATCAGACATATATATATATATATATATATATATATATATATATATATATATAATTTCTAACTGACCTCATTTTTGTCATCTCCTGGGTAGGATCAATGGACATTAGAAGACATTTTTTGAAAATACCGTCATAAGTGCGACCTCAATAGCTGATTTCCTTTAATGGAAATCTGCTAAAAAAATCTATAAGGACACCACATATCTCCCTTACTCCTGTTATATTAAATAAACAAATTGTTTTACTGCACTTCAATAAAATAATTTCATTTTAAAGACATATGCTATAACTCTGTTACAATTCTTCGGATCAATAAATTTCATTGAGCATCGTTTATTATTATTATACGTCCACTTTTAGCAGATTTCTCTTAAGGGAAATCACCTATTGAGGTTGTACTCATGACGCGTTTTTCGAAATTCGAAATATATCCGTTACTATACGTCGGATCTAAAATTGTATAGAACAAATCTTATTGAAAATTTATTGCTCAATAACTGTTGTTATGCACGTTTTTGGTCTATCTTGATTATTAACCGAGATATTTGCATTTTTTTAGTTTTCGCTTTTCAGTAAACCCACAACCCTACTTATGTCACATTGACAGTAAGGTGTTATATTATGAGGCATATTATTTGAAACCTAAATACCAAAAAATGTTCTCATTGAGCGTTTTTTTTTCCAGGTAAATGCAAATACGTGGCGCACGTGGGAAATCTTTTTAGTTAACGCAGCCCCTGCGTGATGGACTTTTTACTACTATTGCTAATTGGGACGGGCTGAACATAATTTACAGAGCTTTTCGTAAAAAACGGAAAAGTTCCTTTACAAATCTTTTGTATCTCTAATAGCTTCGGAGAATATGCATTTTTTTTTATTAAAATATAGTGGTATAAGCAATAAATCTCTCGAAAAAGAATTTTTTTTTTTTTTTTGTCGGAACCTTTGTTTGTCAAAAAATATTGTCCAATAAGGCAAATGAGATATTGAGGTTGTACTCATGACGCGATTTTCAATAAAATTTCCTTGTCTCTAGCGTTCGCGATTTTTGCCTTATCGTTAAGAAACTCCTTATATTAGTGTTTCATTTATAGTAAAACTCAAAAAAGTTAATGGCTGAAATCGGATTGGGGGAGATAGATAGATAGATAGATGCTTTTATTGTCATAGGACCAATGGTCCTCTCTTACAGACAATAGACATGTATGTTTACTATAAACTGGTTACTACTACTATAAATCAAACTAAACTACTTATAAATTAAATTAAAACTTATCCAAAAAACATAAAGATTATATATATAAAACTAATGTGCAAACATAAAACTAAAAATATAAATAAAACTAATATACAAACAGAAAACTAAAAATATAAATAAATGGGAGAGGGTGTTAAGATGGTGGGAAATTCTAAATATCTCTGTTATTATTCGTCGGATTGGAAAATTGTATAGAACCCATTTTTTGAAATGGTAACTACCTATAAATGTTGTCTTTTGCTTATTTTTTCGACCATGAATATTAATCTAGATATTTGCATTTTTTAGTTTTCAGCCTTAAGTGAACTCCTACACCTGCTAATGTATAGCATATTAAAAATAAGCTTCTATATCATAAACCACATTATTGATTGTAGGGAACTTAAATATAAAATATTGTTTTCATTGAACCTTTACTGTGTGAGATACAACAACGTTGTGTAGTGATGTCATGATTTAAGAAATATTTCCTTGATCTGTACCATACTCGATATAACTATTTCATTCAACACTAAACTTCTTAGTCGTTAATGGCTTAAATCGGATCAAAAATGGGGTGGTTTAAAGTCGTGTTTAAGCTTGAAATAGGATGTTCCGTGATATAATGTCTTATTGTTAATATGCGATTCTTAAGATCGTGGGTTTACTTTATATTTAATTGGGAAGATTCAAGTATGACGGTTAATATTCGTTAATGAAGACCAAGAATTGTATTATAGAAAATTCTTTTGTGAAAACGTGAAACAAGATTGTTTTTACTATGAATTTCTGATTTCACCTCCTTATAACCCCCCCCCCTCCTTTAAAGCGTTAATGAACTTACCCTTAAACCCTTAAATTGAGTTTTTTATATGGCTAAAGAAATTTTGGAAGATATTGTTCGAAAATTTCCCCATGATACATCCTTAATAGCTAATTTCCATGTATTTTAGTAAATTTCAAACATCTTATAGCTTTTTTTTTTTTTTAAATTCTGTTTAAAGTGCCTTGTAATATGGATTCTTTTCAATCCATTGTTCAAGGGATCTTTATTAAATTTCAATAATTGTTGCCACAATCTTCGCTTGTCGTTCCGAATGGAAGAGATATGAAATGCTTCCTATGCATGAATATAATCAAGATTGCTTTTAACCAAGATATTAATCCCTCTCTTATGAATTTTTACGAATTAGTTTAGGTTAGCCCTTTTTTCAACTTGAAATTTTATAGAACAAATTCTCTCTGGCTCAAAGGATCTTGAAAAAACAACTCAGAATCAGCTGGAAATGATCGTGGGGGAGACAGTTACGTTTATGTAGTTTGTAAATGCAATTGTATCCCTCGTCCATTAAGTTTTACAAGCCCAACAAGAAAGGAACCATTTTAGCTCAAAGTACTTTTTTTTTGTATATACAACTTTCCGGTATATTTCATCCTTTTAATATTAGGCCATTTACAATAGACGTCATATATGAAGGGCAGACAAATTGCTCTTTTGATGTAAAGAAACTCGTGGAGGGCCTGAGCAACGAAGTTAAAGAGGGGCGGTCAGAGCCACTCACTTTAGGGCTTTGTTCTTGGGAAATGGTTTTGCCGACCAAGGCCGAGGCAATATTCTGGATTAATGAAACAGGAAAAGACTCCAGGAAACGATTTTCCTTGTAAATGACACTCCAAGGAAAAATCTCTTTTATAAATGACCGGAAATTAAAATATGTGGATTAGTTATTTTTTCCATCCCCTGAAGTCTATTTAATTCTTGTTAATTTTGGTATGAATACTTGTGTTGTGAATACCACATGATTCTCTTGTATTCCAATTAAATTAGATAAATTAAATGTTTTACTGAACTGACTCCAGACGAGATAAAAAGTTTTTTTACTATGAATAAACCCAGATGTGAGCGTTCCTAAAATACTTTTTTAAAGAAATTTTTATAGCAGATTTCTCTTAAGGTTGTATTTATGACGCGATTTTTTTTTAAAATATTCCTTGATCAATCAAATGGCGCTCGATCCTGCCAAGGAGATGACGAAATGAGGTCTGTTCAAAATGATATATTCCTATATATATTTGTTAAATGCTCTAGCGGCCCTGCAATTTATGGTGGTCGTTGCCAAATTCAAATTCAATCCTTTTATTTATGTAAAAATCAAGATCAAGTTCGCACAATGTAAGATAGGGCCAATGGAAGGGGGGGGGGGGTTAGAGGGGGTATTTCCAAAAATAAACTAACATATCGAAAACTAACGAAAACATATTATTACAAAAATAATAAATGTTGATTAGAATGGTTGGTTCTTTTGGATTGCGAAATAAAATATACAATAATCTTTTAATCACTACACACTTTATTCTACGATCACTAGTTTTATTTATATACTTGATAAATTATTTTTCACTACAAACCGCAATATGCTATGTTTACTTCACGATCTTAATGCACAGCACAATAACTCACGATCACTCAAAGCACTTACGCTCAACTAATGACTAAAACTGCTGGGCGAGCTGGCCCATTTTTAAACCTCCGCAGTCGAGGCCCCAACAGCTTGCTGATTGGCCAGATCCGGATTTATCGACTAGAAGGTTCTAGATTCCCCCTGGCTCCATGTACGCCAATCTTTTTCAGGGATGCACACATTCTCTTTTGAGTTCTTAAAGTACGTGATGAAATATACGTAGTTTTCAAGTAGCGACAAAATCTCTCAAGTAGACTAGTGGATGCATATTTACAACACTATAATGTATAGAAAGCAAAAGTAGAATTATGTTCTATATATAGGATTATAGTTTTAGTATATCATAAAATATATAAACAACATATTTGGTTATATTTTCATCAATTTATATAAACACCCCATTTAAAGACGATTTTAAATCATCATTGAAAAAAAAAAAAAAACTTTATTATTTAAAATAATTCTAGAAGAATTATTTTAAATTGTCCCCGGCCGTCATCTGCCACATCAACTGTCCAAGTGTTGTAATAATAAACGATCACTAAGTGGCGTTAATAATATGTAATAAATGGTGTTTTTTTTTTTTTTAATTTCTGTTTGTTGTTTTATTTTTAAGTATGCGGTATCTCTAGGAGAGTTGACTTATCTTCTTTTTTTCTTTTCTTTTTATGAGTATATTTATGGTTATATTAAATTATTTATTAACGTCCACTTTTTGCAACTAAGGATTTTATTCACTAAATAAATTCATATTTGCCTAGGCGGGAATCGAACTCGCCACTCTAGGTTTTCCATGTGAGATTAAAGTCAACACTGTAGCTCACATGGCTAACCTGAGTCCCTATTTACATTAAGGTGTATTATTTTTAGACAAAAATGTATGAGGCTTTTTTGTTGTTGTTGTTCTGTTCTGTTTTTTTTTTATTTATTTGTTCTTTGTGTTTTGTGAGTGAAATGTGTTCGGTTAAGGCTAAGAACTCCTTTTGAGGGCTAGCACCTTTCTTTATAATGCTTGTATGCGCTTTCAAGTGGTTAGGGACTCAATATTAATTGTGTATTTTGAGTATTATATGTTAGAGGAGTTGTTATAATTGTTATTAGTATTTTTTTTCTCTTTGTATTTAAAACTCAAAGAACTAAAGTATCAACTTAAAGAAGTAAAGTATAAGGAACGATCATTCATTTTCTGATAACAAAAGAAACAGATTGATTCAGATAACCTCGTCAAGTATGAACAGTCTATAGCAATAACAGCGAATATTGATGAGGTTTTAAACCAGGAAATATATTATCTGTAAATAATAAGTGACCTGCTGTTAACAATTTTGTCATTTATAAATTCTAAAAGTGTTATTTTAAATTATAGTGTTTTTTTTTTTTTAATTGTGATTTAATAGTCGTCTTTAAATGAGTGGCCTGATAACCGATATGTACCCAACATTTTCTGAGGCATACTAACAAATTTTTTTTTTTTTTAAATTCCACCATTTTACATTTCAACAAAGATTGGATTGTCGGTACATTTCGAAGTTTTTAATAATTACAGCGTGGTAATATTAGTCGGATGTACTTTGGAAAATACCATAAACTAATTTGACATAATTATACTCAAAATTAAAACCGAGTAATGTTCTGACGAGAGAAGGATATTTTCTTAATTAAATGAGGCAGGAAATTCGCTTAGAGCGGCGAGGAGATAGAGCCAGGATGCTTTTCCCCCCGGATTCGAGGAGGTGATGGAATTAAAGTTGCCTCTCACGTAGGAAATCTCGACTGCTAATCTAGTGACGTGGATTTCTGAGAGGGAGGTCTCATTCTGCTCAAGAACCGCTTCAGGAATATTGAATTTATCAATGAATCGCTGTCTCCCTGCCAGCTAATTCGTCGTCTCCTAATGACGTCAGCGGGATATAGAGTTGCCTAAATTGTTTAGTGGCCAATAGGTTCGTGGAAAGCGCTTTGTGCCAACTGTTACACCAGATTGGCTCCTTTGTGTTCATGCGCTGCTGAAGGCAATAGAAATCCGCTCGCATTTCAAATCCCAAAAGCTTATTATCTAAAGCCCCATATTGTTCCCGATAAATTTTGTTTAGAAGCTTGATTAATCTACAAAGAGCTGTTCACTAGAGCAGCTGTCAGTTACAATATCTATCTCTTTGGATTATTTTAATGGAGATTAAAGTGTCTGGTCTTTGAGAGTCTTACACTTGCCAATATAAATGTTTAATGAGACACTGACAGGAATTGATTTCATTAAACGATAAATTATATTAATTGAAATTCCATTAAACTTAAAAATCCCTGTTCTAAATTCTTTCTAATAAATATACTTAATATCTGTCTGCAATAATTTCCTGTCTCGAAAGGATTTGCTCAAGGACGTTTCTTTGTTCCCGGATTTAAAATTATATTAAAGAATAAAAAAAAAAAAAAAAACTAGTTTTATTTGCCCGAAAATTCTTTATTAATAAAAATAAGTTCAAAAAGAGGAACTTTCGACTTTTGTTTTTATTCATTCATTTTATTTATTTATTTATTAACGTCCACTTTTTGCAACTTAGGCTAATCGGGACGGGTTGTCTACAGGTTACCACCCTTTTCTAGCCAGGGTGGGATTTTAGGACGTTATTTAATGAATTTCGTCACTAAATAATTTCCTTTGCCCAGGCAAGAATCGAACTCGCCACTCTAGGTTTACCATGCGAGATAAAGGTCAACGTTTTAACTCGCATGGCTAACCTGAGCCCCCTCATTCATTTTTAAATCCTAATTAAATTTAAGTTTTTTTTCTTTTAGCTTATTTTAATTTTTCACATAATTCATTTCAACTTTTGTCAAAGATATAAAGTTATTTCCGATTATATATTTTATCATTCCACAAAACTCACAAGGCAAAAAGGTTTAGCTGAAATATTTTTCACTAATTTTTATGATAAAACTAACATTTTCATTGTTTTGTTTTTTAAATTAATACCTTATTAAAACCAAGGGTATGCTTTAAAACTCGAATCTTAATTTATATGTCCCTTTCTCTTTTTATATTGCTTTTTAAAATTATCTGTAGTTGTAAATCACTTTACAGTTTCCCTTCTCCATGTTTATAAATTCATCCCCAAAGGTTATTATTGTCTATTTACTCAGGGTAATTTTTCATGATTTAAGTTCTCCTCTTTTGTAATATATTCTGTGTTTTTGGGGTGCAGTATGTCGTTTTTTTTTTTTTTAATTCAGTATTCAATGTCCTTTGAAATTAACGTCTTAAGATTTTGGATTTGATTCTTAATTCAAAGAGTTCGAGTTGGATTTCTCAGACCTGACTTCATTTTTTTAACAGATTTCCCTGAAGGGAAATCAGCTATTGAGGTTGTACTCATGACGGAATTTTCGAAATTTTTCTTCAAATGTCCATCGATCCTACCTAGTAGATGACGAAAATGAGGTCCATACAAAACTGTATATATATATATATATATATATATATATATATATATATATATATATATATGTCTGTTACTGCTCTAGCGGTCGCACTTTTTTCGTTTGATCGTTACCAAATTCCATATTTAATCCTTTTATGAAAAAGAAAGATCAAGTTCGTTAATGGCTGTAATCGGACTAGTGGGAGAGGGGTTTAGAGGATTGGAATTATGAAAATTCGAAATATCTCCGTTACTATAAGTCGGATCGAAAAATTGTATAGAATCAATCTTATTGCTAATTAAATGATCTATAAATATTGTTCTATTGATTTATTCTGTATCTTGAATATTAACCGAGATATTTGCATTTGTATTCTGCGTGTGGTCGGCAGGAGTCGCCTATGTTTGGATATTCCGACGAGAGCTCTGGCGGCCGTTTCTGAAACTAGTCGTCCCTCGTGAATAGGTTTAGAGGTTTCTTACTACTACAGTTGTTATTAGGCAGATTTCTCTATTGTATAACTTCACGTGGGAAATCTGTTTAATTTACGCAGCCCCTACGTGACGGACGTTTTTATCACAGGCCATTAACAACTGACGTAAATGAAATGATTCAAGGACTTATGATCTATTTCTTCAATTCTGAGAATAGAAATACAGATTACCACAAATACGGAAATTTGGACATTTTTCTTCAAAACTGAGGAAATGATAAATAAATAAAAAACACATATTAATGAATATTAATGAAATTCTGCAAGGCATTACACTAGAAAATATTACAGCTGACGACATAGAATAGGACGTCATATTCGTTACACCTAAAGGATAATCCTTTAATATAATTACACCAAAGACATCGACCTAGACCGTGGACTTAAACAGACCGAAATTAGAGCGACGATGGTGTTGGGTGTGCACACATAATTTTTAAAACCGACAATCTCTTTACAAAATGCAAAATTCAAACTGACGCCGCAGTTTAGAAACAATCAAGCAGAAAAACGTCTAATTAAAACGGCACTCAAAATAACACTGGGTTAAAGGCACTGCTATGCAAATGGAAGAGTTACTGCTATAACAAACATGGGCAGTAAATGAGCATAGACCGCATTTACAAAAATAAAAAAAAATCATTACGCATACACCTCATACTACTCACATTATGGAAAAATAAATAATATAGATATAATGATATTCAGTATAACCAGTACATGTTATGTTATGCCAGCACCAGCAAATACAGTACCCGTCATGTACTGAGCATGCCAGTTGTTCGTAATTAAACTTCAGGTGTCTATTCCTACGTCAAATTTAGCGTAATTAAGACATATTTATTGAAATAATTTATAAAATATTTAACTGTCAATGTACGAAGTTAAATAGCCGATAGATAAATCAGAATCACCACTTAAAAAATGCAACATAGAATTTCTTTTCAAAGTTAAGTGAATACGTTAAGAGCTTAACATTTTTTCAGGAAACAGTGTATAAAATAAAAATGCTTATTATGCAATACCTTACCTAGACTAAATAACTCAAGTATTTTTCTCTTTGGTCTATAAATTCTGTTTGCTTAATAAAATTGACACGTTGCTACATTTATTTATAAAAAGTTATAGTCACGCAATGTGTAACAATATTTACTGAATAATTTGTTGTTTACCTCTTGGCAGTTTACATTTATTTAATTAAAATAGTTGTTATAAAAAATATATATATGTATTGGTAAAACTAATGAGAGAGGTAAGGAAAGAAGAGTAGATAGCGTGCAGCACGGAACAGATGCTTTTACTGCCTGCTGCTAGTAAACCAGCCACGCCCCCTCTCCCACAATCTCTCTTATCTACTGCTTTTACTGAACTATCACAGATGTGATGTATCTTTATCAGTCATGGGTTATAAGTAAGTGACTTTATCAAGGCGTACTTTGAAAAGCTTTTTCTTGGATAAAATTAAATATTGGGGGCGACGGACATGTACTGAACAATCTTTGCGTATGTCATAGTAATATTTCGGCTTAACATTCCAAGATCGACGAAGTCCCGTCAGTTTTGTGCGAAGTTGCGACGTACTACAAAAAAACGACACGCTTCGGGGGAAGTTAAAAAAAATATTTATTACTGACTATGTTATTATTTACAAAAGGTTCTAAAATATGAGACAAACCTATTTCTAAAAAAGTTCGTAACGCATGGGCAGCGTAAACTAAGCAGATTTCCCACGTGAAGTTATACAATAGAGAAATCTCCATACGAGAGCCGAACAGTTAGGGCAAAGGGCCGAACTAGCTTTTGGCGGGAAGCTCAGTCGTCCATTACGGGCCAAATTTAATAAAAATGCAAATATATCGGTTAATATTCAAGATAGAGAAGAAATGTATAAAACAATATTTATAGTCAATTTAATTTACAATAAGATGGGTTCTATACAATGTTTTGATCCGGAGTATGCTAACGGAGATATTTCGAATTTTCGAAAATCCCCCCTCTTACCCCCCCCCTCCCAGTGGTCCAATTTCAGCCATTAACGAACTTGATCTTTCATTTTGCGTAAAACTCTTAAATATGAAGTTAGGTAACGAACATAAACCAATTTCGACCGCTAGAGCGTTAACAGACCAAAATATATATATAATTTTGAACGGACCTAATTTTCGTCATCTCCTAGTTAGGATCGATGGACCTTTGAAGAACATTTTCGGAACTCGCGTCATGAGTACGACCTCAATAGCTGATTTCCCTTAAGGGAAATCAGCTAAAAAGAAAACGGACATAGCAATATAAAAAAGTACTTCACGAAGGTGCAGCGTTAACTAAGGAGATTTTCCACATGTTGGAATATAGCACGTTTATGATCTCATCTCACCGTATATGTCGCCCATAATAAGAAATAATAATTAAGAAGATTAACAGGAATTAAAATATTATATGGATCTGAAATTTATAGTAACTACGTTACTTGAAATGAAAAACGGATGAGTTAAAGTGAGAGTTTACAAAAGACTAAAACCAAAACAAAAATACAAATAATTCGGTTAGTTCTGCAGTTACGGAAAACATTTAAATAAAAATAGTTGGAAAAAAATTAAATTTTCAATAAAATTTTTTTTTTTTTTATAATTTCTCGAATATAAAAGGCACAACGACTCATTACAAACATATTCGAAGGTATTGTCCTTGAACATAGGGGTAAGATAAATCATACTTTGATGACATCAAACATCCTATGGATTTCGGTGAGTATAATAATATTAAAAGAGCAACTTTGAAATAACACAATGCGTAGCTTTAGATCATGATGATGAATTTCTTGATCCAATGTACAGTAATGGAGATATTTCCCCTTTTCTAAAAACCGCCCTGGTCCTATTTCAGCCATTTATGAACTCGATCTTTAGTTTAACATAAAACTATGACATGGTGTGTTACATTACCCAGTTTTCATCAATAATTCTACTGGCGATAGTTGGAACCATTTATTCAATAAAACCCTCATTTTAATGTTATGGTTATTTTTTTATATACGTTTCTTCTGATGGGATTTAAAAGGAAACTTTGTCTTATATTCTGCTGACAGCTGATAAATCATAGGCATGTGACATATGGCACTTTTATTGATGACTTAATATGGCTTTTGCCTCAGTTTCATAAATAGATCAGAAAACAATTCTTTTCTTTTCCCAGAAAGATGGGAACATTCATTTTTTACTTAGGACATTTCTCGTGAAATTAAAGTAATGGAATAATAAACACAGTCAGTTGGTCTGATATTATTAAATAAAGGATTACTAAAAAGGAAAGCTCCAATCTGTTAAGTAAGAATAGCTGTTTTTTTTTTGTTATTTAACACTTTATGCTACTATGGCTAATCGGGAAGGGTTATCTACAGGTTACCACCCTTTTCTAGCCAGGGTGGGCCTAAGGAGTTTATTTAATGAGTCCGTAACTAAATAAATTTCTACTGCCCAGGACGGGAATTGAACCCGCCACTCTAGGTCCACCGCGCGAGATGAATACGAACGCCTTAATTTGCACAGCCTGCCTGAGCCCCCAGAATAGCTGTTTTTAATTAAGACAAGTGCATTGTCTACATTAATGGATAATTCTAGTATTTTCATGTTTTTGTCAAAAATCTGATTATACTATTAAACTCTTTTTATAAGCACTGAATCAACTATAGACAATGATGAAAACAGTTCAGTTTGTTCATTTTTTAGCAGATTTCCCTTCAAGATATATATATATATATATATATATATATATATATATTTGTCTGTTACCGCTCTAGCGGTTTCAATTTTTGTTTTATCGTTACCAAACTCGATATTTAGTCGTTTTATGTAAAAACAAAGATCAAGTTCGTTAACGGCTGAAATTGGACCAGTGGTAGGGGGGGAGGTTTAGAGGGAAGGATTTTCGAAAATTCGAAATATCTCCGTTACTATACGTCGGATCGAAATATTTTACAGAACCAATCTTATTGCAAATTAAATTTACTATAAATATTGTTATATGCATTTTTTCTTTATCTTGAATAGTAACCGAGATATTTGCTTTTTTATTAAATCTGGGTGCCTAACGCACGAGTTACTTTCCCGCCAAAAGCTAGTTCGGCCGTTTCCTTGACTGGCTTGGTTCTCGTGAAATTTCTCTATTGTAGAACTTCACTTGGGGAATCTGCTTAGTTTACGTAGCCCCTGCGTGACGGACTTTTTTGTTTACATTTGCCATGCCTTATGCAGTTACTCTTAGTTACCTTGGATCACGAAGATGTATTGTTTTCGTACGAAGCTATAAATAAGTAGTCTATTTTATGTGAGCATATGGTCAGAGTATGACAATAGGAAGGAACGGTACAGGCATTGTATACATTAAGACAGAGTCTCTTTGATAACAGTTGTCTCCGGTTCCTACAGCTGATAGTATCTCTGTTTTAATTTAGCTTCGCCCCACTTTCGTGCTCGAACCTCTTTCCAGTTTATAATGGGACTTAAGACCTCTGTCAGCACTGACACAACACTTGCGTGATACAAAAAAAAAAAACTTTCGAGAAATTAAGAACATGTGAGGGAGGATGTTAAAAACTTCTGAAATATAATGATGGTTTATAAATTGTATAGAATGTCATTTGTTAACCTACTGGTTACCAGCCTTTTCTAGCGAGGGTGCGACCAAGGGTTTTATTTAATCGTCACTAAATAAATTCCTGCATTAGTGAGAATGTAACTATCAAATGTGATCAAGTCCAACGCCTTAATTCACAAGGCTAACATGAACCCTCTTCAAATTGTATTAGACAATTTGTTAAATATATTCTAATAAAACGGTTGAGCTGAGTAAACTAAGTATATTTCCCTGGTGCTTGAACGGCTCGCTATTGATCGCTGTTTTTCGATTTTATACTTGCCCAGTAATAAGATGACAAGTAAATATCACTTGAAATTAATGTGCATGCAAGTTGATTGATGATACGATTCCATTAAGAGAAAATCTAGTAGAGTAGGGGTTACAAGAAGACTAAAAAGAAAGAAATACAAACAACTCGCTTAGTATTCATATTATAGGAACGAAGTAAAAAAATAGTGATTCTCATTTATATTTCCACCTGGTGGTGAGGGTGATGGCACAGGTTAAACAGAAACCATTTTTTTGTGGCTCCTCACAATTTACTAAAATAATAATAATAAATTGTGACGAACTACAAAAAAAAAGTCTTTCTGTTTAACAAATATTGATTCTATACTATTTTTTTTTATTCGACTGATTATAACAAGAATAAATCTACTTGTTTCGTCCTCCTAATTTGATTACCACATTTAACAGATTTTATTTTTATCATTATACAAATCTGTCAAATATTGAGTTTGGTGTCGATGAAGTGAAAATGTAAATTTATTGATCATGTCACATCGAACACATTTCCATGTCGAATCTCAGGTAGTACAGGACTGTTAATACAATATTCAATATTTGTGCTTGAAATAAGACGTTCCATGATATATCAGAGCTTATAGTTAATATGTGGCGAGTAGAAGTAGGGCTTATCTGAAGTCTCAATTAAATAAAAAATGCATATATCTCTATCAATACTGCAGATAGGTAATGAAGGTGAAATACAAGAGTTATATAAAAAATCAATTTTCACCAAAATTGGTCTATTAACTTTTTCGTAATTAAGAAGATATTTGGAATTTTAGTTCAATTTGAATGAACCTCATTTTAATCAACACCTAGTTTTGCTCGGTGAACATTTAATGAAATGTTTTGAGAATTGCGTTATTTGTACAACCTCAATAGCTTATAGCTGAAGGGAAATCTGCTAAAAGGATAAAACTATTGATTTCTTATTTTTCAACTACTGCTCGTTGGAGCGTCGCTTGGTGACAAAAATATCCCAGATAAGAATGTAAACTTCCTTGAGACTCTCAACAAGTTTGTCGAATCGCATCTAAACTTTCTACAGGAATGACAAGCCACATCTTCTTTTATGAAGTACGTTTATAACAGGAGTATTTGCTACTGGTCGTCAAACTTGCGCAAAGTTTACATGAATCTACCGAAAGTTTATTTCAAACTTTTGCAGGTTTTCATCAAGCGTAAACAGAGTGCAGCATGTGAAAATACCTTACAAAGTTAGTTGAATTGCCTTGCATAGTTTGTGTTGCTGTGCCACAACAACATTTTTGTTCTTACAAAAATATATCAAAGTATTGAACCTGTATTTTAAATCAAAAAAGTACATTCCCCTTTTTATCAAACATTTCACCTTAATTACTAGCAAATTTCTATTAAATATATTAATTAATGGACCGTCAGTTTTAACAACTAATAATTGGGAAGAAATAGTGCACTTAACAAGAAATTAGTAACTGAAGTTTCAGAGCAAATATGTCCTATAGCAAATTTTTATAAGAAATATTAAAACATAAGGGCCAATGAGACAAAAGTCCGTCACGCAGGGGCTGCGTAAGCTAAGCAGATTTCCCACGTGAAGTTATACAATAGAGAAATCTCCATACGAGAGCCGAACAGTTACGGCAAAGAGCCGAACTAGCTTTTGGCGGGAGACTGTCATGCATTATCGGCCCAGATTTAATAAAAATGCAAATATCTCGGTTAATATTCAAGATAGAGAATAAATTAAATAAGAACCATATTTATAGTAAATTTAATTTCCAATAAAATTGGTTCTATACAATGTTTTGATCCGACGTATGGTAACGGAGATATTTCGAATTTTCGAAATTCCCCCTCTAAACCCCCCCTCCCACTGGTCCGATTTCAGCCATTAACGAACTTGATATGTCTTTTTGCATAAAACGTTTAAATATCGAGTTTGGTAACGATCAAACAAAAATTGCGACCTCTAGAGCGTTAACAGACAAATATATATATATATAATTTTGAACGGACCTCATTTTCGTCATCTCCTGGGTAGGATCGATGGACATTTGAAGAAAATTTTCGAAAATCGCGTCATGAGTACGACCTCAATATCTGATTTCCCTTAAGGGAAATCTGCTAAAAACAATGGACTGGTAAGGGATTCATTTTATTTGGTGAATACAATTTCTGCTTAAATAGTGCTATGCAAGCTATCCAAATCAAAAGGGGTATTTTGATTTACAATATATAAGCATGAATCACAAAAAAAAAAAATATTTCTTTAAGTGCCTACTGCTTAAAGGGAATCAAAATTATACAGGGAATATAATTATCCATTTTTGAGGAGCTGGGCGGTGAAGGAATCTATTATCTCAGGTAAGAAAAGAAAGACCTCGTTCCTTCACAATTGTTTAATCTATACGTGAGAGCTCTTTCAGACCAGAAGCTTCATCATCAGTGCCGGCTTATGTTGTGCCAACGTTGAAATCCAGACGTAGCTTGGCAAGCTCCTATATCCATTTTATACTATATCCAACGTTAGCACAACTTAAGCCGAACCGATGATGTAGAGTATGCTCTGAAAGCGCTCTGTCGTAAAGAATAAACATCTGTGAAGGAACTAGTCCTTTCTTTTCTTACCTCTGATAGTAGATTCCTTCATCATCCAGCAGCTCAAAAATAGTAGCTTGTCAGGCTATGCTGGAGTTTAACGTTGGCTCAACACAAGCCGGCACTGATGATGGAGCGTGAGCTCTGAAAGCGCTCTGGCGCAAAGAATAAACAACTGTGAAGGAACAAGGCCTTTGTTTAATTACCTGGGAATATAATTATGTTTGTAGCAATGGAAATGTGGATTTGGCACAGAATGACCGAAATAAGTTGGGCTCGAAACAGATGCAGTTTTTTAGTTCTAAATGAGGTCTGTGTAAATAGAAGTCTTATCAAGGACATGAGAAAAAGGATATTGCAACTTCTTGGGCTTATCTGAAGGCAAAATGATTTATCACAAATATATTTAAAGGTAAGATTATTTAGTATAGAGAAACAAAGAGACCAAGGTATTTATTATCCGAAGGTATAAGTCATCTCATTGATTTTGGTGGGCATAGTTATATGAGAAGAGCAGCTGCTGAAAGAACATAATGATTACAACTACAAGGCATAGTTATAGATGATATGCCCCACCTAGTTATTCTAAATTATCTAATTCATGTTATTCTAATCTTTAAACATTAAAAAACAAAGATGCTATCAACTTACAATAATATACACAATAAAATTTTAAGAAATCAGTCGTAAATATTTTTATTATACCACCTTTTGTTATTAATAACATCCACATTTTGTTACTACAACTAATTGTGAAAGGCCATGCTAAGGTTACCACCCTTTTCTCGTGGGAGAGAGACTAAGGATTTTACAGAGTGAGTCGCCACTAAATAAATTTTTATTGAGTTGTGGGTTCGATGAACTCGATAAATCACATCCATAAGGTCCTTCCAGGATAGAAAAAAATGCTAACACAGGTTGTTTTTCCCTCCTTGATCGGTAATGATTGGTGTTTCACCACGATTAAAATTACGTACGTCTTCGGGCTTTTAAGTCTCACTGATAGGAAATTTCTAGATTGAATTCAGAAATGACAATCTGATTTTTCAATCAGTATAACATCCCGCTGGATTTAGCATTATCGGAACTCTCATGTACTTTATTGATGACATGTTTTTAAGTGCATTGGTGTTTCAAACTTGTTCCATGTTTGTATGTTATCTGTGGTGAAATGACGAAACGGCCTAATTTTTGTGTCTCATTCATTAAGTGTTATATGTTTAATTAATTAAGTAAAATTTCAAGAAATCACGTTTCTAAGTTGCACCGCTCAGTAAATAAAATTTTCATATAAGGTATATTAAATGAGCTCCAGAGATACATATTAAACCAACTTGTATTGAAAAAAAAATATTGACAAATAAAAATTGGCAATCATTTAGAAACAATTTTGTAAGCCTCTTTTAAGTATTTTAAATTACCAGAACCTACGTTCTTATGTGAATATTTCGTTAATCTTTATTCAAGTATTAACTTCTCCTAACCTGATAATGTGACTCCATATGTAATTATAAATTAAGTAATCCATTTGTAATTATAAATTAAATAATCTATCTGTAAGTATGAATTACATAATTTTATGATCCGATTTCCGATTTTCATGCAATCTATTTGAGCTCCATAGGAATACCCCTATTGAATTGAGAAATATTTAGGTTAAGTATTACCCATTACGGTATAAATATCGCTATATTATACTTGTTCGTTGGTATCGTTATACCATTTCCTCCAGGAGTGGGTGTTTATTTTGGAGTCAAGGCTTAAACGTCAATATTATTGTTATCATTATTTTTTCCCAAGAAATGTAAAGAGCTAATTGTATTTTTTTTATTTTCCAATACTAGATATTCTGTATCATCATTAATTCGACCTCCAATCACCATTCCATACTTTTCTAGTTTTGCAACATATTACAATATAACAGTAGATCTTTCTACTCTATGCTAAGATGATCGAAAATTCATAATGCTAAGATGATCGAAAATTCAAACACACTCAAACATTTCACATTAGCACTAAGCCAACATAAAACGAAACCTCTTATTGCAAACTTAAATACTACATATTGCTTTTTTGAACAAGGATGAAAGGGGTAAAACAATAACCAATATATCTCCGTTATTGTCAGTTGGATAGCAAAGTGTTGTATAATTCACCTAGCTCTATAATCTCTGTCGTTCTTTTTTCTTAAATTTAACCGAAATAGTATCCGAGCTGTTTGTATTTTTCATTTTACCATTTTTTAGGCCCCTTTTCTACACTTTTAATTTTTACTTAAAGCAAATGAATCAATAAACATCTCTTGTCCGTTTAAAATTCAAGTCCTGTTTCCCTGAAAGAGCATTTAAACTTCGTTGTAATTAATTTTCCCCACGTTTCAGGTTATTCTACGAACAATGGCTTCATAATTGAAACTAATTAGGTTTCTTGTTAAGAGAGAATATAATGTAAAATGACGTATGTAATTATAGCACGTGGTTTACGCAGCTCCTGCGTCCAGGGAAATTTATTTTTCCATCCGTCCTACGGATAACACAGCTAGATTATAATACAAATTATTTCGAAAATTGTTTTACTGTTAGTTTGTGTATTCCTTCAAATAGTCGTAAATAATGAATTTTTTTATCTAAATTAATTTCAATAATTTATTAAATGTAGCATTGACTTAAATAATTGTATCCATTTTTTATTAATTGGCTTCCTATAAGAACTGTTATACATTTCCATTAATAAGCAGCTATGGATTGTATTTTTTTTATTTTTTACCAACTTAAAACTATGATTGAATTATCTCGTTCGGCACTCAGAAAACTTTCACGGATAATAGGGATTTATTTAGAGAATGTGACATCAATTAAACATTATAATCACATTATTTGTAAAAAAAAAAGGAAGATTATGCCTGGATAAACGTTCACAATTGCAGCTAAGCCCCAACTGGATATCCGGAAATAATTCATATACATTGACATGCGGAGTAAATGTGAGAATTTTCACCTGTCAAATTTGGTATTTATTAGATCTAATCACTTGGACGCAATGATAACAAACTATTTCGAATGAGTTTTTCTTTTCACGGACAGCTTAAAGGCTAGCAAATCCGTAAATGATAAATAATCCAATTTACAATAATGAACCAATTCAAATTAGATTAACCCACAAAACGACAGCCCTACCTGCTGAATTATACGGAATGCAATTAGGACTTACTAAAATTTATGACAACAGTCAAAACAAATCATTATTTTCTTACTGAATCGTTGAATTTATTATTATCATTGAACAAATGGTTTAGTCATCACACGATCGCGGCACAAATGTTTTCAAAAATATTGGGAATTCAAAAAAAAAAAAAAATAATCCCAAAATTGTGTCTACCTGGATATCAAATCATTCCATAATGCACTGCAGTTGACACATTAGCAAAATAACACGCAAGCCAAAATACTATTGGCATAGTATCCGTAAGACCTCTGTGCTACTTCACACATGCAAGTTTTTGACATTTAGCTGAACCATTGAACTCACTCTTCAAATATTTTGAGCGAGATCAAGGAGACTGTTAAAGTATGGCCTTCTGATCTAAAAAGAGGAAATGAAGTGGTTTTCTGACCTTGCTCAAAATAAAAACCAACAATAAAATAATAAAAGAACAAAAATTCTTAATTTCTAGACAGAGACAGACCTACCTGTACCTACTTGTCAACTGCGCACTTCACTGTTAAGGAAGTACAAAAACAATAGGTACATACAGAAGAGAACATTGGGACTTGCCTTATATACCCATTCAACTATACTCTCTTGAGTAAACGACAAATACATACCAAACTTAGTATCTTAAAACTATTATAATATATATATATAATATATCTATATGAAAAGATGGAACATGAAAGTAATGCCCTTAATTTACTAACTCCATTCAAATTCTGGATTTTATCTTATTAATTTTTAATATTGTACTGATATTCCTAATTTATTTCTACATTCTTTTAATTTTATCATAAAGGCTTTTTTCCTTCTTCATTCCATTCTTTTTTTCGATTACACAAATTGTCTGTCTGTCATTTTAAGCAGATTTCCCTTAAGGGAAAAATCAGGCTAATTGAGGATGTAACTCATGATCGGAATTATTTCTTTCAAAATTGTCCATCGATCCTACCTATGTAGATGACGAAAATGAGGTGCCCGCTCAAAAACTGTATATATGTTATATGTAATATTATTAGCATTACCATGCGTGGGGTGGAGTAGATTTGTCTGTTACCGCTCTAAAGCGTGTCGCAATTTTTTTTAGTTTGAATCGTTAGTAACCCAAACCTCTGATATTTTTAGGTCTTTTATAAAAATGGAAAAAAAGAAAGAAACGAGTGTCAGTTTAACGGCTTTACCACGGGGTGATCGGACCAAAGGGAGGGGGGGTTTAGAGGGGAAAGGATTTTTCGCAAAATTCGAAAAAACACCGTATACTATACGACCGATACGTGAAAAAAATGATACAGAAATCAATCTTATTGCAAAAAAATTTACTATAAATATTGTTACATACAAATATTCTCTATCTTGAATATTAAACCGAGATAATAGAATAAATAAACCATATTTTAATTAATTTGGGTGGCTATACGGACGAGTGACTTTCCCGCTAGTTTCGGGCCGTTTCGGGGGGCCCTTAAATCTGCTTGGCTCTCGTGAAATTTCCTCTTTTGTAAATCTTCACGTGTGAAATCTGCTTTAGTTTATTAACGCAGCCCCTGTGTGACGGACTTTTTGTTATACATGCAATGCACACAGTTAATAGCTAACATTGCGTAACTAATGAACAAATAATCAGTTTCTTAACAGTCTATTCATTGATAAACAATTTGTACATAATCAGTGTCAATCAGGGCGTCCTTTGAAAGAAGAGAGATTCAATTTAATCGTCCTAAGGGCAAAAAAAGAAAGAAAAAATAACCATAAAGGACATTTAGTAAATGATAAACGATCTAGGACATTACAATTGAGATGGTTAGATACTCGTTAGGTACTATTGAATCCGTGAGAGATAGTCTGTGTTGTGTCCAACTTGCATCTTATAAATAGTTCTCTATTAACAATAGGCCGGTGAGCATTGGGCCTATTAACATTCTACTGTTACCATTTGGTCTTGTATAGAGCCGAGGGTGAGGGTCGTCTCAACCTCCAGGTCATCTAGGATCCTCTATAGTAGTACACGAGCATTAATACTCCGGGTAGACATGGAAAGAACACATATGTTCATTCAATTATCAGTAATACCACCTGTTTTAGAAAATGTCCCTCAGTAGATTTCACTTATTGAGGTTGAACTCATGAAGCGACTTACTTCAACCATAACGAGGAACATACAAAAAGCCCGTCACGCAGGGGCTGCGTAAACTAAGCAGATTTCCCACGTAAAGTTATACAATGGAGAAATCTTCATACAAGTGCCGTTCAGTTACAGAAACGGTCGAACTAGCTTTTGGCGGGAACCATAGCTCCTCCGTTACACTTAATAAAAAATGCAAATATCTCGGTTAATATTCAAGATAGAGAATAAATGTACATAACAATATTTATAGCAAATTTAATTTGAAATAAGATTGATTCTGTAATTTTTCGAACCGACGTATAGTAACGGAGATATTTTGAATTTTCAAAAATCCTCCCCTCTAACCCCCCCCCTCCCACTTGTCTGATTTCAGCCGTTAACGAACTTGATCTTTCTTTTTACATAACGACTAAATATCGAGTTTGGTAAGATCAAACAAAAATTGCGACCGCTAGAACGGTAACAGACAAAGATATATATATATATATATATATATATATATATATAAAGTTTTGAACGGACTTCATTTTAGTCATCTACTAGGTAGGATCGATGGACATTTAAAGAAAAATTTTGAAAATTCCGTCATGAGTACAACCTCAATAGCTGATTTCCCTGAGTAATCGGTACGGGTAACCTACTGAGAGAGAAAGCCCCCCCTCCCCCATATCCCCATAAAACTTCTGAGTATCTTTCTGTACATTTCGATATTACAGGAGTTTTTATAAGAACTATTAAAAATGTTCAAGTCAATTTTCTGAAGAAGAAATAAGTAAGGAACAATAAATAAGGAACTTGACAGGGAACGCCATTAGCAGATTTCCCCTAAGGGAAATCAGCAATTGAGGCCATACTCATGACGCGATTATCGAAAAATTTCTTCAAATGTCCATCGATCCTACCCAGGAGATGACGTAAATGAGGTCCGTTTAAAAATTGTATATATATATATATATATATATATATATATATATATATATATATATATATATATATGTCTGTTAACGCTCCAGCGGTCGCAATTTTTGTTTGATCGTTACCAAACTCGATATTTAAACGTTATATACAAAAAGACAGATCAAGTTCGTTAATGGCTGAAATCGGACCAGTGGTAGGGGGGGGGGGTTTAGAGGGGGGATTTTCGAAAATTTGAAATATCTCCGTTACCATACCTCGGATCAAAACATTGTATAGAACCAATCGTATTCTAAATTAAATTTACTATAAATTGTGTTATATACATTTATTCTCTATCTTGAATACTAACTGATATATTTTTATTAATTGTGGGCCGATAACGGATGACTGAAATTCCCGCCAAAATGTAGTTCAGCCATTTGCCATAACTGTTCGGCTATGGTATGGAAATTTCTCTATTGTATAACTTCACGTGGGAAATTTGCTTAGTTTACGCAGCCCCTGCGTGACGGACTTTTTTTCATGTTATATAATGTATTAAAAGCGCTTGGGCTTTAAGTTCAAAGATTGAATAATGAAGAATGAAAGATGAAATTGCGTAGTTGATCATTTTTTACTGATGCTTCTTTTGAGGAGCGATTGATATCGCGTCCAAACTTTTACCGGAATTCTATTATCTTCAATATCAGTAGGACAGATAAGAAACCATATTCCATAAGGAACTCTATTTAAATGATCCCAGTTTATGTAAGAGAGCAAGCTTCTTAGAGTGATTGACTGGGAAAGAAGCAGAAGAGATTGCAATCCTGCCTATTTTGAATTCAATGCTGCTATAGAATGCCAAAGAGGCATCGCCTCCGACTAGAATACTGGAGCATACCCAGATATTTATAGCTTATCGAATTTCTACCAGCCATTGTATATAGAACACTGCCTGTGTCACATCTCAAACGAAAATAGTTCGTTCCTTCCTCGTGAAATAATAACCTAAGGTAGGGCCGTTTCTCTGTGTTTGCAGGAGTGTAATGTAATACTCAAGAAATAATACAGTTATGTTCATTAAGCTACCGTTTTCTGCGAAGCAAATGAAGTTTTTGTCCAATAGAAAAGGGTGGAATCTTTATTAAATCACGAACTTAAATGCATTAGATAAGAAAATTCAACTTGAAATTCAGCCAGGAAAAGAACTGTGGACATCGATGGGTTGACGGCGCAAGACATGAAACGGGCAATTAAAACAGATGTACTCAATGACTGGACAACCGACTGGCTACAAACTGACAAAAAAATTCGAGAAATCCTAGCCAACCCAAACAAAGAAAAATCTCTGGAAAATCTTACCAGACGAGATCCAGTGGTGTGTGACTAGACTTAGAACATTCACTACTGTCATATTCATACCTAATAAACCGTAACGATCGACCTACATGCACTCACTGTAACACAGTACTGACCATTAAACATCTCCTGACTGACTGCAGACTACATGAACGTCTCAACTTACCGAACGACTTGTACGAACTATTAAAAGAAGGTAGCCCTCATATAAACACACTATTAAATCACTTGAAGCCAATTGACATTTACAACAAACTTTAAACCACACCTACTCTACTCATTTCCCAACATTTTATATCTCAAATTATGTTACAAATTTTAATTTGTGTTTTTGTGAACAATAGTGTAAAATTCATTTTTAAACTTGTGCCTTAGACTTCCATCATCCTCAAGCCAGAATTTATTGAAAAATTAATAGTTTCACATAGTTTTATTTTAACGCTTCCTTAGTTTTATTTTGCTATATTTTATACTATGTTTTAATAATTTTGAAAACATTTTTTCTTTATTTCTTTATTTTAACAATTTAATTTAGAGAATTGAAAATAAGTGATACTGAGTGACATCGCCTAGTAGTGGAGCTCACCAAATAAATAAATAAATCAACTTGACTTTGTTGAAACGTCCGTCACGCAGAGGCTGTGTATACTTAGCAAACTTCCCATGTTCTTGTGTGAAACACTCCTGATCTCGTCTCACCATATATTTTCCATTTCTAAGTACAAATCCGATGAGTGGGAGTGGGGGCTTCCTGGAGGCTGAAAACAAGAAAGTACAAATAATCCCTTAATTTTTGAGCTACGAAAAAATGTAAAGAACAACAATTGTTTATCATCAATAGTTTAACCAATATTGGTTCTACAACATTTTTTGATCCGACTAACCAATCATAACAGGGAGATTTAAATTTTCGAATACGCTTTAATTCCTTAATACTAACTTTTTTTTCTTTCTATTTTTAATTAAATGGATATTTTCCTTTACTTTCCGCTTGGTTATGTTTGTTTCTTGGCGCATTTGTGCCTCTGATTATAAGCGTGATCTGTGAGGGGGACATTGCTCACTCGTTTGTTAATGTCGAATTCAATTAAAATCAATTCAAATGATGTATTCTCATTTTTAGTATTTGTTTCAATTTCTGTATATAAAACTTGTCACACGCAATTTTAGCAGATTTCACTTAAGTGAAATCAGCTACTGAGGTCGTACTCAAGACGCAAATTGAAAAACATTTCAACAAATGTCCAACGATCCTACCTAGGAGGAGACGAAAATGAGGTCCGTTTGAAATAATATATATATATATATATATATATATATATATATATATATAAAATTGTAACCTCTGTCTATAACTATTCGTTTCACATATCATAGACAACATAACTGCATTTTGTTTCTTTGGTGTCTGTTTGTTTGTTTGTTTATTTCTTTGTTTGTTTGTTTGTTACATTTTCACGCATAAACGGCTGAACCGAATTTTATGAAACTTGATATGTATATTACTACTAATCCAACTTAGACTTTAGGCTATGTTAATATTCTCTGAGACGAACAGGAGTGGGGGTTATAAGGGAGAGCTGAAATTAATAATAGCAATATTTCGTTTCCTAATGCATTTTCGGCAATTACGCACATTACAAAAGTTGTTTATTTTGTTATTTGGAGTAGCTTTTGTTATATACACTTTTGTCGTATACCTAAGTATAAATGAGTTATACGTTAAAAACTACTGCGGAAGTCAACAATTTTATTCGGAACAAAAAACTCAACCGAACTAAACCAAATTCGGTATGTGAATTAGCACTAACGCCTTCCTTATAATAAGTTATACTAACATTTCTAGGGACAAACAGGAGTGGGGGTTATAAGGGAGACCTGAAATTAACCCTAAACACAGGGACGGGTAAATGTCAAAATATTGTGCCAAGTAAAGCCTTGCCAAAAAATACCATCAACATTCAGCCTCAAATCAATTCCCGGGCGAAGCCGGGTATCTGAGGTAGTATACCATATATATATATATATATAGATATATATATATATTTGCCTACCACCTCTGTAGCGGTCGCAATTTTTGTTTGATCGTTACCAATCTCGGTATTAAAACGTTTTTGTAAGACTAAAGATAAAGTTCGTTAACGGCTGAAAGCGGACCAGTGGGTGGGGGGAATTTCGAAATTTCAAAATATCTCCGTTATTTTATGTCGGATTGAAACATTGTATAAGAGGCAAGCTTAATGAATGCTATACTACAAATATTCTTATATGCGTTTATTCTCTATCTTAAATATTAAACCAGATATTTTTTTATTTTTTATTTTCAGCCCTCACCAAACTTCCACTCCTACTCATGTCATTTATACAATACTCTTCTATATAATAAACTACTTTATTCCAAGCTTAAATACCAAATATTTGATATTCGTTTTAATATCGACTTTGGTAACGATCAAACAAAAATTGCGACCGCTACAGAGGTGATAGGCAAATATATATATATATATATATATATATATATATATATAGATATATATATGTATATATATAATTTCAAACGGACCTCATTTTCGTCACCTCCTAGGTAGGATCGATGGACATTTGTTGAAATGTTTTAAAAATCGCGTCGTGAGTACGACCTCAGTAGCTGATTTCACTTAAGGGAAATTTTCTAAAATTGCGAAGGTTGGGACAAGTGCTATATAGAGAAATTGGAACAAATGCTCAAAAAGAGAACACATCATTCGAATCGATTCCAATTGAATTCGACATTGACAACCGAGTGAGCAATGTCCCCCTCACAGACCATGCATTTAACCAGAGGCACAAATTGGCAAAGAAAAAAACAACCAAGCGGAAAGTAAAGGAAAATATCCATATAATTAAAAATATAAAAAAAGTAGTATGAAAGAATTAAAGCGTACTCGAAAATTGAAACCTACCTGTTATGATTAGTCGGATCGAAAAATGTTATAGAACCAATATTGGTTAAACTATTGATGATAAACAATTGTTGTTCTTTACATTTTTTCGGAACTCAAAAATTAAGGGATTATTTGTACTTTCTTGTTTTCAGCCTCCAGTAAGCCCCCACTCCCACTCATCGGATTTGTACTTAGAAATAGAAAATATATGGTGAGACTAGATCAGGAGTGTTTCATACAAGCACATGGGAAATTTACTCATTTTACGCACCCCCTGCGTAGCAGACTTTCTTAAGTTCTTTTGTAAATCCTTAATTCATGAAGTCATCATATGAGCATTTTCATTTATCTCATTATTAAATATCTATTGGAAACAATATTGGGTATTTAAGTTTTGAATAAGGCGTTTCCCATATTTTTTAACTACAGTGAGTAAAAGAGGACTGAGTAAAGGGTACTGAAGCTTTAAAGTTAAAAAGTGCAAAATATCGCTGCTAATATTCATGATAATGAAAAAGGGCATGATACAACATTTATATATATTAACAATATTAACTTTACAGCCAGTTTGGTAACATGATTTTTCAATCATACATCTAGTAACGGAGATATTTTGAACTTTCGATTTTCCTTGTCTAATCCCCTCTCCTCATACTCCCACTAGCCTACCAACCGGCCATTTACATTTCAGCTGTTTACGAACATGAACTTTAGTTTTTCATGGGGTGCTTATATATCGAGTTTGGTAACGATCAAACAAAAATTTTGGTACTTAATACAAGTAGATTTATAATTTTTGAACGGACCTCATAAGAAATGTTATGAAAATTGGGTTATGTGTGCAACCTCAATCTGCTTATATAACAACAATACTACTGTACTATTTGGAATTACGATCTTTCAGACTAAACAATATTTTGGAAGCTGGTCCCGTCACTCGTATCCAGAATTCTTGGAGTTATCTGCATCATATCACTAAAAGTTCATGTGAAGGGCGTTGTGAATGCCCTACGGACTCAGGGGGAAGTGCGTGAGTACATAGCAACCAAGAACTACAGGCAAAAGGATTCCTTCCCTTTGAGGTTCATGAATTGTAGGTGCCATTGTCTGGTGCAGTATACCTTCTTCAAGGAGGAATAAGCCCTCCTGAGACTCCCTGATTGCCCCTTTTGTACCTATTGCACAGAGGAATCCTCCAATGGAAGTTCCTTAGGGGACCACTTATGAACCTCTGATATGTCTTATCTCATTCACTCCCCTCCAACATTGTGATGAACTCTGAATAAGTAAGTCCCGATTATTCAGGCATGTGCATTTGCCAGAATTTTGGTGTTAGCAATAGTTTTAATCATTAATGATTAAACTAACCTTCCAGTCGAACAAATATGGCATGATAATTATGTTATTAGACCTCAAGTTAGCCATGAGAGCTAGGGCGTTAGTCTTAGTAAACCTACAGGCGTGAGTTCGTTTCTGATCTTGGGCAACAGGAATTTATTTAGTTACGAATTCTTTAAGTAAAACTCTTTGTCCCACCCTGGCTAGAAAAGGGTGGTAAACTATAGAACCCAGATAGCCGTATCATAAAGCCGATGCTAATATGTAACAATAATAATGATGTTATCAAATTACTTGTCTAGATGAACGGAAATCAACACACCCAGACGAGTGGAATATTTTTTTTTAAATTAAAAAAAATCCGTTTTCAGATGTCCCGTTGGCAAAGAAGATTTTCTATATACCTGCCTGTGACACGCTTATTCATTCGCTATTTCTCCCTTAGTAGAAAGTCTTTGTAAAGAGAAATTAAAATTTCAGCTGGTCATGATATATTTAGTGACTCCTCGAAGAGTAGAAGTGAAGGTTTAACCAATAATAAAAATAACTGGGATGGTATTAGGAAATACACTAGTTGTAGATATTGAAATTATGAACAAGATACTAATTTTTCTATCCAACTCTTATGTAAAATATTTTTTGAATTTTAGATTTCGCCCAACTCTAAACCCTTCCCTCTTTTCCAGTCAACAGGCATTACCAAATATAAATGATTTCCCGGATTTTATACAAAATTATTTAATTTGAAAACATAATAAGATATTCCCACATTTAATGCGTTGGACCAAAAAATATCGTAAACGATAACTTCAAGTAAACAAAAAAAAAGAATCATAATAAAATAACATTTTATGTAAACAATAAAAATAGTCATTACTAATCTTCTTTATTACAAATAGCTACGCAATATTTTGTAATTTTTCATTTTCGTCATTTTTTCTAACCTCAAAACAATTCTAAACAGCATGTATATGTATCCTAAACAATATGTACAAACATCAACATTCCAATTCCAGTTATTTTTGAGTTCAAGAAATACATATGTACGTACAGGTGTCACGCCGTAACTAATCAAAATGTTTTAAGAAGTGGTGGGTCAGAAAAAATAATATGTATTGTTGAAATCTGAAAACCCATTTTGTTTTTTGCCAATACAATACTTCCTCAGTAAAACTTTGACAGGAAGGTGAAACGATAAAACTGCGTAGATTTCCCACCTGTAGGAATGCCACGCTGATGTCTTCACTCGTAGTTATGCTCATTATCCATAAAAAAAGATTCTAAGAAATTGGGAAATGATGTTAAATCCGTACATGAAATATTTATTGTTATAGTTAAGATTATGAGTTGAATAAAGGGTTAACTGAAGATCGGAAAGTAAAAATAAAAACTACACATCTCGGGTAATATTTGAGTAGTAGAAGAAATTTACAGAACACATAATTTAGAATATTATATGTTCAACAGTAGTGTTTTATAATTTCTTTTATTCCATTTCATACTAACGAAAGCATTAAGAATTTTTTATTTGACTCATTCTCCAAACTCTAGCAGCTCCTTTATGGATTTCTGTTAGTAACGAATGCAGTGTTTTCCTTTTTACATTAAATGGTTAATTACCGGTTATGATAATGATAAATAAAAATTTATCCCTCTTCCCTAAATGTGCAGCAGCCACATCTCGTCACAAATGTATTTACAGGTTCTCTGAAATAAAGTATATGTTATATATATAGTGAATGAGCCACTTGAAATGCTTCAGTTACCCCCCCCCCTCCTTCTCCTTGTCCGATTCTGATCTTTAGTTTAATATGAATCCCAAAAATAGTGAGTTTTGTAACAACCTTAAAAAAAAAATATACCGTGCTTAATTAGTCGAAGACGTATATGTACATTTTGAACGGACATAATTTTTATTCTAGGTCGGATTAATGGACACATAATGTCATTTTTGAATGGGAAATCTTTTACAATTGGAATAATTAAATTGAGATTATCTTATTTGATGAGCAATTAAAAAATAAAATCCCCTGCAAAATCCATATTGATTTAATGTAGTGTGTATATGATTCAACTCTCATCTTCTTTATAGTTCTGGATTTCTAATTTCATTTCTGTGGGAGCGTCCACACTATTTTCATTGTTAGCAATAAAAATGTAGATGTATCTGAGAATCTCCCGAACCATTTGGAGTTAGTTAAGAACTTTTGAATGAGAAAAGTAGAAGTCGAATTAAATCCGTGATGAAAAAGAAGTTTATTGCAGATATCCTTCTAAGGTATATAGTTTTATTTGAAATTTACTTTAACGTAAGGTTTTGGGTAAAGGGCGAGTCCCAAAAAGTAATTTAGTCAAGAGGTTTCAGAGAGCGTCAATTTCAGTGGGTCTAGTATTCTGAAAAGATCAGCTTACAACTAGAGAAGGGTCTGGGATTGGGTTGAATCTCGGATCAGTCCGAATCCCTACGAAATTGGGATTCGAGCTCAATGAGGTCTATGTGACGTGTGCAAACCCTGGCAGGTTTTAGTAGATTTCCCTTATGGGAAACCAGATATTAAAATTACACTTATCAAGCAATTACCGAAGAATTACTATACTTCAAATAGTCCATCGGACTTACCTAGAGGATTACGATAATGAGGCTCGTTCAAATATATATAAATGTCTGTGAATGAAAGTTTTGTTTGATCGTTACTGAATATCTAAGTGCTTCGTTTAAAAGAAAGATCGAGTTTTTAACAGCTGTAATCGGATCAGGAGGGGTTGGGGAGGGAGAAAAGGGGCGAAAGCAAAATATCCTCTCCCCGAGATTGTCTGTCCGACTGGGAAGTGATTTAAAAACCAATCTTAAGACAAATTTAATACTCTACAATTATCAAAAAAGTTAAATTTCCTTTAAACCGAATATTAACAGAGTTCAACTATATGTTTTTTTTTTATGGACTTCAGTAAACCTTCAGTCCTTCTCAACTCTCATTTACAACAAAATCAAGATCGCTGATGGTCGAAATCAGATTGGAAAGAGTACACCATCAGGGAAAGGGGAAAGAGCACGATCACGAATATTTCCGTCATCAACTTATTGCATTTGTAGTTATACTTTTATATTGAGTTTCTCTAATGTACTAATGATTGAGTTTTTCTTTTTCTATTTTTTTTTTTTTTTGTATTTATTCTGAGTCGTCATTTAATAAACCCCAATTCCTATCCAGCTCAATATTCAAGCATTGATAACATAGGCTACATTTTAAACGTACATTTAAAAAAGTCGGTCACGCAGGGGCTGCGTAAACTAAGCAGATTTCCCACGTGAAGTTATACAATAGAGAAATTTCAGAATAGAGAGTCAAAACAGTTACAGGGACAGCCGAAACTAGCTCTTGACGGAAAGTCACGACTAGACCCGAAGTTAGCCGATCTCATCTCAGAAGCTGAAAACAGAAAAATGCAAATATCTCGGTTAATATTCAAGATGCAGAATAAATGGATATAACATTATTTATAGTAAATTTAATTTGCAATAAGATTGGTTCTATATAATTTTTCGATTTGACGTATAGTAACGGAGATTTTTGAATTTTCGAAAATCCTCCCCTTTAAACCCCCCCTCCCACTGGTTCGATTTCAGCCATTAACGAACTTGATCTTTATTTTTGCATAAAACGTTTAAATATCGAGTTTGGTGACGATAAAACGAAAATTGCGACCGCTAGAGCGTTAACAGACAAATATATATATAATATATATATATATATATATATATATATAATTTTGAACGGACGCCATTTTTGTCATCACCTGGGTAGGATCGATGGACATTTGAAGAAATTTTTCGAAACTTGCGTCATGAGTACTACCTCAATAGCTGATTTCCCTCAAGGGAAATCTGCTAAAACGATTACAAAATACTTACAAAACTATGACCTGGTATAACACTCAATGACGTGATAATAATTTATATCTACAACAGGGAATTATGGTTAGTTTGCATAGCCCCAGCGAGAAGGATTTTACACAATTCAACATTGTCGTGATTTTGACAAGCCCATTGTGAACATCACGAATAAACCAAAGACCAAGGGAAAACGTAGATCTAATTCTCTGTAACTGTTGTGTTACCTAACTTGTTCAAACAATTAACAACAAATCATTCAGTTTGAGGAATTGAATAAAACAAGCTGCACACGTAGAGCAAAGGTATTAATAATACAGTTTTAGCAGATTTCCCTTCAGGGAAATAAGCTATTAAGGTCGTACTCATGACGCGATTTTCGAAACATTTCTTCAAATGTCCATCGATCCTACCTACGAGATGACGAAAATGAGGTCCCCTCAAAATTATATATATATATTTGTCTGTTAACGCTCTAGAGGTCGCAATTTTTGTTTGATCGCGACGAAACTCGATATTTATCAGTTTTATGTAAAAAGAAAGATCAAGTTCTGTTATGGCTGAAATCGGAACAGAGGGAGGGGGGGGTTAAGAGGTGGGATTTTTGAAAATTCAAAATATTTCCGTTATTATGCATCGGATCGAAAAATTGTATAAAGCCAATCTTATTGCAAATTAAATGTACTATAAATATTGTTATATACATTAATTCTCTATCTTGAATATTAACCGAGATATTTGCATTTTTATAAAGTCTGTGAGACACGTGGTTGGATATCGTTCGGATTAGTTCGGCCGCTTTCGGAACCGTTCGGGTCTGGTGGAAGCCTCTTCTAACCTTACCTTTCGTTTCTAACCTTACCTTACCTTCCTTACTTTGTGAGATTTATGCAAATACGTTCTGTTCGTCCGCCCCTCCCCCTTCTTTAGTTCTTGAACTATTAAAATTTGAGTTATTAAAATATAAATTATTCTTACAATTCAGAAGCCGTTCCAGTTGGGAATTTATTAAAATTAACAGAAAGATTTCTCATTACCGTTTGTATTTACTCATGGTGGTGTTGTGTTACCAGTATGCAGATTTCTCTATTGCTAAACTTCACATGGGAAATCTGCTTAGTTTACGCAGCCCCTGCGTGACGGAATTTTATTAAGATCAGGATCAATATAATATAAATTATAATTAAACTTTTATAACATTTTAATTAGATTTTACATAAAATAGTTCAATACGTCAAACGCAGGAATAATATGTCGAAATTAATTCTGTTTAGTGCATTAATGCAGCGAATTAGGAAATTTATAATTATGTGAACGTGTTTGAAAGGTAGAAAATAAATGTCATGTAATTTTCAAATAACTGCCTAAAGTGTATATATGTATAATTTTGCCAACTAATTATTACATTGTATTACAAAAGTTGCATTGCTCGATTCAAATAGAGTTGTACAATAGGTATTTGGATCCGAAACACAATTACCAAATGGACCCATTGTTGCAATTACCCTTTTATGCATATATTTCGCTTTGCCTTACAATTTGCATTTGCTACAATAGGAAAGGGATTGTGATTCAAACAGATCATCAACGAAATTTAAATTTATATACTACAATAAATGGAATTAATCGCAATTATGGAGTGCCATTTTATAAACAAAAGATAATTTTCTTACTCACAATCAAATTTGAGTGCTAGAACTTCTACCAGCATCTTACTTCTTCGTAAAGTATATAGTTTATAATAATTTATTGGTTTATTTGGTTTATGCCCCACATCGATGGTGATTGGCTAGAACTTTGTTTAGGGTTAGTTAGAATAATATATTCATTCCTTCATGTACATCTTGGTTGTACTTTATTTATCTATTATGGAAAATAATCCTTAAATATCTCCGTGTTTCTCATATACGTACTTTATCTAAATGAATATAATAAAAGTAATCCCTTTTAAATCTTTGTTAGTATGCTGTAGACCTATTTTATTTTATTCTATATGTGTTTGTAAATGTTTATATGTTTTGGATATGTTCATATTTGTGGAATATATTGGTTGCTGTCAGTTAGTAGGTCTGTCATCGTAGGGTATGTGAAGGTTTTTTTCGTTGGATGCTGTCTGTCGTTAGGTGTTTGTTGCAGTATTTGCATATAGGGTTATCAGTCCTTGTTATTTAGTGTCTATGTGTCAGGTATGTGTGACCGATCCTGAGTCTGGCAAGAACTACTCCCTCCCGTCTAGTACTCCTATGGCTCGATGGCCACTCCTTAATTAATTAACAAAATACAATTAAAACATCCTCTGAAAACGTAAAAGGATTTTAAATTATCTATGTAGTTATTTAAGAATTGTAGTAATCTAAAGCGGTATCCACATTAACGACTATTTGAAACTATATTGCGTGTGTGGAAATTGCATTTCAATTACTTTATCATCTGAGAAAATTCCAAATATCGAATGAAAGAATCTCATAATGTTTTGAAGTTATAGACAAATCTATAATGCAATCTACTTATTTCTGAAGAATTATTGCAAAAATGGTTCTTGTGAGGTTCCTTATGTTCGCAAAGAAAAGCTTCACGTGGCAGATTGAGGTCTCGTCCATATAATTATTCATATTATTTTAAATTAACTATTCATAATGAAACAACTGTGAACTGTTACAACATGCTACAGTCACGATCCCGTAGTCCATGATTAAAATGTCCAGTTTTCTTCAACATCCTGGAATAAATCAGATACGCACCGGTGATATGTACTCATAATAAACACAACATAGCAGAAGTTCAGTTTCTTGGAATGAGATTAATTCTAATATAATACGAATAATGTCTATTCGAAAGATGGTCAAACATACCTATAGTTTAATGTGCCTTCTTAACTTTAATTTTAATGTATGATTTCCTTTAAATCGTGTTAAATCGAAAGATACTTCCTTATACGAAGTAAAATAAGTGTACGCTTTGACCCGTTTGACTAGTTTCGGTGTATCCTGTGCACGTTAACTTAACTCAAAAACGGGAAGCCTTAAAGTGGTAAAATTTCTTATTTAGGATTGTTTAGTTTTTAGTGAAGAGGAGTTTACAGGAGAGCGGAAATAAAAAGTTTCAAATTTCTCCGTACATATTTAACTTACAAAATGATTGGATTATTTTATCATGTTTAGATACATAAATAGTGTCATACGACATTTTCTATCAAATGCATTGAATGGGAAAATTGTATAACGCTTTCAAATGAATCCAAGCTTTGAATGAAGTGCGATATTATTTTAACGAAACGTTTTTACTAATTTAATTATCGTACAAGGAAGTTGTGTGGTTAGGACATCAGAACATTATAAGCTGACTTAGTAACGCGGAGTAACATAAGCCTTATTGCTGGTGGACCCAAGAAATATGTTTCTTGGCCCAGAAGGTTATCTTGGAAAGATAAGCAGACCAAGACGTGGCAATAATCAAAGAAAAAGACCACGTTCCTTCACAGATATTTATTTTTAGCAGCAGTCCGCTTACTCCATCATCAGTGCTCTGCTGGCAAACACAAACCATTAACAAAATATCTATAAAAATGAGGTTCCTAATGAATAAATAATCTACTGAAATACATATAATAACACCGTTAAAAATTAAATAAATAATCAAACATTTTAACTAAATGGTTACAACACTTTTAAAAAACACAGTAGTAAGCACCGGAGAAACTACGTGGAAATACTCCCACATTATAGTATTACTTGGATTTATTCTAACAATTTATTTTAAACTTTTGACTATTTATTTAATTTTTAAGTGTATTTTTCAACGACTGTAGATTATCTATATTTACTCATAGATGCCCTAAATTTTATTTGTATTTTTATATTTTATAAATTTTCTTTTCTTTCTACGTACACATATTTAGAACAAATATATGTGCCGGCTTGTGTTAATTCTTACCAGTGATCTGCTTCCATCGTCACTCAGCAACTTAAAAAATGGACAAAAAAAGTTAAGAGTACCGTCACCAATTGGTAACTTCTAAATTCCTCACATGCTTTTGGTGGGTATTCCTTGGTAGAATGCCTATATGGTCGTTACCAATGGGAAAGCAATTACCCATTCAGAAGTAGGTAAAAGTAGCTGCAATCAATACAATACTTTCTCAGAGTGGCTTCAGTCATGCAGAGATCGGCCTCTCTTATCAGCTACTTTGATGATTTTATCAGGTTGTGTTTTCTCTCTCAATTAAAATCAAACTCTGGAATTCTAATTATTACTTTACTAGGTCATTAGCGGGAGATATGTTATGCAAAGTAGCTCTAAACAATTGTTCAACTACCAGCAAACTGTTGACTTTGCAGGCACTTAGGAAACGACTATCTGATTACTTGTGGTGTCGGTTCAGAATAAATACAAAACTGATAAATAACCACAAGCAGGTTTCCACAAAACCTAAAAGTGCGTGAGCGTGTCTAAATAATCTGAACGGACCTAATTTCGTCGTCTACTACGGAAGGATAAATTTGAATACAGTTCCCGAAAACCACTTAATAAATACAGCCTCATCAGCTGTAATTTACCATTAGGAAAAACTTCTAAAAACCAATATGTTCATGTGTACTGACATCGAGTAAGTAGTCAATCAACTGGAAATTCTTGTACTGAGCACATTAGACTCACTGCATGATAAAATTGCTAGTTATTATCTAAATCACTTCTGAACGACTGAGTTAAGCCCTGCCTGTATGCTCTTTATAGAGATTGCTCATTCATTGCACATTTTTTAGAATATTCTATCCAAAAATATTACTCTCCTTCGCAAATATCACATTCATCCAAACACATACAAGTTTTATTGAATAGACTGGTCTGCTAAAAAAGATCTTTCAATCCCTTGGGTAATTGTCTTCCCGTTGGTCACCATTCCAGTGAATGTTTATGTAAAGTGACCTCCTGAATCAAAATATGACGCCCGTTTTTTATCTTCTACCTTTTTCAGGGGAGGCTCTCTATCTACGTTTGTCACTTTTTGACCATTTGGAGGGTTGCAAAGGTTACTTTAAACGTTAAATTTCATCTGACGGACTATAGAGGTGGAAAATCTGAAATAAGTACTTAATAATATGTCACAAGCAGGAAGATTTTTGGGGAATTTGGCACCTTAAATCGGTCGAAATCGTTAAAAAGCCCGTCATGCATGGGCTTAGTTAACTAAACAGATTTCCGACGTGCGCCAAGTATTTGCATTTATCTCAAAACTTAAAAGTTCAATGAGAAAAATATTTGGTATTTAAGCTTCAAATAAAGTGCTGGAAAACATAATAGAAAATTGTTAATATGAGATGAGTAGGAGTGGGGCTTTACAGAAGACCGAAAACTATAAATTCCAAATACCTCAGTTAATAATCAAGAGTCCCAATTAGCCTTAGTTGCAAAAAGTGGACGTTAATAAATAATAATAATCAAGATACTGAAAAAATGTACATAACAACATTTATAGGACATTACCTTTCTCAATAAATGATTGGTTCTCTAACAAAGTTTTTTCGATCCGACGCAATAATTAACCGGAGATATTAAGAATTTTCGAAATTCGTCCCCCTTTAAACCCCCCGCCTCCCCCTAGTTTTGGTAACGATACGACAAGAATTGCGGAACCGCGCGCTAGAGCGCATATATGTATATTATATAATATATATATTATATATATATCTATAATATATATATATATATCTATCATATATATTACAGCTTTGAACGGGCCTCATTTTAGTCATCTTCTGGATAGGATCAATGGACGTTTGAAGAAAAATTTCGAAAAATCACGTCATGAGTACGACCTCAACAGCTGATTTTCCCTTTAGGGTCATTCCATGTGAAATCAACCAAAAAAAAAAAAAATGATTTTGACACACATGGTTTCAGATTTTTTTTTTGAATTTTTTTTTGGAGCGGAAAAAGGTGTTCTATTTATATGATTTGAGATACCATACCAAAATATTTTTGATATATCTTTAACGGTTTGGATTTTATGGTCCCTTAAAGTTTTGTTATTTAGTTTCGTGTTGTTTATCGAGGACAGGGAACAGTAAAAATTAATTTGTTCTGAATTCCAAATAATTTTATTTTTTTTGTAACGTTCTGATTATAAGAATCAATTTTGACTGAAATTTTTTGTGTGTATTCATAAATATATTTAAAAACAATAAAAAATAAACACAAAGGTATTCAAGTAAGTATTTGTGACCAGAAAAAAAAATTACAAAGTGTCAATTTGAGTTTTTCAGAAAGCAAATACATAGTTTCACGTTAATTGAATATCTCCAAAAGGGAAAAGGATAATCATGGATTTTTTTTTTGCGTTCGTGTTCTATAATGTGATCCTATCACCTAAAGTAATAAATGGTGAATGGTTATTTGACTCCTTCATTGTTTATTCCAAGTTTAAAATAAATATTTGTAAAAAATTTACAAGTTTATATGAATTAAAAGAAAATTATAAAAAGAATAATTAAAAAAAGGTGTGGGAGTGGTAATAAGGTAAAAAAAAGATAGTTACATTACACAGGTTTATTCTAAATGAGAAATACCGTTTACGTATAGGATTCATCAGTCTAAAATGTACTTTGATATGTACAATTCTTACCCTAAAAAAACGAGTTATTTTGGTCAGTGTCGAAGCCCAAGGATACCACATCCTAATCAATCATAAATTTCAAAGATACAACCTGACAAAAATCTATGTTCTACCGCCTTTGCATTTATCTAAAAAAATCTAAAACCATGCGGTGTCATGGTGTGGTTGAATTGATGTGGAATGCACCACCTCTTAAGGAAAATTGCCTAAAAGTGGTAAAGTGGTTATCTTTCATTCCAGCTTCCAGTCCCTCTTACCCACCTCAAAGCCACCAAATATTAAAAATATACAGTAACATTAATATCAATAATAACAAAAGTATATAACAACAGTTTGAAAAATGATTATCTGTACTAGAGTGGTGCGCTTATTACTCCACTCCAATAGGTTTGCAGAGGTATTTTCAAATTTAGACAAGTTTCAACTTAGATTGCTCTTGCCACTATCGCCCTGGAACGTTACCATTATATTTCATTAGTACATATCTAATGATAATAAAGTAAAAATACCTAAAAAAAAAGATTAAAGATTATTGACGGAAATTATTTGTTAAATTAATAGATTTAATATAAGGTATTCATAGAATTTGAGCTAATTTTATAAAGATTGTATTATAAGCGTATAACTTTTATTTAATAATATGTGGAAAAAATTAATTAATTAATATGAGTTCAGTTTTTTATCAAAAACAAAAACGTTTGACGTATCCTGTTATGTTAACATTTAATAGAAATAATTACATCTCATTTCATTTCACCATCTGACTTCCCGTACATAACCATTAGTTCGGCGTTACTTTTGATACCCCCATCTAAAGGGAAAGGATGAGAATTTTAAATATTCGAAGTATCTCCGTTATTATACGTCCAATTGAAAAATTGTATAAAACCAATCTTATAGTATATTTAATTGAGAATAAATGTTGATATATACATATTTTCCTTATCATCAATATTAAACGAGATATTTGGAATTTTTTAGTTTTCAGCCTTCACTAAACCCCCATTACCTACACATCTCATATTAATAATAAGCTGTTATAACATGAACTTCTTTATTGTAAGCTTACATACCAAATATTGTTTTCTTGAGACATTTATTATGGGATATACATACGAATTGGTTGTGCGATGACATCATGAATTATGATATTCTATACCATACTCGACATTTAAATTTTCAGTCAACAGTAAAGATCATATCTATTATGGGTAAAAATCGCACCAGGAATGGGGGGTTTAGACGGGCGAATTCGAAAATTCCGTTACCTCGAGTATATACTAGCGGACCCACCAGACATTGTCCTGCATGATATTTCAAGCGATTAGGATATTAAATTTAATAATATTATGTTTAAAACAAAAGCTACTTTTAATAACACAAAAAACAACATTTGTTATGTGCACGTCTCCCTAAAAACAAATAGAAAATAAAATATCGCGAATTTTTTATTCAGACCCCCCTTATAAGCCCCCCTCCCGTTCGAACCTAAAAAAATTAATATAGCATATAATGATGAAAGAATAAATGCTGATTCACATACAGAATTTTATTAAGTTCGGCTCAATCGGTAGTGCCCAATAAAATTGTTGGCTCCCACTTTAATTTTTTAGAGTATATCCCGTTTATACTTTGTTATACGACAAAAGTGCATATAACAAAAGTTATTCTAATAAAAAAATAAAAAACATTTGTCATGTGCATATTTGCAAAAAAAAAAAAAAACATTAGGAAACGATGTATGGTTATTTTTAATTTGAGGCCTCACTTACAACCCCCACGGCTGATTTGTGACGCTAAACCATCCAGGGCGTCACCCAAACGCGTACAGAAAAAATCATTTAAATCAGTCCAACCGTTTAGGAGTTCAGTGACATACACACGTGCAGTAAAATTACATATTATAGTGTGTGTGTGTGTGTGTAAATACTCGTATGTATATTTATATTTATTTTTACTTTCTGGTTTTCAGTTAGAATATGTGGAGGAAATGATTTGATTTCACCATTATTAAAATAAACCAGTGACAGACTGACGACAAAATGACAAAATAATATAAACGAATTTTCCCGGTAGAGTTAAATAACAGAAAACAATAAAAATATAAATATAGAAAATGAAACGATTACTTATATTTACATGGATAATCGCAATCAATTTATAAAGATTTAACTATAATTAATTTATTCGTTCAAATAAACTATTAGGAATACAAGAAATAAGCTAAGAATGAGGCTTGATCGCTAAAAGGTTCCGTTAACCCCAGAATGGAACATAACAGAACAATATATTATTTATTTATTAACGTCCACTTTTTGCAACTCAGGCTAATCGGGACGGGTTTTCTACAGGTTACCACCCTTTTCTAGCCAGGGTGGGATTTTAGGACGTTATTTAATGAATTTTGTCACTAAATAATTTCCTTTGCCCAGGTGAGAATCGAACTCGCCACTCTAGGTCAACGCTTTAACTCGCATGGCTAACCTGAGCCCCTGGAACAATATAAAACCACTCCAATAAATAATCGAAGTACCAAACCAAATAGTAAATAAAATTTATTAGGGCAATATAATCCTGAAAAGGAAAACCACGTTCCTAAATATAAAAGCACACAACTTATTTGCTGAGTGGAATTTAAGTCAATAATTATTATATGAACTACAGTAGTCTGTGCTATACCAGCCCGTGGGAAATCTGCTAAGTTTACTCAGCCCCTGCGTTAGGGACTTTTAGTACGTTTGAGAGTCCCAAAGCTTTCCCCCTAGTACTTAAGAACTAACTGGCTTCGGAATATATTTTATGTGGAAAAATTTCTCCCACAAGAAGGTGGTAAAGCAACAAAAAGCTCCTTTGTTGTCGGTATAGACGTAACGAGAACAAAACGTGAAGGGTAGGAGTGGCAAATCGATAAGGGCTCTCTAAGCTCTACAAGAAAATTTCCTATCTCTCAGCCGCTATCGAAGTCCGAGACACAAGCCGGAGATCAGTTCGCTAATGGGACGTTCAAGAAGAACAGAGGTAGCTTACGGGGGAAGGTCCCCGTGTCCCGCGTCTACTTGTTAATTAAAATAGTGTGGAGAGGGGTTGTGAAGGGTTCGATAAGGGGCTAGTGCGCAGGCGCCGCTCCCCTCGCCTCCCGAGCCTCACAGTATCTCCGTCAGTATCACACCGACATTCCTACGAGCTGTGTCTGTCCCTCTTGCCACTATCTATATCTCGCACGCCGTCTGTGTCTTATCACTTGTCATCAACACACCGACTATTCTAACCGTGAGTAAATGAATTTTTAAATTATCTATTCAATAGTATAAACAGATTAAATTATTAATTTTTACATGTTTACAATTTGTTCAGCAATCAACCAACAAAAAATCATGTGTGATATTTTTTATGACAAACCCATATTGAACAGACTTTTTATGCATTTAGTTGTCTATTAAAATTCAATTTTTATTTTTTCTATTATTTATATCCTCATTTATTTCGTTAAATTTTAAAATATAAATGAGGATATACCAATTCTTACGATTTACATAAACATAATTTATTACCGGCCGATGATAACCTAGTGGTTTTTTGGCCAACAAGAAACAATCAAACAACTTATTTATTTTGAATACTGGCTCTACACTTTTGGATTTTAATATTACTTGAACAATTTATTCATGACAACATACTGCATACAACGATTATTACACTTTATTTATTTAGTTAGGTGTGTCTCAATTTAAGCGATTCACACATTTTCTAGTTATAATACTAAAATAGTTTAGATAAAGCCACCTTATAAAAACAAAATGTTTAAAAAACTCCAGAGGTAGGTAAAAGTACGGTTATTTTTAATTATTACATTTAGTGTAAATCAAAAATAGAACATTTATATTTTTTTACCTTTTAATCAGTTAATTTTCATTGTTACTGGTGGAAAACTTGTTTTCAACATAGTGAAATTATTTTATTTTCTTCTGTTTAAACATACTTAACGAAGTCACTCATGGTTCCATATATTTATCATAAAATGAATACTGAATGATGAATACCATCAGTTATATTTTATTGCATTAATCCCTTGATAACTATTGCATTTTGATTTTAACAATTTTAAGATTCCTTAGTAATAATTAAATGACTTTATTTATTTATTAAGAATATTATAAGCAGTTTTATAGCTACTCTGTCAAATTTATTTAGTTCATATAATAATTATTGACTTAAATTCTACTCAGCAAATAAGTTGTGTGCTTTTATATTTAGGAACGTGGTTTTCTCCTTTTCAGGATTATATTGCCCTAATAAATTTTATTTACTATTTGGTTTGGTACTTCGATTATTTATTGGAGTGGTTTTATATTGTTCTTTTATGTTCCATTCTGGGGTTAACGGAACCTTTTAGCGATTAAGCCTCATTCTTACCTTATTTCTTGTTTAGCCAATAGTTTATTTCAACGAATAAATTAATTATAGTTAAATCTTTATAAATTTATTGAGATTATCCATGTACATATAAGTAATCATATTCTTTTCTCTATTTGTATTGTATTCTGTTAATTCTACCGGAAAAAATCGTTTATATTATTTTGTCATTTCGTGTCTTTCGTGTTAGTCTGTCACTGGTATATTTTAATAAATAATGAAATCAAGTCATTTGCTTTATTATTCTTTACAGCTGTCCTTTATTAGACTTGTAGGTCATGCGGTTCCATCATAGACCATTCCAGACTTCCGTTATGTACTCTAACTTCTCAGCTTGGGCCTGCCTCTCCACCTTCAGTACAATAAACCGTACTTTTTTCTAGCCTGGAGTGATTCATATATGAGCTGAACTACAGCAGCGTGTGGGTCCCTTTTAGAATTATCCAACGTTCTCTTCCTGCTATCGCTACTCTTCTTGCCCGGTCTGGTGTACGTTTCTTGAGAAAATGGACTCAAAATTATTGTTAGTCACATTTGTAGCAGATATCCCTTCAGGGAAATCAGATATTGAGGTTATACTAATGAAGCGATTTTCGAAAAATTTCTCGAAAACGAGTTCAGATCAAAGTTGTATATATATCTGTTACCGCTACAGCGGTCGCAATTTTCGAAACTCGATATATAAGTGTTTAATATAAAAAGAAGGATCAAGTTCGTTAACGGCTGAAATTGGACTGGCGGGATGGGAGGAATTGCGAAGTTTCTTAATATCTCCGTTATTATGTGTCGGTAAAACGCCGAAAAATTGTATAGAAGCAATCTTATTGTAAATGTAATTTTCTATAAATGTAGTTATGTACATTTTTTCATTATCTCATGCCTCTTCAACAATAATGTGTTATATTATAAAGCACTTTATTTGAATGCTAAATAACCAATATTGTTCTCATTGAATTTTTATGTCATGAGTTAAATGCAAATACGTGACACACGTCTGCTCACACACGGAAATTTGCTTAGTTCTTGCAGCCCCTGCGTGACGGACTTTTTAAAACCTTGAAATGCAGGATAACTACCAATAGTAATTGCTTTTATTTGTGTAACAAAGCATATTAAATTCTTTATACAACTCCTTACATCACTTCCTCCATTGAGCTTCACTTCGTGCAAGCGAAATATACATTATAAAGTAACGAAGCTGTTAGCCTGGTCAGTGAACTTTGTTATCTATTTTAAACGGCCTACATGTTTCAGAGTATTTTTTTTTTTTTTTTAACATTACTACAAAGTAACGTACTTTTCAAACAAACAGAAATGTTAAAGAAAATAACCCATGAAGAGGTGTCACTAAAATGTTCCTGAAACATGAATGTCTGTAAATTAAGCAACTGATTTTTTTATGAATAACGGAAATATAAATTTTTTCCAATAACCCTGCCCAAAAAGTCCAAGTTAAAATCATATTTTTGGGTCAAGACAACATACTGAAGAAAATATTTTTTTTTTAGCCAAAGGCTCGTTTATAGCGCATTACCGCTTTCCAACTTGCCATTGAAAGAATCGACACTTGAAGCTATTCAAGTAGATACTCAATTACCTCAAGATGCCGAGCGAGCACCGGTGAAACACGTTGAAGTCCTACCTATAAATTCCGTAACCGCACGACTAAATAATCATTATTACTGAGCAACTCCAACCAAAACCTAAGTGCTTTTATCCACAAGAAAGAAACATATTTTCGGGCATTCAACTACTCCCTTCAACAGCCTTTGCATATTCTTCGCTCGGCGTTCTGTTATAAAGTTAACAAATAAGTCATTTCTTATGGATGGCATATATACAAGTTGCCCCAACTTCCAGTGCCACCTCCCTTAAAATTTCCAATTATTGTAACAGAAGACTGAGACTTACTGTGCCATAATTGTGACCCCCGAAGATTCCTTTCAGCCATATTTACCCTACTAACCTTCTCCAGCGGCCATAATTTTGGAATTTCAAAAAAATGCCATACTTTTTGATGGATTTTGTTCTATTTCATTATATTTTTTCAAACAATTATGCGTACAATTTTAAAATTATTATTGTTATAATTACTTATTAACGTCCACTTTGTGCTACTAATTGGAATGGGTAATCTTCAGTTACCACCCTTTTTGGCCACTTTTTTGACTTATTTCTTATGTAACTAGTTTAATTAAATGAAATTTAAAATCGAATGATTGATATTAAAAATGTTTCAATGAAATGGTTAATAATATTAATTATATCTTAAAGTTATCTTGTTCTTTTCTGTCAACCTCAGGTTGACTAACTTGTATCTTCCGGCAAGCAATATATTACACACAACCTAACTCATTTAAAAAATATAATATCCACTAGAAAATATAGAAATATGACGTAAAAGGTGTATAGTAGTCTAAATGAGAATAAAAATTGTATTACTTCTATATATTCTAAAAGACTAAGTGCAAATATGATAGAATTTCAGATATTTAAGCACCCCCCCCCCAAAAAAAATAATTTTCACCTACCATCGAGTAAATTGATGGCCTTAATTCGGTAACTCACCTCCATCTACTTCATGCCATATATTCGTTTGGTTTACACACACTTATAGCCCTTGTCCGTCGTCAATCCCAAATAATTAATTAAATACACGGAAGCAAAATATTTCGTTCATTTAATTTAATAAGCCATCTGGCGTCCACATCAGATCTTTGTTTTCTTTTGTTGCTATTTTATTGAACAGAAGTTTAATAGGAAAATAAATAAATAACACTACGTATACATACATGCGTGTGTGTGTGTGTGTGTGTGTGTGTGTGTGTGTGCGTGTGTGTATGTATATATATACTAGCTCAGATACCCGGCTTCGCCCGGAAATTCATTTGAGGCTGAATAGTGATGGTATTTTTTTTGGCAAGGCTTTACTTTGCACAATATTTTGACATTTACCCGTCCAACTGTTTAGGGTTTATAATCGTCGTTGCTGTGGATTTGTTAATAAAAATTATATTTTTTATGTAAGACTTCACTGTCCTCCATATTGTCATATTTCCCGTCTCCTGTGCATTATGCATAGGTTTGAATTATTAAGGATAAAATATTAACATAGATTTGAATTAATTTTTCCAGGTGAGGTACCTGGGAGTTTGTTCATATTGGAAAGAAATGTTGACCTTATCAATATTTCTACGCAAATTACTTGGTTCATACATTGTTCCCGAAAAAATGTAGAAAACAAAAGTTATTGACAATGAAATATCGCGAATTTTTATTTCAGGCCTCCCATCATGGAAGAATTAATGCTAATTGGCATACCGAGTTTTGTTAAGTTCGGTTCAATCGTTAGCGCCCAATAAAATAGTTGACTCCCGCTAAAGTTTTACTGTATATCTCGTTCATACTTTGTTATAAGACAAAAGTGAATATCTCAAAAGTTACGACAAATGAAAAAATAAACTACTTTTGTCATGTGCATATTTGCAGAAAAACGACTAGAAAACAAAATACCGCTATTTTTAAATTCAGGGCTCCCTTACAACCCCCACTCCTGCCCGTCCCTAGAAATGTTGGTATGACTTATATATAGAAGGTGTTAGTGCTAATACACATACCGAGTTTTATTTCGTTCGGTTGAGTCTTTTGTGTCATATAAAATTGTTGACTCCTGCTATAATTATTAGCATATAACGCATTTATAATTCGGTATACGACAATAGTAAATATGACAAAGGTACTCTATTACAAAATAAACAACTGTTGTTATGTGCATATTTGCCGAAAACCCAATATGAAACGAAATATCGCTATTTTTAGTTTCAGGCCTCCTTTATAACCCCCACTCCTATTCGTTTCAGAGAAAATTATATATAGCCTAAAGTCTAAGTTGGATTATTAGTAATATATATACCAAGTTTCATAAAATTCGGTTCAGCCGTTTATGCGTGAACAGGTAACAAACAAAGAAACAAAATGCAGTTATGGTGTCTATGACATGTGAAACGAAAAGCTATCGTGAAATTTCGAGAAAATAATCAATGTACAGATAGAGGATTCAATTTTATATATTTATATATATATATATATATATATATATATACATACATATATATATGTAATCTATTCGTGAACCATAATGAAGATTCCTTGAGCCTGGGTGCTTCACGTTAGAGGAATGAGATTCATTACCCTGAGAGCCCCATTCAGCGATATGGAAGGAGATATGTTAGGGGGGGGGGTTATGGCGGTTCATTTCAATGAGGTCGGTATGTTGATGTACATTTCACCCTTCCAAATGGCGGCCTATCTGTTACCTCACGTCGCCTCCTATCAACCATTCATCCACCATCTCAGACAATAAATAATATATATGTATGAAGGATGGCTTTAAACTATTCCGGTAGACAGTTCTAGAAGTCCTTCTCGCGTTCGCACGAGCGTTCTCGGCAACTCCGGCCAGGAAGAACTCTTTTGGGCATTTTCTTTCGGGATTGTCTGCCCCAGACATTTCCCTGTATCAATAAGAACATATACCATTGGTAAAAACTTAGTAGCGAGCAATACGGAGAATAAGAATACCATTATCCCTTCAGCTCTCTTATATAGAAGAGACTATCCTTGAAAATTTTGGATTTCCATCTTTATAACTAAGGCAGTCAATAATTAACTATAAAATTGACTGTGCGACCTTAATCTCACATGGTAAACCTAGAGTGGCGAGTTCGATTCCCGCCCTGGCTCCTTGGGCATACCCTTGCTAGAAAAGGGTGGTAACCTGTAGATTACCCGTCTCTATTACCCTTAGTTGCAAAAAGTGGACGTTAATAAATAATTTTTTTCTGTAATCGTTGAATAATGGTAACATTACTAAACGGAAATGAGTGAAGAAAGTGAAACATTTTGCAATAGAATGAAGAAAGTGAATTGCCTTCTTAATTAGTAATAAGTATAAATTAAAACATAATTTGAAGTTGGAAAAAAAATGCTTTTAAATGTTTCTTAACATTGTAAGAATTTATTTTAACAAAATAAATTGAAATGTGAATGAATTATTGGTGGAAATAATCAATATATTTTAAAATTTAAATATAATAAAAATTACCTTCCTTGTTTAAAACTTGCACTTGTTTATAACTGCACTACTTCACAATCCTCACTAGTTGTTTTATAACTATGCTTATTACCTTTCCATCTTTATAACTAAGGCAGTCAATAATTAACTATAAAATTGACTGTGCGACCTTAATCTCACATGGTAAACCTAGAGTAGTGAGTTCGATTCCCACCCTGGCTCCTTGGGCCCACCCTGGTAGAAGAGGGTCGTAACCTGTAGATAACACGTCCCAATTAGCCTGAGTTGCAAAAAGTGGACGTTAATAAATAACTATTATTTTCACTGCGATATCTTGCTCTGTATAGCGGTCTGATAAACCTTCAAAATGAATCCAGATCACTAAGAGGAAAGAGCGATTGCACAGCGATGATTTATAGAGGTGGGTGGATGCTTGCAAATATTTTCCATTATCTGTTGATTTATTATAGGGATAGTTATTATAGTGGTTTATTATTTATAGAGTTATATAATAGCCATTACACGAGGGAAAATACGGGGCATTTATTTATTTTTAAGATTTAAATGTTTAAAATTATATGAGATGTTTTTAAAGTTGTTTTGATTAATGGGTATTGATAATAAAATTTCTTCCTTCCATCCTACCTAGGAGACGAAAAAAATGACGTCCGTATACATACACACACACACACACACACACACACACACACACACACACACACACACACACAAATATATATATATATATATATATATATATATATATATATACACACACACAAATATTTATATTTGTCTGTTCTCTGTCACAATTATTGTTTTATCGTTTCCAAATTCGATAATATAATATAAGCGTTTTATGTAAACGGAATGATACAGTTTGTTAACGGCTGAAATCGGACTGGATGAAATTCGAACTATCTTCGTTATTATAAGTAGGATCGAAAAAGTGTATAGAAGCAATATTATTGCAAATTTCATTGTCTATTAATGTTGTTATATAAATATTTTCTCTATCATGCATATTAACCGAGATATTTAGATATTTTAGTTTTCAGCCTTCAGTAAAGTTCACACACCAACTCTTTTGATTTTAACAATAAGCTATCATACCATGAGCTACTTTATTCTTAGCTTAAATACCAAGTATTGGTCTCATTGAACTTTTAATTTTATTTTTAAGATAAATGCAAATTTGTGCCGCACGTGGGAAATCTGCTTAGCTAACGCAGCCCTTCCTGACGGACTTTTAATTATTTTGGCTGATGCTATTTTTATAGAATTCATTGACTATATATTTTTATACATTATATCTTTTACTATTTTGACCAAGTGGAGGGAGGCGTTGACCTTTTTTTCAACCTTGTTTACATTACATTGACCTCAACTATCTACGAGATTCTTGTTTTAAAAAATATCTGATTCGGACGCAAATATCACTTACTTAAACAATTTGCAAAATAATTTCCTACATTTGATTAAAAATGATGATAAAAACTGTTTAAAAGTTGCATATGATAAATCCCCTCCAATTCTTTGGATAAAAAAAATGTTATATAATATAATTTAAAGTCTTCCTTATGATAAGCAGAAAAGGTGTTACAAGAATTGTCCGTATCCCTGACAGGTACGTAGAAATTAGTAATTATTTTTTCAACGTGATGTTACAACTGTTCAAAATACATTTTAAAACTAAAGTGTCTTTTCATGCTACGTACCAACAGACGTTATTCTGATACTGGTCAAGATGGGATGACTAAAGCGAATAATTACCTTGAAATATGAAAACCGAAATTGTTCACCATACAATACATTCTTTACTTTGTCCAAGGAAGTAAATAATCGTGGTGTTAATAATTATTATTACTTTGTATATAAAAGATACAAATATTGAATATATGCCATATTCAAGAAGAATTTCCACATGAGCTGATACGAAGTGATATATTTAGCGCTCGCTCTGGCATTATTAATTTAGACTGATAATATACAATTTTCCTGTTCATGCCACACGACTGGGCATTAGCCACACGTTCTGTTTAGTTTTTAACCCCTCAAGGGGCATCAAATGGATTAGAATCGACGGCTGTCGTGCGACCCGATGGGAATTCAACTATTATGTTCTTTCTTTTTCCTAATGTTGCCTGAGACACGCTATATTTCTTATGTTCCTAGTAATGTAGAGCTGCTCATAAATTAATAACCACTGTTTATTCTATTTGTTTTTTTGTTTGATTTGACTCCTTACAGAAATTACTTCTTTTTATGAGATTTGTAAGAACACAGGTGGCGGAAGATTAAAAAAGTTTTTTATCAGATTTTTTTTTCTATTGAACTGGGTGGACCTCACCGCTTGGCTCTACGATTAATAATTAATTAATTTAATTGTCACTCGTTAATGAGTCGAGAATCATTAACGAGTGACAATTAAATACTTCTGGATTGCAAAAATTACACGCACTCATAGAAAGTCCTACAAACAATAAATTGTTGAGACAATAAAAAGTATTTTTTGTAGCTTTAAACATACAGTGCTGTTATTGGTAATTTCCATTGGTAAGGAACTTTAATTATCTATTTTATATTATTTTCGCAATATCAGGTTCATTTAAACTCGAAGGATTTTTACATTTCGACGGAATTATCCGTTTTCACCTCCTGATTTAATCTAGACCAGTTTTGGCGTTACGTACGGATGTACGTATCCTACATAAGTCTTTACTGGCCCTAGTAAGTTGAAATTTCTTATTTATGACCACCATGCACCTCAGATTTTGATTGAAATCAATTGAGAAAGAGGGACAGTTAACATCGACCGGAAATAAAAATTATTGATTTCTGCGCATCTATAATACGTAGAAAGCTTAAGTAGGAAGGTTTTCGTGTATCATTATAAGTTCTATAAATTACGTTCTATGGCATTTGTTGATTCAATGCATAGAAATGGAGATAAATTTGTTAATTAAATAATTTAAAAATGTTGCGCAGCAAAACATTATATTATACATTAATAAATATTTTTTTAATTTAATAGGAGTTCGAGGAAGCCATTTGGCGTCTGAATCGGTTTTATTTGTTGGGTATTTCCAGAGCTTGTCTCTATACTTGTTCGATTCCCTTAATACCATTCTTTCCCTGAGCTCGAAAACCTACGATACCAGATTGCTGTCATTTACACTTTATTACAATTCTTCGAGTAAGAATGAAAGTTAAGCCAATATTACAACTCTTTCGTGTCTCGATTCACATCTACGTTATATAGTTGAGGCTTACACATTTTTAAGTGTGCTAATTAAAGAATTATAATTTAGATACTAAAATATATTAAATATAATATAATATGTTAAAGGTATATCTTAAGAGTTCATTAAAATCCATAGTCTGCCTTAAATAGTTTTTGGTGACATTTTTCTGCACATGATTCTTTGCATCATTGTGGAAAACATCTATGATTGCATTTGATTTTAATTAAATAACTTCTAATTTTCCTTTACCTTATAGGTTATTTATAAACCATGATATTGTGACACCTAAATAAGAATCGCAGGGTCATTAAGGGTTAATTGCTGTATCTCCTTTGCCTATCATTCAGCGTGACTTGAATGACACTGGCCTCAATAATGTGAAGTTATTAGTAAACCTAGTCCTTTTTATTTATATTCAGCAGTAGGTCAAATTGGGCCTATGTCGAATATGAACATTGGTTTGTTTATCAATATTGAAAAAGCCAAATTACTTTTATAAATTATTATTGACTTTTGAATTTTGCACACTGGTAAGATTAATCGCACACTGGGGCAGAATTTATAGAAACACAATTTCTCCTACATTTTATTTTATTAAACCTCTAATTGTTTCGGGTTGCTAATACAACATCTCTTCAGGTGCACAATCTTGAATGCTAAGAATGGCTTAGAGAGAAACTTTTCTCAAGACCATTTGCTGCCATAAATCGATGGTTTTGTCTACCATTAATCGATTTATAAGACACTACCGAATGCTACCATAAATCGATACATTTTTACAATCGATATTGCTAAAAATACTTATCAAATTAAAAGTTAAATACATGGAGAAAGAGGAGCATCTTCAAGATGAAATAAGAATAATCTTTAAATACGATTTACTAAAATTTGTGCTATTAATGTTCTACAATTATACTTCTCAGTTTTCGATGAAAATTTACAATTTTGGAAGGCAGGTGGATCAGAAGTATTCCTCGAAGGAAAGCTAGGACAGGTCTCAATTAGTTTATTATTTTCTATCATTATAAAAAGCCCTAAAAGCTTTCAAAGCTAATAAGTTAAGATGTATTTAATTATTCTATTTTCTAAACTAATTTTGTCATTTGTGTAAATTTATATCACGTCCAGAGCCCGATAAGCATTCTCTTGGGCTCTTTCATAAATCCTTCACAATGACAGAAGATAAAGATGGCTCGATATGAATACAAATTATATACAATGGCAGATTTTATTTTATACTATTAAAAAAATGTATATATATATATATTCTGAATATATCTTCATTTATGGTGCACATTCAAATCGGAACCATGTACACATTGCTCATCTTTTTGCCAATTGTACTTAGTTTATAGTATTTCATTTTCCATAACTCGTATGATTAAGGAATCAGTCTTTCTTAATAATTAGAAGGGATTCTCAAATAAAAAACACATTTTATTTTAGTATGTTTGTCTTGTTCTGGTTTGATTACATAGAAGAGGGGTTCTGCTTATATAAAAATCCTTAATCTAACCCTCAACCAATTTTAAATTTATTCTTTACATATTTTCACTCGACTAATATTACATTTATCTTTTACATATTTTCCTTCGACTGATCTAGCATTTATTCATAAACATTCTTCAACTAATGTTACCTTTGTCCGCATCCCCCTCGCCTAATATTGCATTTATCCTATACAGATTTTCCCTTGATTAATATCACATTTTTCAGTTACATATTATCCCTCAACTAATGTTACATTCATCCATTAAATATTTCTTGGACTAATATTACATTTATCCTTTACATATTTTCCCTCGACTAATGTCATATTTATTCATTAAATGGCATTCTTCAACTAATGTTACATTTATACAATAAATATCTTGTTTTGACTAATATTATATTTATCCTTTACATATTTTCCCTTGACTAATGTCATATTTATTCACTAAATATCTTTCATTGACTAATGTTACATTTATCCTTTACATATTTTCCCTCGACTAATCTCACATTTATCATTAAATGACATCCTTCAACTAATGTTACATTTATACATTAAATCTCTTGTCTTGACGAATATTACATTTATCCTTTACGTATTTTCCCTCGACTAATGTTACATTTATCCAAAAAATATCTCCCCTTGACTGATGCCACATTTATCCTTTACATATTTTTCCTCAACAAATGTCTCATGCTTTCCCTCAGTTAATCTGACATTAATTCATTAAATATCATTATTCAAGTAATGTCAAATTGATCTAGTATTTATCTTCCCTCACCTAATATTACATTTTTCCTTTACTGATTTTCCCTCGACTAATGTTACAATTATCCATTAAATATCTCCTCTCGACTAATATTACATTTAACCTTCACATTTTTTCCCCACGACTAATGTCATATTTAAATATCTTCCCTCGACTAATATTACATATATCCTTTACATATTTTCCCTCGAATAATATTACATTTATCATTTATTTGTCTTTTCGGGGCTAATGTTACATTTATTATATACATATCTTACGACGACTAATGTTACATTTATCTTTTACATGTCTTCCCGTGACTAATATTGCATTTATCGTTTACATAATTTCTCTTGACTAATGCCTTTTTTATCCGTTGCATATTTTCTCTCGACTAATGTCACATTTATCTTTTACATATATTCCCGCCGCTAATATTACATTTATCCGTTACTTATTTTCCCTCGACTAATGTCACATTTATCTTTTACATATATTCCCGCCGCTAATATTACATTTATCCGTTACATATTTTCCCTCGACTAATGTCACATTTATCTTTTACATATATTCCCGCCGCTAATATTACATTTATCCGTTGCATATTTTCCCTCGACTAATGTCACATTTATCTTTTACATATATTCCCGCCGCTAATATTACATTTATCCGTTACATATTTTCCCTCGACTAATGTCACATTTATCTTTTACATTTTCCCTCGACTAATGTCACATTTATCTTTTACATATATTCCCGCCGCTAATATTACATTTATCCGTTACATATTTTCCCTCGACTAATGTCACATTTTTTATCCGTTGCATATTTTCCCTCGACTAATGTCACATTTATCTTTTACATATCTTCCCGCCGCTAATATTACATTTATCCTTTACATATTTTCCCTCGACTAATGTCACATTTATCTTTTACATATCTCCCTTTGACTAATATTACATTTATCCATTACATATTTTCCCTCGACTAATGTTACATTTATCATTTATTTGTTTTTTCGGGGCTAATGTTACATTTATTATTTACTTATCTTACGACGACTAATATTACATTTATCCTTTACATAATTTCCCTTGACTAATGTTACACTTAGGTATCATTTATTTGTCTTTTCGGGGCTAATGTTACATTTATCATTTATTTGTTTTTTCGGGGCTAATGTTACATTTATTATATACATATCTTACGACGACTAATGCTACATTTATCCTTTACATAATTTCACTTGACTAATATTACATTTATCCTTTACATAATTTCCCTTGACTAATGTTACATTTATCATTTATTTGTCTTTTCGGGGCTAATGTTACATTTATTATATACATATCTTACGACGACTAATATTACATTTATCCTTTACATAATTTCCCTTGACTAATGTTACATTTATCCTTTACATAATTTCCCTTGACTAATGTTACATTTATTATATACATATCTTACGACGACTAATATTACATTTATCCTTTACATAATTTCCCTTGACTAATGTTACATTTATCCTTTACATAATTTTCCTTGACTAATGTTACATTTATCATTTATTTGTCTTTTCGGGGCTAATGTTACATTTATTATATACATACCTTACGACGACTAATATTACACTTATCATTTATTAGTCTTTTCAGGGCTAATGTTACATTTATTATATACAAATCTTACGACGACTAATGTTACATTTATCTTTTACATGTCTTCCCGGGACTAATATTACATTTATCCTTTACATAATTTCTCTTTACTAATGCCTTATTTATCCGTTACTTATTTTCCCTCGACTAATGTTACATTCACCGTTTATTTGCCTCCTCGGGGGATAATGTCACATTTGTTCTATACATATATTCCATCAACTAATGTTACATTTATCTTTTACATGTCTTCCCTTTACTTATGTTACACTTAACCCCTGTTGCATCCCCTAGTCGGTTGTAATCCTGATCAAGCATAGCAGACACCAGACTTCGCGAATCCAATCATTCGCGGGCCCATTCTCCCGTTTCATTGAGCACTCGAGTGGCGAGGGCTTAGAATCAATCTCCGTCTGGAGTATAAAATTACAGTGTGGCAAAGAGAGAGAGGGTGGGGGTATCGATCCAGAACGAGAAAACAGTGCGAGGGGTGGAAGACTGAATGGATTAGGGATCGCCAAGGAGCAGCCAGCTGCAGCTCTTCTCGAGACATCTCCTTTTTTTTTTACAACAGATATATTTAGGGTCTTCCGCCCGGAGTCCCTCAACCTCGACAATTAGTCCCATTGTATTCATTGTTCACTAATTTATTGCTCCCTTGCTTGAGTTATATTTAGCTACAATTGCTGCTGATTTATGATGACGTTTCGTATACAATCGCGGCTAATTGAATTCCCAAAAAAGTATAAGTTCACTGAACCAGCGCCGACAATTCAAAATAAAGAGAAAACTAAATCTCGTAAGAAAGGGCTGCAGAAATCCTTCCTGGTGGAAAAAGAAAAAACTTCCTTAATAAGATCCCAAAGTAACCATCATGAAAAATATATATTTTAATATATGCTGCTAATAAGATGTTTATTGACAGGTTTAGCAGAAAATGGCCAGAGTAAAAGTGAGGTCGAATGGCTGAAACACAAAAAAAAAAGCAACTCCTCCGTAGTTACAAGAACATTGCTTTGTTCTACCTGTATGTAATTTATATTTTCGCTCTTTAGCGCACGCAGATTTTAATATATTAAAACCTAACTTCATATTTAAACCCAGAACGGGAAAAGATAGGTAAGTCGGTTGTAACCGTAAGGCTGTAGCCTTGATTAACCCAATGGGAAGGGTTGAGGGACATATTAAAAATTCGAAATATCTCCTTTATAATGAGAAGAATTGTAAAATGTTATATAACCAACGTTTGATTTGCTCTGACTTTGTGCTCCAGCGGTCTAATTTCCGGTAATGCCAATTTTCAGTAACTCTTCAGTAGCCTTTTTCAATCTGGTCATCGCTACTGCTGCTAGGTTGCAGTTGGTAGACCAAATCCCACGCTGGGAAGAGACGTTTGCCCAGCAGCCTGTTAAAAATTTAGTTTTCTAGAATTGTTGTTCTATATTTTCGTCTCGAAGTCGAGTATTTATCGAGTTATTTACACTTTTCAGTTTCATCATTTCATAACCCTCGTCCTACTAATGCGGTTCTCTCACTCAGAATACCTGAACCACTAAACATCTCACAATCAGCTTAAATTTCAAGTCCTGTTTACTTAGACGAAATGGTGAGTAGATCACGAGATTAGTAGCCTAATAAAGTACGTGGAAATATGTTTAGTTTTTCTCAGACCCTGCGAAATGATTTTCTAACTTCCCAGCCCGTTCTTCCCCTAGTCTTGTTACTCTTACTAGCTTCTAGTAGTACAGAAAACAAGGTCTTTTTGCAGATATTTATCATTTCTAAGCATAAATAAGTTTTTATATTCCGAAATTGTCCTATTGTTTTATTTTCTAAATTTTAATATCACTCAATATATATTATCATTATATATATATATATATATATATATATATATATATATATATATATATATATATATGTAGGGAAGTATATACACATTAAGTTCGTTAATGGCTGAAATCGAACCAGTAGGAGGAGGGATTTAGAAAGGGAAATGTCGAAAATTTGAAGTATATCCGTTTTTAAAATTGTATTGATTCAGTCTTATTGAACATTTAATTTCCTATAAATGTTGTTATATACATTTTATTTTCGGAACAACCGAAACAACGGAGTTATTTGGGTTTTTTTAGTTTTCAGCCTTCAGCAAACCCCCACTTCTACTCATGTCATATGAACAATAACCTGGTAGATCATAAACCACTTAATTCAAAGATTAATAAAAATAAATTTTTCATTCAATTTTTATTGTGTGAGGATTATGCGAATATTTTCGGTGTAACGTCCATATTCCAGCACGTGATAAACTGATAATAAGAATTTAACTGATACGTCGCTCAATCGCCCCAGTCGCGAAATGCGATTACTATAAGAATAAATAAATGCAGATAGTTGTGTTTGCATAGACATGCTTTATTTCTTGTTATACAGGATTATTGACAGCAGATTTAAGACCTTAATTTGAAACTAGAATATATTTCTGAAATTATAAGCATATAATAGAAACTAATCATGTATCTTGAACTTTTTCTGAACTAAAAATGTTCCTTTGGGCCCATTTTCCTAATTGATTTAACTCGAAGGGATTATAAAGGTCCACTGGAGCATTATACCGTTTGTAATGGAAACCATATGCAATTAGTCAGTGGAGTTGAAACAAGCCGAGAGATAGAATTGCAAATGAATATATATTATATGAAATAAATGGAGTTGGACGCTCAGCTGGTCGGGCATAAATTGTGAAAAGCGGCGAAGCGGAGCAGGCTCGAGATAAGGGAACAGTTGTGAGTTTTTACCGCGTTATTTAGGACTTCCGCTTTCTCTACAGCTCTGTTTTAGGAAGCCCTCTCTTTCGGCGCTCTGTTCTCCAGGTTTGTTTCAACAGCTTCTCCTATATATGCAGCTACATTTCCTACTGTTATTCCAAGCCATTTCCCGCTGCTCTCTTACATTTCCTCAATTATGATGCTCTATGACCTTCAACTAACTGACAATGAGTTGAACTCATATGGGCTACAAAGTGCTTACATTTGTGGCCCATATTAAATTTTAATATGTATATATAGTATTATATAAAATTGTTAATCTTTTGACAAAATGCATATATAATGCAAATACATATGTATGGGATTACTATGTGGAGGAAATACATTAAAAACTACCTGTGGCTAAAAAGAGCGGTAACATGACGATAACACGATCCGATTAGTGTGTGATTAGATGTGGACTTTAATAAATAACATTATAAAAGTCCGTCACGCAGGTACTGCGTAAACTAAGCAGATTTCCCACGTGAAGTTATACTATAGAGAAATGTCCATACGAGAGACGAACAGTTACGGAAACTGCCAAACTCGCCCGTTAACATCCACATTTAATAAAAATGCACATATCTCAGTTAATATTCAAGATAGATAATAAATGTATAGAACAATATTCATAGTAAATTTAATTTTCAATAAGATTGGTTCTATAAAAGTTTTCGATCCGACGTATAGTAACTGAGATATTTCGAATTTTCAAAAATCCCCCCTCTACACCTCCCGTCTTTCTTTTTATACAAAACGATTAAATACCGAGTTAGATGAAGATTAAATAAAAATTACGACTGCTAGAGTGTTAACAGACATAAATATATATATATATATATATATATATATATATATATATATATATATATATATATATCATTACGGATGTCATTTTCGTCATCTCCTGGGTAGGATCGATGGAAATTTGAAGAAATTTTTCGAAAATCGCGTCATGACGACCTCAATACCTGATTTTTCTTAAGGGAAATCTGCTAAAATGGGGACAAGTAGACAACCCTTACCAATTAGCCTCAGTAGTAGACGGTAATAAATAAAATTTTAAAAATCTTAAATCACCTATTTTTTTCATATTAACTTCAAATTGCAGATGTTATAATGCCATTAGGTCACGCATATACGGGACATAGTTTGCCAAATGGTTGTACGTAGAATGTTCTTTATGAATAAAAGTGAAGTGTGGATTAGGTAGTTTTATGTGGACGAAGTCCTTCCAAAATCTAAGCTCAATCTTCATTGGGATTTTAAGCAGATTATCCCTAAGGGAAATCCGCTATTGAGGTCGTACTCATGACGCAATGAGGTCCGTTCAAAACTGTATATATATATTTATCTGTCAGTTAACGCTCTAGCGGTAGCAAATTTGCAAAGCTCTTTGATCGCTACCAAATTCGTCAAATAGTCGATTTTTGTAAAAGTAAAAAAAAAAAAAAAAAAAAGGTCAATTTCATTAACGGTTGAAATCGGACAAGGGTGGTAGGGGGGGCGTTTAGATGGGGGAATTTTGAACATTTAAAATATCTCCGTTACTATAAGTCGGATCGAAAAAGTGAATAGACTAAATCATATTGCTAATTAAATGCACTGTGATTATTGTTATGTACATTTATTCTCTATCTTGAATATTAACCGAGATATTTGCATTTTTCAGTTTTCAGCCTTCAGTAAAGCCCCACTTCTACTCGTGTCACATAAACAATACTCTGTTATATAATAAACCACATTATTTGAAGCTCAAATACAAAATATTGTTTTCCAGTGACCTTTCTTCTGTTATGTTCTTGTGACCCCCCCCCTCCCTAGAGATAAAAATTATTCTGATTCATTATAAATTGCAGTATTCCATATAGTACATTGTTTTCAATAAAATTAATATGATATGTTTCAGTTATTGTTTTTCTTTCCGGTGAGCCATTGGCAGACCTGTTTGTTTACCTTAGAGACGCATCCCGCCGGAAGGGGAAAAATTACTTATTACCGTTTGTATTTATTCACGGTAGTGCTGTGTTAGCAGTATGTAGATTTATCTATTATTAAACTATACGAGGAAAATCTTCCAAGTTTACACAGCATGACGGACTTTTACTTCATTTTTACTGTCCATTTGCACGTCACGTGATCCTCTAGTGGCTAACATCCAACAGGCAATAGGTCTGGCCGGCGAGCAGGCATAGCCAGGTCTGACCATATTAATGGTCTGGGTGCGAGTGCCGAGGCTCATTGGGTAGGAGATATATAGTCGAGAATGAGGCAACTCCTGCCGAATCCCCATCATTAATATATGTCACCACGCTTACACATAGCGCCTCTCCATTGAGAACTGTGCCTAGCAAATGTTGACCTGATCAGAACCGAGTAAATTAAATTATTTGGTATTCCCACATGACGAATTTATGTATCGTGGAAGTTAACTACATGTCGTATTGTCAACATTGTGTAAACACTTCATTATTCGTTATATTAAAGTAAAAATATATAAAAATATATACTATATATGACGTGATGTTTCTTGTAAGCGAAGAACCAAAATGTATAGAAACACTAGTTCTCCTTCGTTCACATTATGTAAACTCTACATATATCACGCTATAAAGTTCAACATCCCATCAGGAGTATAACCTTGCTACTAACACCGGACTCAGGCCATGGGCCTACAGTTTCATCCTTTCTCTAGATCATCTTTGTTTTAGAAGATTTCCCTTAAGGGAAATCAGCTATTGAGGTTGTACTCATGACGGAATTTTCGAAATTTTTCTTCAAATGCCCATCGATCCTACCTAGTAGATGACGAAAATGAGGTCCGTTCAAAACTGTATATATATATATATTTGTCTGTTACCGCTCTAGCGGTCGAAATTTTTTTTTAATCGTTACCAAACTCATTATTTAGTCGTTTTATGTAAAAAGAAAGATCAAGTTCGTTAACGGCTGAAATCGGAAGGGGGGATTTAGAGGGGAGGATTTTCGGAAATTCGAAATATCTCCGATACTATCGAAAAATTGTACAGAATCAATCTTATTGCAAATTACATTTGCTATAAATATTGTTATATACATTTATTCCCTATCTTGAATATTAACTGAGATATTTGCATTTTTATTAAATTGACGGCTAACGGACGAGAGTGACTTTCCCGCCAAAAGCTCGTTCGGCAGTTTCCTTGATTGCTCGGCTCACGTGAAATTTATCTATTGTAAACCTTCACGTGGGAAATCTGCTTAGTTTACGCAGCCCCTGCGTGACGGACTTTTTAAGAAGACGCCACCTGGTAGCATTGTTGTCTGTTAACGCTCTTGCGGTCGCAATTTTTGTTTGATCACTACAAAACTCGACATTTAATCGTTTTATGTAACAAGGAAGATCAAGTTCGGTAATCGCTGAAATCGGGCCAGAGGGAGGGTGGTTTTAGAGGTGAGGATTTATGAACATTCGATATATCTCCGTTATTATTCGCCAGATCGAAAAATTTTATAGAATCAATCTTATTGAAAATTAAATGTACTATAAATATTGATCTATACATTTATTCTCTATCTTGAATATTAACCTAGATATTGTATTGTGAGTGTAGCCGGCAGAAGTCGGCTATATTCGGGACTTCCCGACGAAAGCAAGTTCGGCCGTTTCCGTTACTGTTCTTCCCTCATGAATTGGTTTATAGATTCGTTACTACCACAGTTATTAGTAGGCAGATTTCTCTATTGTAAAACTTCACGGGGAGAACCCTGCGTGGCGGACGTTTTTATTAAGTGTTTAGGGAATGAGGTAAATCTATATTTGCAGATCGCGTAATACGCTGGACGTAAGTTTCCCCTCTTTAAGGTTTTACTGGCGATTCGCTGCTTCCAGATGTTGACCTTGAAGAGGGGATAAGGGATGACGAAGTACGGCTCAGGTGGTGGGGGTTGTTGCCACTCGCTATAAATCGCCCGGCCCTTCGCTCTCCTCCCTCCCGTTGATATTACCAACATTTATTATCTTCTAGACCCTCCTACTAACTAGCCGCCCTTTCTCTCACTTCTCGAGACCTCACCATTTTTCCACAACTTACACTTTGATTGGGCTGCTCTCGCAAGTGACTCTTGTGTAAGAGGTTAAGCCGAATCGACCATCTTGTATAAATGACTCAATTCCCCTTTTAGCAGGTTTCCCTTAAGGTAACTCTCATAACGTAATTTTCGAAATTTTTCTTCATATGTCCATCGATCCTACATAGTAGATCTCAAAAATGAGGTCCGTTCAAAACTGTATATATATATATATATATATAAAATTGTAACCTCTGTCTGTACATTGATTTTTTCGCGAAATTTCACGATAACTTTTCGTTTCACATGTCATAGACACCATAACTACATTTTGTTCTTTCGTGTCTATTTGTTTGTTTGTTACCTTTTCACGCATAAACGGCTGAACCGAATTTTATGAAACTTGGTATGTATATTACTACTAGCCCAACTTAGACTTTAGGCTACATTAATATTCTCTAAGACGAACAGGAGTGGGGGTTATGAAGGAGGCTTGAAATTAAAAATAGCGGTATTTGGTTTCCTATTGGTTTTTTCAGCAAATATGCACATAACAAAAGTTGTTTATTTTGTAATTTAGAGTAACTTTTGCTATATGCACTTTTGCCGTATACGGAATTATAAATGAGTTATACGCTAAAAACTATAGCGGGAGTCCACAATTTTATTTGGCACTAAAGACTCAACCGAATTAGACCAAACTCGGTATGTGAATTAGTACTAACGCCTTCATTATAATAAGCTATACTAGCATTTCTAGGGATGGGCAGGAGTGGGGGTTTTAAGGGAGGCCTGAAATTAATAATAGCGATTTCCTATTGGGGTTTCGGCAAATATGCACATAACAATTGTTGTTTATTTTGTTATTTAGAGTAGCTTTTGTTATATACACTTTTGTCGTATAACAATTTTATTCACTAACTGAACCTTACTTAACAAAGCTCGGTATGTCAATTAGAATTAATTCTCCATGATTATAAGTAATATTAAAATTTTTATTCTCCTTAATAATTCACCATATTTACATGCACAGGAGACGGGAAATATGACAATATGGAGGACAGTGAAGTCTTATGAACAAATAATTTTATTATTAACAAATCCATAGCAACGACAGGTATAATAAACTCTAAACACTGGGACGGGGAAATGTCAAAATATTGTGCAAAGTAAAGCCTTGCCAAAATAAAAAAATACCATCACCAATCAGCCTCAAATGAATTCCCCGGCGAAGCCGGGTATCTGAGCTAGTATATATATAGATCTATCTTCTATATATTTGTCTGTTAGCGCTCTAGCGATCGCAATTTTCGTTTGATTGTTACCAAACACGATATTTATTCATTTTATGTAAAAAGAAAGATCAAGGTCGTTAACGACTGAAATCGGACAATTGGGGGGGTTTCGGGAGGGAGAGGGAGGGGTTTAGAGGAGGAGAATTTTGAAAATTCGAAATATCTCCGTTACTGTAAGTCGGGTCGAAAAATTCTATATAACCATCCTTATTGCACATTTAATGTTCTATAAATGTTGTTATTTACATTTTTTAACTATCTTGACTATTTGTTTTTCGACAAACGTGCACATAACAGAAGTTGTTTACTTTGTTATTTAGAGTAACTAATGATTTTTTCGAGAACAATGCATGAAGCTAGTAATTTGCGTAGAAATATTGATTTGCTCATCAGTTCTTTTTATTATGAACTATATATATTTATTTATCTGTTAACGCTCTAGCAGTCCCAATTTTTGTTTGATTGTTACGAAACTCGATATTTAACCGTTTTATATAAAAAGACAGATCAAGTTCGTTAATGGCTGAAATCGGACTAGAGGGAGGGGGGATTTTCGAAAATATCTCCGTTATTATGCATCGGATTGAAAAAGTGTATAGAAACAATCTTATTGCAAATTAAAGTTACTATAAATACTGTTTACATTTGTTCTTTATCTTGAATATTAACCGAGATATTTGCATTTTTATGAAGTCTGTGGTCGGGTATAGTTTGGATTAGGTCGGCTGTTTCTGTTACTGCTCGGCTCAGATGGAAGCTTTTTCTAACCTTACCTTGCCTTCGTTACTTTGTAAGATCTATGCAAATACGTTGTGTTCATCCGCCCCCTCCCCTTCTTTAGTTCTTGGTCTACTAAAATTTGTGTTATTAAAATATAAATTATTCTTTCAATTCAGAAGCCTTTTCAGTTGGGAATGTATTTTAATTAACTGAAAGATTTCTCATTACCGTTTGTATTTAATCACGGTGATGTTGCGTTACCAGTATGCAGAGTTCTCCATTGTAAAACTACACATGGGAAATCTTCTTAGTTTACGCAGCCCCTGCGTGGTGGACGTTTTTACTGCTGACCAATATGTCCTTATATGTGGAAGTCCTATTGGCCAGGACCTGGTTGACTGAGAGAGAAAGAGCTATGGTGGAGGGGGTAGGAAGCGGTGTAGATGTAGGGTGTAAGAGGGTTCTGTATCCCCATGGTGACCGTGGGGAAGGCTTCCCTGATCTTTTCCCTCCTGACTCCTGGGTAAATGCAGTCTCCTTTTCCTGAATACAAAGCAGCCCCACGTCAAGTCAGTCTTAACCTTAGGCTTCATCTGATTACAGTGTTACACCAATGTTTTGTACTTTTAGCAGATTTCCTTTAAAAGGAAATCAGCTATTGAGGTCGTACTCATCGAAAATGAGTACTCAAAAGGACATCGTTCCTACTCAGGAGATGACGAAAATGAGATACGTTCAAAACTGAAAGACATTAAAAATAAAATCAGACAGGAGATAAATTCAATTTCAGTAGCAGATATACACAGCGCCAAAAAGGATTTGAGATACCGTCTTTTGAAGTGCATAAATGAGGAAGGACGTATTTTCGAACATTTGTAACTCCTAGCTGTAAAAGATGAGTCAAATCGAAAAATTTACTGATACAAACACGTTTTAGAATTTGATTTCCTATTAGAATCCTCCATAAAAAGTTGGTCGTTCCATTGGAAATTTCAAAGTTAGGGTCGCAGGACTTTTGTATCGTTAAATTCAAAGTGTGTGTTTTATACCTTAACACTATTCTGAAACTGGCATTCACCATTCGCGGCACTTAGAGTCATGAAGTCAGCTGTAATGACAATTACTTAAGAAAAACAATTAGCTCCTCATGTTCACTTAACACATTGACGTGTTGTTTTACCTGGCCGTGTGTAATGTCTGACCCATCGACGGATATTAACTTTTATTTAATATTTGCTCCACACCCTTGTATACAATGAGCAACATTTAAAACTTCTTTAGTCATTCAGTCACATCTCGTGTTTCATTTGTATCTTGTAGGCTTGAGAAAGTCGTAAAACTTAGTTCGATTTTTATTTATGTTTTTTTAAATAACTGCGTGGTGACATTTTTAAAATTATAGTTCCTTAATTTAGATGAATTTCACTTATTATTCAAAACCGAATATTTTTTTTTTGTTTTTAAATGTTTATAACTGTATTTAATTTAAAATTTAATTTTTAAATTGGGAGATATATTTAAGGATGCAGCCAATATACCATGGATGTGTATTAATCAAAAATATTTACAGATATATTACTCAGAAAAATGAAATCATAATAAAGCATTATTGTAATTGAGAAAAAACGAAAGTACATCCTAAAAACATTGGCAATGGACAATAACAATATCACTAATTGAATATGCGCATAAACATTATCTTAATTTTGTTTTTAAAATGAAAATATTTTAAAAAAAATGATAAAACCAAAATAAATGGCAGATAACAGAAAACGTACATATTACACATAGAAAGTATAAATTTAATAAAAATCAGATGTAACAAATTTAAATAATTTATTGATTAACACATGTTCACTAAAATTAAAAGATACACTCGGCAATGTGCTTTTAGCAGATTACCCTTAAGGGAAATCAGCTATTGGGGTCGTACTCATGGCGCGATTTTCGAAAAAGTTCTTCAAATGTCCCTCGATCCTACCCAGGAGATGACGAAAATGAGGTCCGTTCAAAATTATATATATATATAAATTTCTGTTAACACTCTAGAGGTCAAAATTTTTGTTTGATCATTACCAAACTCGATATTTAATCATTTTATGTAAAATGACAGTTCTAGTCGTTCGTGGCTGAAATCGGACCAGTGGGAGGGGAGGGGGATTTTTGAAAATTCGAAATATCTCCGTTATTAAGCGTCGGTTACTCTATACCTCAGATCGAAAAATTGTATAGAATCATCGTATTGCAAATTAAATTTTCTATAAATATTGTTCTAACGCATTTATTCTCTATCTTGAATATTAAACGAGATATTTTCATTTGTATTAAGTGTGTGTGGTGGCAGAAGTCGGCTACATTCGGGACTCTGCCGAAAGCTAGTTCGGCCGTTTCCGTAACTGTTCGTCCCTTGTGAATTGTTTTAGAGATTCGTTACTACTGTTATTAGTAGGCAGATTTCTCTATTGTACAACTTCACGTGGGAAATCTGCTTAGTTTACGCAGCCCCTGTGTGACGCACTTTTTATTATATTAATAAAGTTTTGGAATGTTTAATAAATTAATTTGTTAGATTTTATTTTACATTATCAGTTTAGAAAAATCGCCCCTTGTCTATGTGTCCATTTTTGAAAAGTATCGTTACTTTCAGTCATGGCTTAATGTCGTAATAAAATAAGATATATTTATTTATTTATTTATTTCAGAAGATTTTTATTACTCTGCCTAAGAAAGAATTTGTGGCGTGTACGTGAAAATCTTTTTTTCTTTCTTACTTTTCTCGTTTAGAGAACCATAAATTCATAACTCATCCAAATGTAAAATATAAGGATTGCTTTTCAATTGAAGGATCTTGAAGACCCCCATGAAAGTGCTCCTTGATTCCTGGACCACTGGTTGGGGGAGCTTGTAAGTGAAAAATTAACGAGCTATCAGATTGGATGTCGCCTGGCTGTATTTTATAAACACGACATAGTAAATCACGAAGAAGATAAGGCACGTTACGAACATAAAGCCACATTTAAAACACGTTTTCTTTGGGATAACGGTGTTTTAATAGGCCAAGATTCGCCAAGCTTCATAAGTCATGCTATGCTTTTTTTTCAATCGCTTCGTGTCCCTTTTATAGTTTGGAACCTCATTAAATAATTTAATGCTCTCATAATGAACATTATTGTCGAATCCAGATACCTTTTTATTCATTAATTAACTTTACAATCATATTTTGGTTTTACGGGGCTCAGGTTAGCCATGTGAGTTAAAGCGTTGCCTTTAATCCCACATGGTAATCCTCGAGTGGAAAGTTCGATTCCCGCCTGGACAAAGGAATTTACTTAGTGACGGAATTCATTAAATAAAATCCTTAGTCTCACCCTGGCTAGAAAAGTTGCAAAAAGTGAACGTTAATAAATACTAATAATAATAAATTTGGTTTTACTTCTCGTTACTTTTAGCAGATTTCCCTTAAGGGAAATCAGCTATTGAGGTTGTACTCATGACGGAATTTTCGAAATTTTTCTTCAAATGTCCATCGATCCTACCCAGGAGATGACGAAAATGATGTCCGTTCAAAACTGTATATATATCTATCTATCTATCCATATATATATATTTATATATATATATATATATATATATATATAAATATACATATATATATATATATTTGTCTGTTACCGCTCTAGCGGTCGCAATTTTTGTTTGATCGTTGCCAAACTCGATATTTAGTCGTTTTATGTAAAAATAAAGATCAAGTTCGTTAACGGCTGAAATCGGACCAGAGGGAGGGGGGGGGGTTTAGAGGGGAGGATTTTCGAAAATGCGAAATATCTCCGTTACTATACGTTGGATCGAAAACATGTATTGAATCAATCTTATTGCAAATTAAATTTACTATAAATATTGTTATATACATTTATTCTCTATCTTGAATATTAACCGAGATATTTGCATTTGTATTCTGCGTGTGGTCACCAGTAGGCTATGTTCGGACTTTCCGCCGAGAGCTCTGGCGGCCGTTTCGATAACTATTCGTCCCTCGTGAATAGGTTTAGAGGTTAGGTTAACTGTTTTTTGGGGCTAGAAACTACTGGGTTATTACGCCCTAAATAATGTTTTAGGTTTAGAGGTTTCTTACTACTACAGTTGTTATTAGGCAGATTTCTGCTTAGTTTAGCCAGCGCCTGCTTGACGGACTTTTTAAACTCACCCTACCTAGGGTGATAACCTGTAGATAACCGGCTCCAATTAGCTATATCAGGAAAAGTGGTCGAATAAAGAACAACTACAATACTTCTAAGTTTTTTAATTTCTTTAGTTTACATCGTGTGCATTCTTTGAAGAACTTAAAATTGAAGTAGTTCAGCTTAATATCAGTATCAATTTCGATTTATTCTCCTTATACAATTAATAATAGTAGGTATTAATAATAGTTGTATAATTAATAACAGTGTGAAATCTATTGTTAATATATTTATTTATTCTCTTATTTTTTTTCGTTTTTAATTCCTTATTCCTGTTATTTTTTTTTGGTCTAATATTGCTTAAGCTTGCGTATTGTAATTTGTTTTTAACTTCTCTAAATCCACTAAATTCTTTGGAAACATTATATGTGCGCTCGCTTGTAAATTATTGATAAGAATTCAATGTGCTAGGCAACTGCATACTTTTTGCTCTCATCCTTCGTGTATTTTTAAATAATTTTGTTTTTCTTTTTCAGTGATAGGTTTATATAAATGAATAGTTAAATAGTAAGCATAGTGCAGCAGAAGGATATTTCTTGATGTTCAAATATCCATAATTAAGTGTTTACAGTTTCAATAATATTTTTTTATGAGTTTTTGGCCTTGAAAAGTATTCATTATACTTCTAGTTTACGCATTAAACATTAATTTTTGGTTGAACATTCCTTTGCACTGCTTGTCTACATTTTAATAACAAAATATACAAGATCTTGAGGGGACATTTTATGAAGTATAGATATGAAAATATTCTATTTGTATAATTCAAGTATTCATAAGTGCAGTTGTCACTTCCTTGTACGAAGTAAAGGAGTATTCTAATCCCAGAAGTTTTCAGTTTTAATATTTCAGCGGAATTATGCATTTTGATCTCCCCGCATATTTTTAATAGCTTATGCTTGACATCTGTATGTTTATTTGTACGTATCGCATATACGTAAAAAATGAATAGTGAAGATGAGATTTCTTAGAATGTTGAGATTTCTTATTTACAACTTTTGTTCCATTTAGTTGTTCTTTTTAGTTAGTTGTGCACTTTTTCATTTGATCAACATCGGCTGAAGGAGAGGAGGGTTTATGAGGGGGTGGAAATTAGAAATTGCATATCTCTCCATACCTATTAGAGATACAAAAAAATTATATAAATCCATTTTTGTTAATCATAAAATGATCTACAAATTATGTATGTCACATGGTACAGATAATGACATTTTTTGAACCTAAGCATTAGAACGGAGATACCGTATTCTATATCCCTTCAAGCACAAGCAAACAGTTTGCTTATTTATTTGTCTATTTAATTTAATAGGAGTACAAGGAAGTTATGTGGTTGTTAAATGTGATAAGGTAATTCATTTGGTAATGAATATTACCTTTTCACTAGGGGCTTATGCAAATGATGGTTTTATGAGAGTGGACTGATGGTAAAATAAATAAGTCTGCTGAAAATTGATACTAAAGAATGAATATATATTAACTGAAATTACAATCTTGTGGAGTGGATGCAAATCAGGAAACACTGAACGTTACTTCTTAAGTAAAGTTGAGTTTTATTATGGTTAGTCGTGAAGGATGGCTGCTGATGATTGAAATATGTTGGATGATTGTACTTGACTCCTGATGCATTATTGAAATTATGATGTTGTTTACTTCATAGAAGATGGTCTTGCTGATTTATTTTATTTCCACATTCGTCTTCTATCCTTTTAACAGATTTCCCTTAAGGGAAATCAGCTCTTGAGGTAGTACTCATGACGGGGTTTTTCAAAAAATGTCTTCAAATGTTTCTCGATCCTACTCAGGGGATGACGAAAATGACGTGCGTTCAAAATTATATTTATATAGACATATATACATTTGTATGTTGCCGCTCTGGCGATCGCAATTTTTGTCTGATCGTTACCAAACTCGATAATTAAACGTTTTATGTAATAAGAAAGAAAGGCAGATCAAGTTCGATAATGGCTGAAACCGGACCAGTGGAAGGGGGGTTTTAGAGGGGGGTATTTTGAAAATTCGAAGTATCTCCGTTACTGTAAGTCGGATCGAAAAAGTGTATAAAACCAATCTTATTGCAAATTAAATTTATTATAAATATTGTTCTATACATTTATTCTCTATCTTGAATATTAACCGCGATATTTCCATTTGTATTGTGTGTGTGGTTGGCAAAAGTCGGGACTTTCCGCCGATAGCTAGTTCTGCCGTTTCCGTAACTATTCGTTCCTCGTGAATTGGTAGATGAGATTCGTTACTGTTATTAGTACGCAAATTCTTTATTGTAAAACTTCACGTTGGAACAGTCAGTGATACCCGCATCAGATATTTTTTACTACAGAAAAACGTGGAATACTTTATTAATGTTATTTTCTAAAAGTTCTGGAGTATTAAGAGGAAGGCAATAGCAATATTGCCAACACAATTGCCAACATGAAATTAATTTATATTTAAAAAAAAAAAAAAAATTGAAGGGTTGATACAAGTTTAAAGGCAGGTCCAATGTGTTATGAATTTCCTTCTCTGAAGACCTGGCTACAATAATTCTGATTTAAGCTCGGGAAGTTCCCGTTGCCTATGCGAAGTTAACCACAGCTCCACCGCTTTCCCACCAAGTTTGCAGTCCAATCCCGCAACCGTTTTGACATCTCATAATTCGGTTTGTCTCAAGATTTCAGAAGTGGAATAACAATTTCTGGACCAGTGGTGAAATTGGCTCCTGTTTTCCAATAATTTCCCAAGACAGTTAGGATTAAAATGATATGTCCCTCAGCAGTCTTAAAGTCTTTCAGAATTGCCAGATCGAATTCTTGAGGTCATTAAAAACTCTCGTCGAAAGGAAAAGACACAATTTCTCCTTTATAGGTCGCCATCTCCTTTAATGTTAAACTATCTTCTTTGTTTGTAGAGTATTATCTCTTTAGTGATAATAGCTGGGGTAATTCCCTCTTGGAATAGGAGTTTTAGGTGTATTAAAGGAGAATAAAAACACTGCTAGGAAATGAGGCAGACATTACTGCATTGCGGGGACGATATTAACTAAACGAATCGTCTAGGTTATCCCACCAGGGTTGTTTATCCTTTAAACTTGTGAGTCAGGTCTTAACTCACGGGTGCTTCGAATAATTAGATTGAGGTTACCTTGCCTCAAACCTCTGTTATTATATTGGCCAAAGTTAGTTTATATTTGCTTGATTATTCAGATTCTGTTTGTTTAACACTCCCGTTGAAATTTATGTATACACACTGTTCTTTAATTATATATTGTTATTATTACTATAATAGCGATTAAAGAATAACTGGAATGTGACAATAATTCAAACACTTATTTAGAAACTTAACATCCAGAAGAGATTTATTTTCCAGAAAAGAACGTATTTACTGTAAGTATACATTTTTCTAAAACCATACAAATATTTCTCCATTACACACTCGAAGTCGGCTATTGAGGTCGTACTCATGATGCGATTTTCGAAAAATTTCTTCAAATGTCCATCGACTCTACCCAGGAGATGACGAAAAGAAGGTCCGTTCAAAACCATATATATATATATATATATATATATATATATATATATATATATATATATATATATATATATATTGGTTTTATTACCTAACCTGTAAGTTATAAACGTTGTTTATTAGAGTTCTTTTGGATTGCAAAATTAAATACATACAAGCTTCACAGTTTTTATCACTGCACAATACTATACACTTGGTTAATTATTCTTAATTACTACTTGTGAGTATGCACTGATAGCTTCAAAGAGTCACAGTCCGATAATTCACTCACGGTCACTGAAATTCACACAAGCAATACGGCATTGCACTGTCTTTTACTTAGCGAAGTTAACGACAATGCACTGTTTTAAACACGGCACTAAACTGTTACTTACAGAGTCACGGCACAACACTTTACCGCACTGCAGTAAGTCGCACTGTAGCACTGAAGACAGCTGAGAACAAACTAAACTGTCGGGCGAATTGCACATGCTTATATAGAGGAGCGGAAAAACATCGAAGGTTGAGGCCGAGACTCTTCCAGGAAGGACTGGTAGGGCGTTTGCATACACAGCGGATTTTTCCGAGCGGACAACCTACCGTCGCTTATGGTCGGATATTCTACCGCCGCTTATGATTGGATATTTTACCGTCGCCAATAGGCGGGAAAATTTACGTCGGTACCAGCAGTTGTAGTTTTGGAACCAATTTCAGTACATTTGTGAAGTCCGACATGAACCAAGAGCAGCTCATAACGTTGTTGTTATTCCGTCGCCGAATGAGAAGGCGAAGAAAAAATCGACTGTTTTGAATTCATCCAATTAATGAACGAAGAAATGAGGCTGCGCATTCTACACATTGTTTGATGAGTTGAGGCAAGGTGACAATCATTTTCAATCAATTTCCTCACTCATGACAACAAAACATAAGGGGGAGAGGATACGCGGATGCGGAAACAGAAACAGTAGGTGCATGCAAGAGAGTTAAACTGCCAAACGTATGAGCGGTAAAATCTGCTGTGTGTGCAAATGTTCATTTGGTCATGTAGGCCACTACTTGGAAGTGACGGTAAAACGTCCGTCGGCTCCAGTGGCACCGGGCGGCTGCACAGCTACTGCCGTCGTTAAACTTACCGATCGTTTTTTTTTCGTCGAGAGTGCAAGCTCCAATGTACTACAGTGGACTACTATTGGAACCGCGGCGACGGCAAAACATCCGCTCGGAAAAACCCACTGTGTGTCCAACTGACCGTAGGGACTAGGACGGGCGCGACCTTCTAGCGGCACCCTTTGATCTCCCCGCACTCCCCAAACACTTGAATATCTCTGTCCAATTCTTTCATGTATTTGATTTTCCCAAAATATCTATACGAGTATATATATATATATATATATATATATATATATATATATACGATTATATATATATATATATATATATATATATATATATATATACGAGTATATATATATATATATATATATATATATATATATATATATATATATATGTCTATTAATGCTCTAGCGGTCGCAATGTTTGTTTAATCGTTACCGGACTCGATCTTTAAACGTTTTATGTAAAAAATGATGAACAAGTTCGTTAACGGCTAAAATCGAACCAGTGGGAGGTGGGTTTAGAGTGGGAAAATTTTGAAAATTCTTATTATCACCGTTTTAGTAGATTTCTCTTAAGAGAAACAGCTATTGAGGTCGTTTTCATGATGCGATTTTTATTTTTTTTATTGGGCTTGTTTACTTTGTTATACAGTTCTCATTATGGATGCAATTACCGACGAATGTGCTTAATGCTAAAATATTTATTTTTGAAGTAATTTTTTCATTTTAAAAGTAAAAACCATGTTTTTTCTCAACTAATCCTGCAGGAGTAATGCAAATTTTAGTAATTACACGACCGTGGAGTTAACATGGCTCAACTATGTAATTAATTTCAATGCATTATTAAGATTGTATATTCATACATAAATTCTAATTATCGTTGCTTCCATTAAGTGGGACAATAAAGGCGAGTAGAGACAAGTTAATATGTGGCATTAACCTTCCGCGATTACAAGATAATGTATTCATAGTTTGCGCGGGTAGATGAGGACCTTGCTACTATGTACCTGTGGCACTGGGGCAGAAGAGGAGCCAGCCGATATAGCTGTCCGTGAGTACCATTCTCCAGTATTTATGGGGTCACCCCCACTCCAAACCCCCTTTCCAGCATGCTGGAGAAATTTATTAAATGTCCCCCTGTCATCCAACCCCAGTGGCCCATATGTGCGCCATTACACTCCAATGCTAATAGGCTGATATAACATCTTCCGCGATTGTTATGCTTCCCTTTATGAAAGTTCTTGTTGTGGGGAAGGGCTTCGTTCAAAATTATACGACGGACTAAAGTTGTTGTGATTTTATCTAATGGTTTGTTTAAGCTTTGGATCTTGTGTTTTTAATTACTTTCAACTGTTTTAACACAATTCACTCAAAGCAATTTAGGTCGTACACATGTCGCGAGTTTCCAAAAATGTCAACAGGAAAAAAATGACCGTTCAATAATATATATATATATTCATATTGAGGATTTCGGCCATCTGCTCCAGCGGTTGGAATTTTAGTTCTGCAAATTTTCGATGGAAATGCGTCCATCTTCGTCAGGCATAAATTTGATTTGAATGGCTACTTCAATTAATCATATTTTTTTTAATTTTATTTTATGTTAGTATGGCTTTCCATATCGTATATACTCCACTATCCTGTAATAATTAGGTGTCTTTTGGGGTCTTTAAATATTTGTTGAATATTTTATGTGGCTTGAATACTGCTCGTAAATTATATTTTCGAAGTATTCTTGCCAGTCTTTCTGAGGTTCCCGCTATATAAGGAAGTTTTACGCTGCTTAATGGTTTAACTTGAGTATTTTCAATGTCTTGTTGAATCTTGGTATCAAGTTTCTTCTTAATATTTCTTAAGAACCGGGAACCTCAGAAAGACTGGCAAGAATACTTCGAAAATATAATTTACGAGCAGTATTCAAGCCACATAAAATATTCAACGAATATTTAAAGAGCCCAAAAGACACCCAATTATTACAGGATAGTGGAGTATATATGATACCGTGTGATTGTGGTAAGGTTTATGTGGGGCAGACAGGCAAAAGACTGCTACAAGAGCCAACCAACTCATGGCTGATCTAAAACACAACAGAACAAATACATCCGCCCTTGCCAAACACGCAAGTATTTGTCCCCACCAAATTAAATTTGACGAGACAAGGGTTTTATACAGAGAGGACCACCTCGGAAAAAGATTAGTCCTGGAAGCCCTAGAAATAAATAAGAGGGCAAATACTATAAACGGCGTGGACGGTGTCATACTTTCTGAAACGTGGAAAGCCATACTAACATAAAATAAAATTATAAAAAAATATGATTAATTGAAGTAGCCATTCAAATCAAATTTATGCCTGACGAAGATGGACGCATTTCCATTGAAAATTTGCAGAACAAAAATTCCAACCGCTGGAGCAGATTGCCGAAACCCTCAAAATGAGTATATATATATATATATATATATATATATATATATATATATATATATATATATATATCCTTTACTACAGATGACCCTCTTCTTAAACTTCTGAAACTTCAGCTATATGGGCCATGAACAAAGTTTACCTTATCTAACAAACCCTGTTTATTTTCAATCCCCGCATGTTTCATGTCTGTGTAGCCCACTATCATGGGGTTCTTTTTTAAAATTAAGTTCAGAATTTTTGGTTATATTTTATATTTACCTATTTATTGTATCAAGCTTTTTATTATTTTCTTCCCTAATAAAATGTATATTAAATTCTATTTTATAAGAAGTGTCACATGCTATTCTTTTTGAAGAATCTGATATTCCTAGAAACTCATAGTTGTGCAAGACACATCACAAGCAGTTTGATGGAATCATTTCGTTAGTAAAGAAGCTATCTCTACGCAATAAAATTTAGATATTGTATAATAGAATCAAATGTATTTATTAATGAATTAAAAAAAATAAATAATGCATGTGATGTGAATAAGTGTATGTGCGTGAAAAGATAGTAGGGGTGTGCGATGTATATGTGCTTCACTTTTATGAAAGAGAGAAAGTTGGCAATTCCCAGAACACCCATTAGAGTGTACTCAGCCCTTAGAATCAGACAATGTACAGAGGCCACTCCTGAAAATTTATTCCCTCTAAAAATATTTAAACTATTTCTTTCTTTTAGCAGATTTCCCTTAAGGGAAATCAGCTATTGAGGTTGTATTCATGACGGAATTTTCGACATTTTTCTTCAAATGTCGATCGATCCTACCTAGTAGATGACGAAAATGAGGCCCGTTCAAAACTGTATATCTATATCTATATATATATATATATATATTTGTCTGTTACCGCTCTAGCGGTCGCAATTTTTGTCTCGATATTTAGTCGTTTTATGGAAAAAAAAGATCAAGTTCGTTAATGGCTGAAATCGAACCAGTGGGAGGGGGGGGAGGTTTAGAGGAGAGGATTTTCTAAGATTTAAAATATTTCCGTTACTATACGTCGGATCGAAAAATTGTATAGAATCAATCTTATTGCTAATTAAATTTACTATAAATATTGTTATATACATTTATTCTCTATCTTGCATATTAACCGCGATATTGGCATTTGTATTCTGTGCGTGGTCGGCAGGAGTCGGCTATGTTCAGGACTATCCGCCGAGAGCTCTGGCGGCCGTTTCCGTAAACGTTTTGTCCCTCGTTAATAGGTTTAGAGATCCCTTACTACTACAGATGTTTTTGGGCCTATTTCTCGACTGAAAAACTTCACGTGGGAAATCTGCTTAGTTTACGCAGCCCCTGCGTGACGGACTTTTTTCTTGGTGGTGTGTTCCATCCTAAAGAGAGCTCATTATTTACACTCCGCAGGGTTATCGGTAGTTTAAGGTCAATGGAGAATTATTGTCCCTTTTCTATCGTCGCAATTCTTTCAACTCCAAAACATATTGCTCATGCTCTCGTGGATAGAGGGTATCATATCCACGATGTTGATTGGCAAAACAAACATCCTACCCACCTATAACAGCTTATTGTTAGTATGTCATGACTAGGAGTCGAGGTTTACTGAAGGCCAAGAACTAGGTGATAGAAATATTTCAATTAATACTAAAGACAGAGAAAAAATATACATGACAACATTTGTAGGAAAATAAATTTTCAATGCGCTTCTATTTATACACGTTTCCGATCTGTCGAGGAATAACGGACATATTTCGAAATTCCTCATCACTTTGGTTCAAATTAGGCCATTAACAAATTTGATCTTTAGTTTTACATAAAACACTTAAATGTTCAGTTTGGTTATAATCAAAGAAATCTTCGTTAACACCCAAATATATGTGTATAGATTTGAAAAGACCTAATTTCGACATCTCCATAGTAGGAACAATGGACATTTAGAAAATTCTTTCGAAGATCGCGTCTTGGGTTCAACTTCAATAGTTGATTTTGCTTAAGGGAGATCTGCTAAAATGTGTTATATTACCCACAGTATATTAAAGAAGAATCGCGTCATTTAGGGATTTAGAAGACAAATGTAGCCTTGTAGTTCTATTTGTATTTATTTATTAATGTCCATTTTTTGAAAGTAAGACTAACCGGGACGGGTCATCTACAGGTTACCACCCTTTTCTAGACAGGGTGGGGCTAAGGATTTTATTTAATGAATTCTGTCACTAAATAAATTCCCATTGCCCAGGCGGGAAACGAACGCCACTCTAGGTTTACCATGTTGTAGTTCTAACAATTACAGATAGTAGGAAACGATTATGATTCCATATCATTTATATTCCTTCTACAGCTGTTATTTTATTCGCTCTGGAGCAGGCGATTGGTAAAGGTAAACTGAGGGGAGATATCAAATGTTTAGTGTTTCAAGTCATGCTCTACGGAACCGGTTCTCATTATTGGTTCTGACCCAAATCTATTGTCGGTGATATGAACGGCTCCTTTCCAGGCAAAACAATTCCTATCTTTGAGAGCGGACCCACAAAAGACTCGGGTGTTAGTTAACTATTGATAACTACTAAGGGCTTTTTAATCACCAGCAGTGAAAAGACTCCAATCAAACAGTTTTTGCTCCTTCCTTCCTCCCTTGGCCTCTTTTATATTTCTGATGAAAGTTCAAACAGAGTGATTAGGGATGTAGAGAAGAGAAAGAGAGAGAGAGAGGTAAGAGAGCTTCTAATGACCTCTTTGCAGCCTTATTACTCCATTACCAACGAGCAACTTCCTTTTATTCCTCCTTTACGTCATTTGCAATTGAATGAATAATTACTGATTGCACGGTTGCACATTTAGCCGATGATGACTCATTTAATTTTTTTTATTCTTTATTCTGAAATTACAGTTACCTCGACTTCAAAAAGAATTTTACTTGTGAAATACTGTTTCCCCAAAGAGTATATACTGCTCAAGGCAGATTAACTGTGAACAGTAGCGCCACTGTCATTAGCCTTCTTCAAAATTTCAATTTTTTATTTATCCCTTACTTTGACCCTAAATTATTCTTAAAAAAATACATATTAGCTTATACTGTTTATTACATAATTTATTTGGGGGATTACTCAGGACTGACAAAGTAGGACAAATTCCTCTTTTTTTGGTATATGAATTAAAATATAAAGCGAATAGTTATTGTGAAAATAACTTAAAATTAGTAAATTTACCACAGTTTATTTACTGATTTAGTAAATATCGTCACACTTCACGTCTAAACTAATATTTATTAAATCATTTTGATATGGTCAGCATAATAAATTTATTGATGTCTAAATTACGTTTAAAAATGCAATTTTTAAATATCGCTGAAACCACTAAAATAAAATAAAATAATCAAACTATAACATTTGCTGTATATTTGCTTTAGTAGTTTATGTAAAAGAAAAATCAAAAAGGACTTAATCTCTACCATAAAAATCTTCATGTAAACAATTTCATTTTGTTATTTTTTTAAAAATTTTATAAATCGATTCATTTCTCATAATAAAAGTGTCAGAATATTAGCACTTATTTACTTCGAATAAAAATTATCAAATTATTCTGAAGCGTTCTTAATCCATGAAAATGTTTATAAATCATTTATTATAGGAAACTCCCTGTTTATGATTATAGGAGTCCTGTTTTCATTTAAGATAATGTCTGGTGACAAAATGTTTTAAATGGCTACCGTCAAAATTTAAATATAATATAAATGTTCGTTATTATTGTTCGATGTATTTCTAACACGGATACATATGAGCTCGCGAAAATTGGGAAAAAAATCTTGCATATTCAAATAAATGTATGGTAGACATTGAATACAGAGAACAAAAAAATAATATTTCTATTATGACTAATATTTTTAGTACATAACTATTAATATGATTCATTATATTCAATTATTTCGAGCTGACATATTTAAAATTTCATTCTTCAACATTTTCCCAGCCTACTGCATATTTCCTAATATTAGGGCGTCCATCAGCCTAGTAATGTTTGTCAACTTCAATATACTTCATTTCTACTCAAAATATCTTCTTTCCGGGCCAGGAGACTCTCCTGTTTAGTTTGTCTTGCTTGTTCGCTTTTTACTGTTATACATAAGTGTTGTTCTCATGGCTGCTGAGTTCATTTGCATTTTTGCTTTCCTGGTGAGACACTTAAAGCGAAGAGGTCCTGTAACCATTCTAGCTTCTTTTTAGCAGATACATTCCTGAAGGGAAATCAGCTATTGAGGTCGTACTCATGATGCGAGTTTCGAAACATTTCTTCAAATGTCCATCGATCCTACCCAGGAGATGACGAAAATGAGGTCCGTTCAAAATTATATATATATATATATATATATATATATATATATATGTCTGTTAACGCTCTAGCGGTCGCAATTTTTGTTTGATCTTTACCAAACTCGTAATTTACTCGTTTTATGTAAAAAGGAAGATCAAGTTCGTTAATTGCTGAAATCGGACCAGTGGGAGGGGGGTTGAGAGGGGGGATTTTTGAAAATATCTCCGTTATTATGCGTCGGCTCGAAAAATTATATAGAATAAATCTTATTGCAAATTAAATTTACTATAAATATTGTTCTATACATTTATTCTGTATCTTGAATATTAACCGAGATATTTGCATTTGTATTGCCGAGAGCTCTGGCGGCCGTTTCTATAACTATTCGTCCCTCGTGAATAGGTTTAGAGGTTAGGTCAACTGTTTTTTGGGGCTAGAAACTACTGGGTTATTACGCCCTAAATAATGTTTTAGGTTTAGAGGTTTATTACTACTACAGTTGTTATTAGGCAGATTTCTCTATTGTAAAACTTCACGTGGGAAATCTGCTTAGTTTACGCAGCCCCTGCGTGACGGACTTTTTTTATAATACAACTAATCTTCAGTCGTTTTTCACACTATGATACTACTACCTGGGGTTAGCATGTGAATTAAGTCTTTGGTTTTAATTTTGCTTGGTAAACCTAGAGTCGTGAGTTCGATTCTCTCTTGGCTAATAGGAATTTATGTACTGGCGAATTAATTTAGTAAAACCTTCGTCCCACCCTGGCTAGAAAAGAGTGATAACCTGAAAATAACACGTCCCAATTAGCGTTGGAGCACAAAGTGGTCTTTTGTGAATTACAGCTTAGGCTGTTTTCTGCGTGGAAATAATAATTAATTGTGTGACGAGTTCCTAGGTGTATCCTATTACAGAGCGAGAGAAATCTGCTTAGTTGACGCGGAACCTGCCTGTCAGACTTGTAAAATTATTGTTCTAGATTCAAGGCTTATTATTCTCACAAGTTACAGCTTGGCTTATTTGTCAGCTCAGCAAGCCCCTTGTGACAAGACCAAATGAGAATTCTCGACTGCTCTATTTCTTCGGTTCACACTATTTCCGTTAGAATTGAGATTAATGTCTCCGGTTTATTTCTGTTGCGGCGAGCAAATGCCGACGGATCTTACAGTTCACTCTCAGGCCGAGTTTCGTGTTCCTGTCAACAGGGATTACCATTGAACTAGGATATCCGTGTGACACAGGCTAATTGAGCCCTGAGATTAAAATCTTATAGGGTTATTGTCTCTCAAATTAGCATCAACAGAAATGCAATGATACTCAAACAAGATATTTTTTTTCCTTTTAAATTAATTTTATTAGTTAGTATTTTTATTTGTCTTGCATAATTAGTAGCCAACTGTCAGTTGTAGAAGTAAATGCTAATTCCGTGGTGTTTTTTTTTATATAATTAAATGTGAGTTTAAAACATGTTCTATACACCTTAAGTTTCTACAAAGAGATTAGTTACAGAAATTAACTGCTAATAATTAATTTTTATTTACGTAGACACGCTTAGACGTAAAAATTATTTTCTCCTGATAATTTAGTATTTCCCTTTCAAATGAGCAAATTTCCAAATGAGGTTTGAAATTATCCATATCAATTGTGACTCGCGGTTATTAGCCAAATTACAGCCAATGTGTAATGAAAGAAAATATATAACTAACTAGAAAGGCAAGTTTATTTTTCAGGTCATTAACTGAAAAATGAAAACCTCTTCACTGAGATATTTCGAAGTGTAAATTGAAACAAAGTGTTAAGTCATTACAAAAGAACCCTATTCATATTTCAACGGAATTTTGTTTTGACTCATTCTGTTTCTACGTGACCTCTTCACATATCTTATGGCCATCGAATGTTGAAATTTCATATTTAAGACTGACATACTGGTTCTTTATTCTTATCCTCAATTCTGACTTAGTTAAAACCAAAAAAATGTTGTGCAAAAGGCAGCATTATACGATAAAAAATAAAGATTATACAAAATAAAAAACTAAAATATATAATAAAAGCCGTTGAATAGCCTAAACTTCGGACTAGGCCTTATGTGAAGTAACAACTTACATCTTTTGGAGAATCTGCTGCTCATCTATTACAATTTCATCATTAATTTATTACGTAGTATTTTTATTTATCTTGCATAATTATTAGCCAACTGTCAGTATTAGAAGTAAATGTGAATACTAATTCTGTGGAGTGTTTTTTTTTTTTACAATTAAATATGTGGTTTTCAATGTGCAATTTTGATTATATTTTTTTAGTGTCGAACTCATTACATAAAATCCTTGGTACCATCCTGGATAGAAAAAGGTGGTAGCCTGTAGATAACCCGTCCCTATTAGCCTTAGTTGCATAAAGTGGACGTTATTTAATAAATAAATAAATGAATATCTTGCAAAATAATTATCGCATAACATTATAAAAAATAAATTGTTTGTTTTCAATTATGTAATCACGTGCATATATAAAATGTACTTTCATTTGATAATATAGTATTCCCCTTCAAAGTCCAAATTTCCAAATGGGTTTGAAGTTTTCCAAATCAAATGTGACTCACGGTTATTGCAAGCGAAATGTATAGAAAGAAAATAAATTGCTTACATGAAAGGCAAGTTTATTTTTCGGCGCCTTAGTTTAATTTTACATTTATATCGCTTATATATCAAGTTAAACAACAGTCTAACGTAATTGTAAGCCGCTAAAGCGTTAACATGTAAAATAATATGAGTAGTTATGAATACTAAGTGTCTTATACCAGCTAAAAATAGTATATTTTTAATAATAGTTATTAAATACTTAAATAGCTACAGCTTTTGTAGTTAGGAACATTTTTGGGAATAGAAATGTTTAATACTTCATAGTTTATAATAAAACAAATACTATCCATGATAATAATGGCCAATAATGTTTTGAACAACGAATTGAGATTGAATAGTAACCGCTTAACTTTTAGTCTTTCAGACTCAACACTAGTACATCGATTTTCCATGTTTCCAGTAAGCACTAATGTGTAATACATTTTCAGCCAATATATTCCACAAATACTAACATATCTAAAACATATGAAAATTTACAAATACATATAGCATAGGTCTACTGCATACTTAAAAAGATTTGAAAGGGATAACTTTCATTATATTCATTTAGACAAAGCACGGATATGAGAAACACTCAGATATTTTAGGAATATTTTCCATAATACATAAATAAAGTACAACCAAGGTGTACATGAAGGAATAAATATATTATTCTAACTACCCCCTAAACAGAGATCTAGCCAATCACCATCAATGTGGGGCATAAACCAAATAAAATAAAATAAAAATTAAATTTTAATACACAGACAGGAAGTGTAAATAGATAGCGCTTATTATAGCCTTTTAGGGAATGAATTGTGCACTCATTATTCAGTCTTATTATTAACTCTAGCAAAGCTACTTCAGTTAAGGTACTTAGTACTGATGAAAGCTATTTATGATTATAATTAATGTTGTCCACGGTATTTTGAACAGTTCAGAGGGGTTGATCAGAAAATAATTGTTTTATTATTCTTCAAAGACTGAAACATTTGACGTTCCTAAGTTACTAGAAATTCAGATCTAACCCTAAACACACATTGATTGTGAGACAGGAAATGCATAATAAAGGTTTCTGCTATTATTGAACTTGAAGAGTATTTTACTTATCGAATTTGTTGAACGTTTACTTGTCGAATTTGTTATAGACGATTAAACATTAACTGAGGTTACTACAATATGATCGGGTCTCATTGTTGTCATGACTGGGTTGGATAATGGATATTTGAAGACATTTTCCAAACAAATGTCGCCTAAATAGCTGATTTGACTTGAGGGTGATCTGAAAAAATGAGAAAGTAGTGCGAACAGTTTTCAAAATAAGGCACTTGTAGAAAATGAACAGACTTTAAACATTGGAATATTGATATTAATTATTAGAGAAATTTAGTGTTTGTAGAACGTGACCATTCACCAGAGATAAATCCTCATTATTATTTGAGCAAATGGTATTAGTGTAAACAAAACGGCAGTAGTATATTTGCACTGAGCTAACTACACTTCTCGAATTAATTTTTTAGCTTTTAAGTATTACTGTACTTTTCATTTTGGTTTTAATTTTTTAAAGAGTATTTTTTAATAGTTTGAGTATGGCTGATATAATTATCAAAACTATTTCACCATTGTAATAATGCGTATATATCATTTTTATTGGTTATCTTTATCAAACACCTCCATCATTGTATATCATGGTTATGGCTCTTCTGTCCGCTACATAGGACTTACCATTTCTTACTTAATGTGCCAATCTATCTTCGGTGGCCATACTACCCGTCCGCAGTCTTAGTGTGAAATGAGCTGTTTATTTTCTGCTAATATAGCTCATTACTCTTAAGAGAAATCAAATATAAAGGTTGTACTCATCAAGCGATTTTAGGAACTTTCTTCAAATGCCCATCGATCCTACTTAGGAGATGACGAAAATGAGGTCCGTTCAAAATTATATTTATATTTGTATGTTACCGCTCTAGTGGTCACAATTTTCGTTTTATAGTAACAAAACTCGATATACACGCGTTTCAAGTTCCAAACTAAAGATCGAATTCCATAACAGCTGAACTGTTGTTATACGTTGGATCGAAAAATTGCATAATTTTGTAAAATTAATAGTCCATGAATATCGTTATATACATTATTGATTTTAGAAGCCAAATTTGCATTGTGAATAATATAAATATTATCAATAGATTGTTAAATTTATAATTTTCAATAAATTGTATTCGTTTTAAATTTGAAATGACGCGTATAAAGAAAATATAAGCAATACATTTATTTCTTAAATCTAAAATACAGTATATTAAAATCATTCAATTTGATAACTAATCTAACATTAATGAATATGATTTACATTTCTAAAACTAAAATTTCATATTATATATTTTCCCCCATGTGAATTATATATGTTTCTCTCTAATGTTACCTAAATTAAATGATCGAAATTAAAGCATTACAAAGTAAGAAACAAGGAATAAGGAAGGTAAACTTTAGATCATCACATTCATTAAATCTAAGTGCATTGCAGTAATAAATAAGTCCATAATACAAAACATAAGTCCACATAGTACTAAACAAAAATTCTGACTAAAAGAAGGGGCATGGCTGGTATTTGAGAGACAATTTATTTCAGGCAAGATTTTGCATTGCCAAGACTCTGGGACAGATTGTAGTCGGGCCTTTCACGTTGGAATGGCGACTTGACGGCTCAATCACTGAATTGGATTGACAAGAAAGACAGACAGTCACTCGGTCGGGTGATTGAAGGATGATCTAAATCCCCGCCGCATCCTATAGACAAGCAGAAAGTATATATATATATATATATATATATATATATATATATATATATATATATATATATATATATATGATACCGCTCTAGAGATCGGAGTTTTTAGCAGATTTCCCTTAAGGGAAATCATCTATTGAGGTCGTACTCATGACGCGATTTTCGAAAAATTTCTTCAAATGCCCGGAGATGACGAAAATGTGGTCCGTTCAAAATTATATATATATATATATATATATATATATGTCTGTTAACGCTCTAGCGGTCGCAAGTTTGGTTTGATCGTTACCAAACACGAAATTTAATCGCTTTATGAAAAAAGTAAGGTCAAGTTCGTTAATGGCTGAAATCGGACCATTGGGAGGGGGGGTTTAGAGAAGGGATTTCAGAAAATTCGAAATATCTCCGTTATTATGCGTCGGATCGAAAAGTAGTATAGGATTAATCTTATTGCAAATTAAATTTACTATAAATATTGTTCTATACATGTATTCTGTATCTTGAGTATTAATCGAGATATTTGCATTTGTATTGTGTGAGGTCGAACTGTTGGTCCCTCGTAAATAGGTTTAGAGATTCCTTACTGTGTTGAAATCGGACTAGTCGGAGGGGGGTTAGAAGGGGAGAATTTCGAAATTCGACTTATTTCCTTTATTATGAGGGAGATCGAAAATGTCTATAGGGTATATCTATAAACCTACATTATCTATAAATTTTGTTATATAGATGCTTTCTCTATTATGAATATTAACTGTTATAATTGGATGTTTTGTTTTCATCCTTCAGGAAACCCACTCTCCTCCTCATGTATATCATCAACAATAAGCTGTCAGATAATGAACCACATTATTCTAAGCTTAAATGCCAAATATTGTTTTCAAGAGACGTTTTTATTATTCGAAATTCACGTAAAATCGTTGTGTAATGACGTCATCAATTAAGATTTTTTTTTTATTTATTAACGTCCACTTTTTGCAACTTAGGCTAATCGGGACGGGCTATCGACAGGTTACCACCCTTTTCTAGCCAGGGTGGGATTTTAGGACGTTATTTAATGAATTTCGTCACTAAATAATTCCCTTTGGCCAGGCGAGAATTGAACTCGCCACTCTACAATTAAGATTTTACGCTCTTGTTTCGAAAACATAAAAGATCACATTTGTTATTGGAATAGCGGGAGTATAGAGAAGGGGAATTAGAAAATTCGAAATATTACCGTTATTATGAATTGGATCGTGGAATGCAATAGAACCAATCTTGTTAAACTATTGATGTTCTACAACGGTTTTTGTATACATTTTTTCTTAACTGTAGTATGCGAGTCTTGTTTTCAGCCTATTGTTGCGAAAAATTAATACGTGGAAGATTGCCTGAAGGAGAGGGAGCCGTGCGTTTGATCTAATTAGGGCCGATCTAAATAGGGCCTCTGGCAGAATCTAATTAGGGCCTTCCAGGAAGTTCTGGAACTTCTAGTCTAGGCCTTCTTGCCTAGTCCCTACTCCAGGCATTTATAAGAGACCCTGCCAGTACCTTAGTTCAGTTGACGCTCGACTGTCTTCGAGGGATGTGTACAGTGCGACTTAGTGCAGTGCGGTAAAGTGTGGTGCAGCGACTGTAAGTAACAGTTTAGTGCCGTGTTTTAAGACAGTGCAGTGCCGTCTTTTTGTGATTTTCAGTGCCCGTGAGTGAATTATTGGACTGTGTAATCTGAAGAACAGTGACACTATCAGTGTAATACTGTGAGTAGTGATAATTAACCAAGAGTATTATGCATAGTGAAATAAATCGTGCAGTGAAAAACTGTGTAACTTGTGTGTTTAATTTTGCAATCCAAAAAAACTGTTATTAACAACGTTTATTACTGCTAATAAAACGTAATACTATAGTCTCCCGCCTCTCCCCACATACTAATTTTTTTTTTTTTTACATAGAAATAGAGTATAAGCGATGAGAGAAGAACACATGTGTGTCACAGCGCTCGGGAAATCTGCTTAATTTGCGCAGCCTCTGCGTGGTGGATTTTTTTTTTTTTTTTTTTTTATATTTATCAAAATGTGATGGCGAAAGACTCCAGTTTTCTTCATTATCTGAAATTCCTTTTGTAGCTAGCTCATGGTAGCACGCCATTAAAGTTCTGTCAACGTTTATTACCCTTACTTTGACAAATTGAATAGCCTAAATTGGCGAGTGACCTAAAGAATCGATTGAGCTTTTGGAGGGAATTAGTAGATAGAACTGTTGTGAAGAGAACTTTTGTCCATCAGTCTTGGCTCCAAGTTTCCAGCAGATCGGCTTCACAACTGTCTCCCAACTGTTACTTCTCTCTTAAGCCCGCCTAATACTCATAACAAAACGCATTAATCACACTCAGCTATCCCAGAAAACTCCATTAAGTATATATATATATATATATATATATATATATATATATATATATATCCGTTTTATTTTTTTCCAATCACATGTTTGAAGATTCTCAATAGGGGAAATCAGTTATTGAGGTTGTACTCATGATGGGATTTCGAAAAATTCTTTCAATCCTACCCAGGAGATAACGAAAATGAGGTCCGTTCAAAATTGTGTGTTTTAATATATATACCTATATATATATAAATATATATATATATTTGTCTGTTTACACTCTAGCGGTCGTAATTTTTGTCTGATCGTTACCACTCTCGATATTTGAACTTTTTATGTAAAACATTTACATTAAAAGAAAGAATAAGTTTCTTATCAAGAGGCTTGTTAACTCCACTTAATAATAGAATTGTTGTTATACAACCAAGATAAATGTATACTTATGGAATTTTGAAAAATGATTTTTAATGTGGATGGCAAAATAAAAAAATTGACAATGCTGATTTAGCAAGTAGATGGTGTACATAAAAGTTAGTTATGAAAAGTTATAATAATATATATAATTTTTAATGAGCTTTATTATCTTCATCTCCTAATGGATATTTGAATTGCATTTCTGGATTTCATCAGCCCTGCCTCAATTGCTCATTTTCCCTTAAGGAAAAATGTGCTTAAAGCTAGTGATGTTTTTTTCAAATCGCGAAATAAAGTTACCTTAATTATGTAGTAAAGAGCAATTCTTTACTCCTGTCAACATATGTATATACTTAATAGATTTATAAAAAGCTGAAACCGTTGGTTTGTAAGATAACGTTTTTCTAAAGATCTGCAAGAAGACAAACAAAGGTTTAAGCAAAGAACGTGAATGAATAGCAGACAAGAAGAAGAAGAGACAGGAGTGAATTATACTTTGGCAGAAGGACACTTGTCTCTGTTTCATTCAAAGCTAATCAGAGTGAACGCACCTAGCTTTTCCCGGGCAATTTGTGTGTTTTGGCGGGCTGGCTTCGACTCTTCTACCAAAGGACGGAACTTTTGCATCTCATTCATAGTAAGGTCGTTGACCGGCCCTGCTACCGCCCTCTACGGCCCCTCCAGAGAATTATTCCACTGGAGTTATTTCGTAGGGGGCACTAAAAGCATTGTCTAAAGTATACATACTCCGCCAACTACCCTTACCAACCAAATGTAACCCAGTATGAGCACTCATAAAATTCCTCTCTCGTACATGAATAATTTAGTCATTCTTTGTATTACAGTCATGAATTGTGAACGATCAAAAATAATCTATCAAGCAGAGTCTGCGTAAACTAAACAGATTTTCTTCCATATCAGAGTCTATTCTCTATGAGTTCAAGTGATAGTAGTTTACACCGTAAAGACATAAGGGATGAAGGCACACTGAAAATTATTGCATATTTCTGACATTTTAAATATTCAATGAAAAGGATATTAAGCATTTAAGTTTCGATCAAAGTTGTTCATTATATAAGCTAATTGTTAACATGAAATGAGTAAGATAGGCGCTTATTGAGGTCTGAAAACAAAAAAGTCCGTCACGCAGGGGCTGCGTAAACTAAGCAGATTTCCCACGTGAAGTTTTACAATAGAGAAATCTGCCTAATAACAATAGTAGTAGTAAGAAACCACTAAACCTGAAACATTATTTAGGGCGTAATAACCCAGTAGTTTCTAGCCCCAAAAAACAGTTAACCTAACCTCTAAACCTATTCACGAGGGACGAATAGTTATAGAAACGGCCGCCAGAGCTCTCGGCGGAAAGTCCGAACATAGCCTACTGGTGACCACGCGTAGAATACAAATGCAAATATCTCGGTTAATATTCAAGATACAGAATAAATGTATAAAACAATATTTATAGTAAATTTAATTTGCAATATGATTTATTCTATACAATTTTTAGATCCGACGCATAATAACGGAGATATTTTGAATTTCCAAAAATCCTCCCTTTAAACCCCTCCTCCCACTTGTCCGATTTCAGCCATTAACGAAATTGATCCTTTTATTTTACACAAAACGACTAAATATCAAGTTTGGTAACGATTAAACAATAATTGCGACCGCTAGAGCGGTAACAGACAAATATATAATAGATTATATATATATATATATATATATATATATATATATGTATATATATATATATTATTTTGAATGGACCTCATTTTCCTCATTTCCTGGATAGGATCGATGGACATTTGAAGAAATGTTTTGGAACTCTCGTCATGAGTACGACTTCAATAGCTGCTTTTCCTTAAGGGAAATCTGCTAAAACAAGGTACATATTGAGGACATGAGGACATCCTTGAAACTTCTCTAATAATCCACGTTAATTTGAATAACTTCAATAACTGGTAGTAAAGTATTATTTTTCAAATTCAGATATCCTGAGTTTCTTAATAAACACTGAAAACTAATAATTCCTTCAATTTAATTTATAGTTATTTGTGATCTTTTGAAGAAGATTGGGTCTCCTTTGTAAAAGCTGTAGAAGTACGTTCAAATGCCCTTATAAAAATTCTCAGGTGGCTAAGTTATGTGTTCTAACATTGGTTTTAATCCATTTATTAATGTTGAATCTTAATCCCCTTTTTAAAACATTCAATATTCGTACTTTTTTTCTCTCCCTCTAAATTAGGAAAGATACTAATGTATCAACCCAATAAATTAAATTGTAAACTTTCACACGTTCTACATCTTATTAATATTGTTTAATTACTACAGAATACTCTGGGAGTTCTACAGTTTCATTTCAAATGTTAATCCACGGAGATGTACTACATACAATAGCCAGACCGGAACATGATGTAATTTGATAAGAGATCTCTATTGAATCCCAGTGGAATGGCATTGAAAGAGAATTGTGCAACAGATTGGAAAGGCCATCCGGAAGATGCTCCTTTACTTTATTCTGATTGAAAAACCAGGATATTTAGTCTTTTTCCAGGATCTGCCCTTCCTTCTGACAGAGTTAGCTCTTTATTATTGGCCCAAAAAGAACTATACGCATACGTATGCGTTTAATGAGTAACTGATACATTATGGGTAAAATCGGGGTGCTTAAGTTGTTAAGGCTTTTCTATGGAGCTACTTAAAAGCTATTGTCAAATATCTAAAAGATTACAGACACACAAGGCGTTTATTGGGAGGTTATGTGTTCTTATTTTGTGCTTCCCTTCCGATTATGTCACATCGAATTTCTCACAATGTCGAATCTCTACTTTATTCTAGTAGTTTCTCAATTCCTGTGCAAGACTGAATGTTCAAGGGAATAGAAAGTTCCTGATAGTGCTTCTTATAGTATGTTCACGAGTTAGATTTGAGATTTGAACTTTCAAGACGCGCATTCAGGGAGTTCCCAGCCCTAACATTGCACCGCCTGCACACCTGAATTGCTCTTGGGACTGCCACACTTACAGACTACAACACATAACATTACTCTGATTCATTGAGTTGTTTACTTTCTTTCAAGAACATTTATATCACTCATCCCTTAACTATTCAGATTCTAGAACTTTCAAAATTAAAGACAAAAGTAGCAATGATGTGGGTTCCATGACATGAAAACATCGGACGTACAAACGACGTGAACACACTCGCAAAACATGTACCCAGAGCCAATCTTCTGACATTAACTTACTGACCCTACGTGACTTACATTTCCAAATACAACAGACAACGTTAAATGATTGGCAAACATGTTGGCATAGAACATTAAAAAATCATATGCGAGAAATAAAACCTTGTAAAAGCGAGTGGCCATCCAGCAGACGTGACAATAGACGAGACGAAGTTGTACTAACAAGACTTAGGATAGGACACTCACATTTAACGCACTTTAACGAACCATTAACCAGTAAACACACACTGACTAACTGCAGGACCATTGAATACTTAGAAGCCCCACATAACATGTACGAACTTCTTACGGGCAGAAGACCATATATCGACAATACACTATATCACCTTAAAAAATTGAATTTGTTTTACAAAATTTAACTTCTCTTCTGTTTGATTGGCACGCACACGCACACACACACACATATATATATATATATATATATATATATATATATATATATGTGTTATGTTTTTTTAAACCATTTTAATTTTCTTGTTTAATGTAATATTTTTATTATAGCATAATAATTGTTTTTTTTATTACTGGTATTTAATGTTTATTTATCGCATTTAATTTTTTTTAATGTTGATACAGGTTTTGTTATTTTTGTATTATATTGTTTTTATTACATTCTAAATTTTTGAGCCAAAAGTGGGTGCTCCTGTATAAATAAATATAAGCTAATTATAAGAGTAGCAAGTTGTATAGAGTAAAAAACCGAGCTGCTAGGCAAGTAAAAATCGTGAATTCATGATGAGCAAGTTTGTATTTTTTTTCTTCCTAATATTAAATATTGTTTGATGCTCAGGATGGTGCCATCGCAACCAAAAGCTCTTCCTACGTGTACTCTACAATTAGGGAGTAATGACGGCGCGCAGTGGAGTTATTTTATCAAAATTCTGACCAAAAAGGACATCTCCGAGTATGTTTCTTACTTAGAAATAGGGAATATGTTGTCAAAAGTGTTTTATACCAGCACATGGAAAATCTGCTTAGTTTACGCAGCCCTTGCGTGACGGACTTTTTTTTTTTTTTTTTTTTAATTTTCCAGATATTTGAGAAACAAGGAGATCAAACCTTTTGATTTTAAAGTGTTTTTTTTTATCTGTATACAATTGGTGTCACTACGAGATTTCTTTATAACTAAATCAAACCCTACATCATAGATAATAGATAATAATTTTGTCCGTGACTTCTGACCGAATAGTCCACTGTGAGGCGTCTGCCCATAGGTATTACAATAGTTTGACAAAATGCATGAAACATTTTGTAAACCACAACTTCAATAGTGCTAAAAATATTTTAGAAAATGCGTATCAATATCTTCTAGAGTGTAAGGTCACATTTAAAGGCTACCTAAATAGAATAACTCGCACCTTTGACATTCGCTGGCCTAAAAAAAAAGATTTGCATTATTCTGATTGGTATAATCTCATTAAAACCATCAAAAGAGCACGGATTAAATGTAGAAAGCGTAGAAATGTCTCCATTTAAGGAATAAGATTAAAAAATGATAAATCTCAAACGTTAATTAAGACCGAAAAATACTTGTTGAGTTAAGGGTGCTATTTATAACCTTCAGATCTAATTTGCATTTAGAAGCAACGGTAACCGGTACCTCCCCCAGTTATATATTTTTATTGTAGTATTTCTTGTAAGAATTGAGTAAAATTCAACTGACGCTCGATTCCGATATATATAGCTACTAACTTGTTAGTAAACAATCAGGAAATGGACTGATAGTCTACTGCAAACTTTGTGAATACAACATACTAATGTAATAGCTACAGAAAAATTAGCAATTTTTTATTTTCAACTTTCCCTAATGCCCCCCAACGCCCTTAATTAATTTCGACCAAAAGGAGAGGCGCAAAACTAGACGATTCAATAGTTCTAAATATGAAATGTTAACCTTCTGCACTTGAGTAATGCGACATACGTAAGAACAGTCCTCACGCCAAATCTAGTCAAAAGTCAGTCACGTAGGTGCTGCGTAAACTGAGAACTATTTCTGAATTAATAATAAGACTACCACAACTTACTGGGGAAAAAAAAAAATCTGACTAGTAGAAGAAGTGGAGGGGGTTAACTCTGAAGGCTAAAGTTTAAAAATACAAATACATCAAATTCTCTACAGAAAAGTCATGTAAAACAATAGTTGTATGATAAATAATCAACATTTTATAAGATTTTTTGATCCGGCTCGAAATTGTTGATGTAAATATTGAGGTCTTTAGAAAATAAAATCTTTATTGATGACGTTACCTTGAACACATTTGCGCATTTAAGCTAGAAATAAGATATTCCATGATGTATCAATTTACTGTTAATATAATTAGGTTAAGTATAAGAGGGTTTACCTATAGCTGAAAACTAAAAACTGCAAATAGCTCCCTATATATTCGAGATAGATGTAGTGTCGACATAATCAATTAAATAAAATTGTTATCAAATTGTTCACTTCACCAATTTAATAAGAGTTTAGTATGTTAGATTAAATTTATTATGCTGCTCCTATAAAAAGTTAAGAAAATTACATTTGCAATAATATTAGTTCCATAATATTTTCCAAAACGGAAATAACCGAGATAACATGCATTTTTGATTCCCTCTTCCCCCCCCCCGCTCCAATTTCAGCCAATAACTAATTTATTATTTTGTTTTATATAAAATTATTATATAGTAAGTTTGGTTACGATCTAATGATGAAAAGTATGACCATTAGATCATTTACAGACTATAAGAACTTTTATTTTCAGGTAAGAAAAAACGCCTCGTTCCTTCACTACTCTTCCTTCACCATCCAGCACCTCAAAAATGAACTTTTATTTTGGTCATCCGGTAGGAGCGATAGGACGTGTAGAGATATTTTTATAGGATCGTCTCATCAGTACAAGTTCAATAGCTGGTTTCTCTAAAAATATACATATTGTTACGTTTTTATTACAAACCAGTAATAAACGTTGTTAATAAGAGTTTTTTTGGATTGCAAAATTAAACACACACAAGTTTCACAGTTTATCACTGCACAATTTATTTTCACAATACACAATACTCTTGGTTAACTATTACTACTCACAGTATTACACTGATAGTGTCACTGTTCTTCTTATAAAAACAGTCCAATAATTCACTCGCGGTCACTGAACTTCACATAAAACGACGGCACTGCACTGTCCTTTACTTCGCGGCACTGCACTGTCTTAATCGGATTTCTGATATATTTTTAAAAAAAGATTACACAAAAAAAGTACTTCAAGCAGACCACTAAACTAAGCAGATTTCCCACATATTGGAATGACCTACCATTGATCTCTTCTCATCATATATTCTATATTTTCAAATAAAAATCAGAATAGTAGAAGCGAGGGGTTTTTCTGAAAACAGAAAACAAGAATGTGTGAGTAACTTGCGTAATATTTAAGTTAATATATATATATATATATATATATATATATATATATATATATATATATATATATGTATATAGGACAAGAATTGTAGAGCAATACTAGCTCAACAGGATTTCTCTTATAACATGTTTCGATCCAACTCATAATAATGGAGATTTGAATTTTCAAATTCCCCTATCTCTATCTCAGTTATTGTTGAACATGTAGAAAAAACGGAAATATCAGTATTTTGAGGCAGCAATTATCCCTCCTCTAAACCCCCCTTCCACTGCCCAGCCGTTAACGAACTTGATCTTTAGTAGTAATGTATATGTGTATATAATTTTGAACGGATCTAATTTTCTTCATCTCCTGGGCAGGATCGATGGACATTTGAAGGCATTTCAAGTGTTATGAGTACAACTTCAATAGCTGATTTCCCTTAAGAGAAATCTGTTGAAAAACCTGTTCCCAGAATGAAGACGTTGGAGAGTAAGGGCTGGATTATGATGTCGGGCTGTTTGTTTGTGAGTGGTCTACTAAAGAGAGAACTGTTGGGGCAGACGGCTCTACTCTATAGACCCTCTCTTGGCCCTAGTCCAGTACATAGTTTATAACCTCTACTCTCCTCTCTCGCCATCTCTCTCTCACTCTCACTCTCTCCCATTTTCTCTCTCTTTCTTTGTCTCTCTGTTCTCTGTTCCCCTTCTACCCCTATCTCGTAGCCAACCCCTTCCCTGACATCATAATCTACCTGCTTTACATTTTTAAAGCCCTTGTAAGAATGCCAAAGGGCCTTGTTTTATGTTCTCCTAGACTAGCAGGGTCCATGCCATGATTATCGAGGTCTTCTGCTAGACACCGTGTCTTGATATTTTCTGGCAACATTTTGCTGGACTCACTTCTTCAGTGGACCTCAACTGAGGCTATTTGTACCAGTCTTAAATCTGTTTGTAGATCAAGTCATTATTGGTTCGTTGAGGATACTTGGGAAGATGCTATACTGTGCAACATTAGTTAGTTGTGAAAATGTTGCTGTCCCATAGAAAGTGATTGCCAAATGCCAACAGATTTGACAATGGTATTACGTATATTGAACCCTCGACTTGATACACCGATGTGTTTGTAGTAATTCATATGTGCTGGTAGAGATTTTGGAAATGAAAAGAGGCTATGGAATAGCAACCAGGTATATAGGAAATTGTCCATGGAGAGAGTGCGGAGCTTTTTACGAGAATAGAACATACAGAAAGTTATGGAAAAGTTTTCCTGAAAATTATCTCGAAAGGATTCAACTATCTATCCTCCAGCACTTGAGAAATGCAAACCATTAAAAGAATCGAAATAAGGTAGCTCTGCAAGCTAGAGAGTACAATAAAAAAGAAATTCCAAAATTGGGATCTTTACATGGAACACCTGCTTAAATGTACAATGTGATATGCAAATTTATATCGTGTTGAGTAGGCCTGTCTTCTCTCTGCTATTAGCCAGTAGTGACCCGTAACGCTAACACTTATTCTAGAACCTGTAGAATGTTGTTAAATTTTGTTTTTTGCAGTAATCGTTCTTGTTGATAATAATAATATTTATATATTTTACGATTTTAATGTTAGGACACTTCTAGTAATATTTTTATGTTGTAGGAAGAATATATAAAATTATAATTGTAATCGTTAGTTTCATTTCTTAGCCTTAAACGTGATTCATTTTGTTTGTTAGCATCTGATTATGGAACGTTAGTGCCGAAATCCCTTGTACTTTAAATAAAGAGATAGTTCGGCAGATTTCCAGCTTACTCGCATGACCTTCTCCCCGTATTTAGCGATAGGAAGAGTTTACTGTCACACAACAACATTCACATTCCTGAAAACTGGACTACTTATATTGGTTCATATCATATAACTTCTCAAAAATTACTGGGATTTCACCGCCTCCGAAGTGATATCAAAATTCAAAAAAGTGATATATTTAGCAGGCTGAGTGAAATTTTAATTCTAAACAGCAAGTTCTAGTATTATAAAAATGACAGCAATGGTTATTAGCAGATTTCCCTTAAGGGAAATCAGCTATTGAGGTCGTACTCATGACGCGATTTTCGTTTCGTTTTCGATTTGTCTGTTAACGCTCTAGCGGTCGCAATTTTTGTTTGATCGTTACGAAACTCGATCAAGTTCGTTAATGGCAGAAATCGGACCAGAGGGAGCGGGGGGTTTAGAGGGGGGATTTTCGAAAATTCGAAATATCTCCGTTATTATGCAACGGATCGAAAAATTGTACATAACCAATCTTATTGCAAATTACATTTACTATAAATATTGTTATATGCGTTTATTCTCTATCTTGAATATTAACCGAGATATTTGCATTTTTCAGTTTTCAGTAAACCGCCACTTCTACTCATGTTACGTAAACAATACTCTGCTACATAATAAATCACATTATTGGATGTTTAAATAGCAAAAATTGTATTCAAGAGACCTTTATTATACGAGATACATGCAAATATGTCCTGGTGACTCCCCCCCCATCTTAAAGTTTTGGACTACAAAAATTGTATTGATTGAGAGAAAAATTATTCTAACTCATTATTAATTACAGTACTAGATATAGTAAATAGTTCTCAATATAATTAATGTGTTATATTCTGATATATTTCATTTATTGTTTCTCTTTCCGGCGTGAGGCGGGCCGACCCGTTTGTTTACATTTCTAACCTAACGCTTCCTGTCGGCAGGTTATTGAAATTGGATGAAACATTTCTTATTTCCGTTTGAATTTATTGACTGTGTTGTTATGTTACCAGTATGTATATTTATCTATTACTAAACTTCAAGAGGGAAATCTGCTTAGTTTACGCAGCCCCTGCGTGACGGACTTTTTTGAAAATGCCACCATCTTCTAATGAACAACTCCATATGGAATTTATAAAATTTGACGTGCTCAGCGAAATGCCTCTTGTTCAAATTAAAAATTGAACTAGCTTCACTATTGAAAATTTTTACATAATGTTTGACACCACGAGAGATTTTGTGTAATAATTTGATCTAATTGTTATGAATCAGATGATGGTCATTCATGACAATTTCATAACTAGTTAGGAATTTACCAAGCTTTGAGACATTGGTTGTGTATGCAACCATTGATTTCCAAGGTTTTTGACGTTCGACCATCATTTCGAAGGATATTACGTAGTAGATAAATGGTATAGAAATGTTCTATGCTGAATTGCATTATTTGGAATCAGTAGTTGAAATTCGAGACCTAAATAAATCGTATAATGGCCACAAAGACGAGTTCATCTAGTTGATTAGTTAATTAAGTATTATTGAATTGAAGGTTAAATCAATTCGGAGTTATTAGTTGGTTTACTGCATACCCTACTGACAACTTCATAACAAACATGCTAAGACTTTGACATTAAGTAGTGCGTTAGTTCCACCAGTATATGTATTATTATTATTATATCTGTCAGCAGATCCCGTTATTACTTACATGCTGATCGTAGAGTACCCTAATATCGTAGTACACCTTCCAAGCCTGGCAAGAGATGTCCTGGGTCGTTGCTTCAAAGGTTCTGTTTTTAGCCGACTTCCCTAAACGGGAATCAGCTTAGCAATTTTCGGGAACTTTCCTCTATTACTAAGCTCGATTTATCAGCGTTTCATGACTCGACACCCCCGGAAAATTTTAAAACGCTAGTCTGTAGTCGCTCGATACCATGCAACACATTATAGTATATAACTAAATCAAAAATTGTCCCCTAAAAATCTATTGTAAACTCAACAATAGTATTATTACCAATTCCTTTTCGAATATTTTCCTTCCATTGAGTTCAGCTTCTATTACCCATTCAGTCTATAAATATGTTTCTCCGTCTTATTAATTAACTATTTATTCTATTTAATTAAAATTTTGACAAGAATTTAAATTTAAATAGAAATCTCCTATCTCCGTTAATATCTTCCTTATTATGAATCAGGTCGTTAAATCCTATAAACCCAATCTTGTTATATTATTGATGTGTCTACAATTTTTGTTTCATGCATTTTTCGTACTTATTTGATTTCAGGCTTAAGTGTCTCCCCCCCCTCTAATCACATTTATTTTGTAGATTTAGTTTAGATTAGTTGACCACTAAACGGTCTGTATCATCTAGTTGAGCAACTTCCCTTTTTATCAAAATCGACTGAAGGGCGTCTAGAGGGAGGGCGTAAATAAAAAATTGTTAATTTCTTCGTACCTATTACAGGCCAAAAAAAACTGGGCACCAGATGGATTTCACTCATCAATTTAAAGAAACAAAATGCTTTGATACATATCATTAAACATTATTTCATTTGTAACATCCTTTCCAATCCATCGGATCGAAAAATTACATAGGATATATTTATAGTTCTTTTCACTGTTTATAAATATGGGTCTATTCGAAGCTCTTGTATCGCTAATAGCTATATAGAAATTTGCTATTTTTCATTTAACTATTTCAATAAATCGTGAATATTATTTTCTGCTTTATTGAAGTTTTTTTTGTGCCGCGAGTTTGTTTTTTATTTATTTATTTTGTGTTACGAGTTTTAACCTATTTTGTTTTTTTTAGTAATTTTCAGTCAGTCCACGTATACTCTAGATTTTCTTTGTTGATATAAGTGGAATATTTCATGCCATGAAGGCCATATTTCATGAATAGAAAGATGCAGAAATGTTTTGTGATTTTTTTTTTCTTCACATTGAGCAACTTTAGAACATGATTGTGAGCAAGCATTAATAGATCATTTTCATTTCAGATGGAGTTGAATCTGAGGAGTTTGCCATTAAAAATATCCTGTTTATAGAGGTGAGTACCTATTCAATGTTATTAGTTTGTAATAGTAATATAATTCAAAATATCAGGCACCTGATATGTGACCATCACTGCTGAGTTTGAAAATTCTCTTTGTGAGGAGGTATAATTTTTCTGAGAAGTACTTTTCACGATTAGCAGTGTTTAGGCAGAATGTACTGTTGGCGTGCTGTAGTGCTTGCCGGGACGTACCCTTCGTGAGCAACACTGATAAGTTTCAAAATACTCTTGCAGGTGTGCTTTGCTGAAAAGTACACTTCGTGGTAAGCTTTGTTTCACCTAAAACATTCTGATTCGTACGTTTGATAAATTCTAACTTATCTGTAACTAAATACATTAATATATACAACACACTATAATCTACAATTTCCACACACACACTACTCCTCACGTCTTTCCTATATTAGCAGGGTGTATAAACATTAATTTTATTTATTATTATTTTCTTTTATTTTTATTTTTTGGTTTCTCTTTCCCTTCCCTTTTTTTTATTTATTCATTTTTTTTTTGGTTTTCTCTTTTTCCTAATTTTTTTTTCATTCTTTTTTTTTATGTATTCATTTCTTTGCTTTTCTCTTTTCCTTATTTTATTATTATTTTTATTTATTTCTCCCCCCCCCAGTCGATATTACATTTTCATTTATATTATTTTCACCACCCTGATGTTTCCATACAATATTGTTTGTTTCATATAAAATGGAATTCCAATGAACCTATCAAATACCACCTTTGTTCACTCCTTTTACGTTTCCTTCTTTCTATTTTTTTTTTGCTATTAGCAGATTTCCCTTAAGGGAAATCAGCTATTGAGGTCGTACTCATGACGCGAGTTTTGAAAAATTTCCTCAAATGTCCATCGATCCTACCCAGGAGATGACGAAAATGAGGTCCGTTCAAAATTATATATATATATATATATATATATATATATATATATATTTGTCAGTTAACGCTCTAGCGGTCGCAATTTTTGTTTGATCGTTACCAAACTTCATATTTAAGCGTTTTACGTAAAAAGAGAGATCAAGTTCGTTAATGGCTGAAATCGGACCAGTGGGAGGGGGGGTTTAGAGGGGGGATTTTTGAAAATTCAAAATATCTCCGTTATTATGCGTCGGATTGAAAAATTGTATAAAATCAATCTTGTTGTAAATTAAATGTACTATAAATATTTTTCTATACATTTATTCTGTATCTTGAATATTAACCGAGATATTTGCATTTGTATTGTGTGTGTGGTCTACGGAACCCCGCCATGTTCCGGACTCTGCCGAGAGCTCTGGTGGCCGTTTCCAGAAATATTCGTCCCTCGTGAATAGGTTTAGAGATCCCTTCCTACTACAGCTGTCATTAGGCGGATTTCTCTATTGTAAAACTTCACGTGGGAAATCTGCTTAGTTTACGCAGCCCCTGCGTGACGGACTTTTTTTACTATTCACTTTTGTGTGCACCATTGAATTATGAGTAAATTGCCGGTGTTGCGTAACTCATTTAAATAAATAAATAAATAAATTATTGTGAACATTCCGTGACTAAAGATACAACTCAGTGTTCCATATTACAGTTCACAGATTACACGGACTGCAAATTCCCCATCGTGGCGTTAAGCCCTCCCTCTCATCTGCCTCATACCGTGTCAATTAGACGTTAACTAGGCAATCGTAGGTGGGTGAGTGTGTGGCCAAACTACGTCACATTATTCGAGAGCGTGCAGTGCATTTGCTGGATTTAGCCTAATATTGATCAGCTGTTAATGAGATGGGTCGGAAATTAGCCAATCTCCCTCCATTATGCCTTCGTCCTTAATCCCAGCTGATTAGCTAGAAGAAGCTTTGTCTCTATCGCTACACAACAGTGTTTACACCCGCTAATTGTATTTGTCAAACAATTAGATCAATTAATTAATTTATGTTCTTCATGCTTTAATTATCTATGTTGTAATTTTATATACTTAAATTTTTCCAAACTTCAGTATACACAATTTTAATATAGATGTGGAAAACAGAGCTTTTCATGGGCTGTTGAATCAATGATTTTTATACACCTCAATTTTACCGTTACTCATCGAAAATACTTGGGAAACTAGAAACCACTTTAGCAGATTTCTCTGAAGGGAAATCAGCTATTGTTGAGGTCGTACTCATGACGCGATTCACAAAAAAAGTCTTCAAATGTCCCTCGATACAACCCAGATGACGAAAATGAGGTATGTATATATATATATATATATATATATATATATATATATATAAATATATATATATATATATGTGTGTGTGTGTGTGTGTGTGTCTGTAGTATAAGTTTGATCGTTACCAAACTCGATATTTAATAATTTATGTAAAATGAAAAATAAATTTCATTAATTATACGTTGGATCGATATAGAACAGAAACAATCTTATTGTAATTGAAGAGTACTATAAATATACATTTATGCTCTATCTTCCTTATTAACCGAGATATTTGCATTTTTCTGTTTTAAGCCTTCAGCAAAACTCCACTTCTACTCATGTTACATGAACAATAATCTGTTGTATAATAAACCACATTATTCGAAGCTTAAATACCAAATATTGTTTTCAAGAGACTTTTATTATACGAGATACATGCAAATATGTTTCGGTGCACCTCCCCTGTCTTAAGTTTTTGTACTACTAAAATTTGATTGTTTAAGATAAAAAGTATTCTGTTGGATCATAAATTAAAGTTCTAGATATAGTAAATAGTTTTCAATAAATTTAATATGTTATATTCTGATATATTTCAGTAATTGTTTTCTTTCCAGTGAGAAGTGCCAGACCACTTTCTTTACATTTTAGTCCCTTCCCGTCTGAATATTTTAGATTTCGTATTACTATTTGTATTTATTCACTTAATATTCACGGTCGTGTTGTGTTATCAGTATGTAGATTTATCTATTGTTAAACTTCCAGGAGGGAAATCTGCTTAGTTTACGCATGTCCTGCTTGACGGACTTTTTGTTTCGGGTACTAAACAACTAATAAAGTACTAAACAAATTATAAAGTTCGCTGTGCAGGGTTATCGCTGAACTCTTATATGAATTATAATGGATTGAAAAGAAATGTTCTTTACTAACAATTAAGTAGCAGGTATTCATTCATCTTTTGTTACCATCAACATATTTAGCGCCATGGTTTGTCATTTTTTCATTAAAATGGCCAATACTAGTATTCAAAAAAATCATCATTTACAAGCAAGTCTAATTAGCAGATTGCATAAACAATTTCCTATGGTCTAAAATAATCCAGAAATGACTTTAAGGTATTTAGTATGATAACAATCTTGGAGTTTTTTACAAACATATGTTACTCATACATCCTGTAAACATTTAAATAAGTATTCAAAACAGTGTGAAAACACTTTCTAACTATTTTATTACTTACACAACTGCTAAAACGCTCCCTCAGCAGTTAAAATTTCTAAAAGTGATCAAAATGGAATAAATAAAGAATAATATATATTAATACTATTAAGGTCTTCGGGTCTTGACAGTGTCTTCATTTTGGTTGCCAACGTTTCGCTAGACATGCGAGAAGTGTCAGAGATAGCTGAGGAAGCTAGAACCTTGTCTAGCGAAACGTTGGCAACCAAAATGAAGACACGGTCAAGACCCGAAGACCTTAATAGTATTAATGACCAGGACCGTGGAAGTCTACGAGTATATTTTAATAATATATATGTTTGGGTATATTTTCAAAGTAGATTAAGTAAGGAAATGGTCCTTAGGTATATAGTAACAGAGCTAAAAAGAATGAAGTAGTTTTCGAGCAATATGAATTTATTTAGTGACGAATTGATTAAATAAATTCCTTAGTCCCACCCTGAGCAGAATATAGTGGTAACCTGTAGATAACCCGTCCCAATTAGCCATAGAAGCAAAAAGTGGACGTAAATAAATAATAATAATAAAGTTTTATTTTTGTTTTAAATATTTGTATTAAAACAAATACCCCAGGATTCTAAATTAATTGAAATTTTAAAACTAAATGTTCATTAATTGAATAACTCTTAAAGATTTAGTATTTCAGAATGCCTTTTCCATATTTAGAAAATTAAATTTTCCTTTCTACGTTAGTAGAAAGCTTAAAGTTGTCTCAAAATAATTAATTATCTATTCAGATGAAATTCTTACTTCTCATCTGGCTTTTGAAGTTTCGGAATTAATTTAATAAATTTGCATTTTAGGAATTCCTAAGATGTAATAGATTCTCTTCAAAGTCCTTATAAGTAAATTAAGTTACTTTTAGGAGTTTTCAATATTGCTGAGTAGAATTCCTTCATAATTTTAAAAAGGATGGTTGATTCTAAACTATAATTGAAATTAACTAATTATGGCAAACGTTTATTAACTTGCTGTAATTTGTTTTTAAGGTATTAGTGGGGAAGGTACTGGTATTTATAAGAGATATTTCTGGAAGCTGAGCTATTATAGCGGTAAATTATTTTACAAAGTAAATAATGCAGGTTATTCAGAAACACTTTCATGGCTCCTCACAATATATTCTTACAAACGCTTAGCGCTTTCGGGAATTACATTCCCATCGTCAGAGCGTAGGAGATGCCTTTAGAGATGCTAGTGGTTCTGAACTCGGCAGATCCACTTTCTATTCAACGTATGACATTTAGACCACCACTGTCGGACGACAGGGTACCAATGGTTGGACCACTAGATATTTAACCCTCCGATAGGCGTGTCCTAGTTAATGACACACTTGGGCGCGTTGGCTACAGGTGTAGCCATTACTTAAAAATGATTTACATAAGAAAAAAATCAAATGTAATTAATTTTTATTATAAAACAATTTAATGTATACAATTTTTAAGCAATTATAACGGAGAACAAATCGAAATCAATTTTTATTGAAGTGAATAACATTTTTTTTTCTTTTTAATGAAAACACATTAATATACTTTCTATAAGCAAAAAAACGTAATGGAACTATATTTTATTAAAACTTATTAATGGAAAATAAAATACTATGTACAAAATATAGTAAATACATATACAGCCGCTTTCATAAACAGTCTGGACAAATTTGCGACATATGATATTTACATATAATTTTTTTACATTTTGCACACATGTTTCCGGATGTTTTCTTTTTCATTGTCGGTCATTCACAGAAATTGCATCTTCATATAGTGTCTTTAGGGATTATAATGGGTTGGGTATAATCTTCTGGCAAATTCTAGAGTTACTTGGCTCGTTGCTTCAACTTTGTTGGTAGATCTT